>CM032331.1:30282783-30662783 GCA_019022515.1 Quercus aquifolioides
CCTGTTTAAGGGAAAACACCAGATAATGAAAGACACCGGTTTTAGGCCTACCAAGGACCCTCTGATGCATAAGTTAGCTTAAAACTGTTTACGAATCAACAATCTATAGAGTAATTTTTGCGTATCATAGAATCATGTGTACTTACTTGTTCCTTCTGGCTTTATATAGCCTATTCATAAGTAAATGCACAGCTTGTTGGCTTTCTCTTGTGTTGCACATGAGTTGGAGGATTAAATGGCTTAGTTATGGTCATTTAATCCTATCACTTAATGTTTGTAACGGTCATGCAACGGCTAGAAAAGGACATCCATAACGGCCCCATATCCATTCTTCATTCGCCATTAAATGCAGAGTTTATGTCTAAGGTTAATGCGCTTATGATCGTCCATACTAACGATGCCGCCTTGTATGGACGATCATTATGTGGATGACCATTTATCACTACTTGTCAGTTGCCCCCTTTATTCCTTTATCATCATTGGTTTGGATGAGCATAGGAATATGAAAGGTTTTGGCAGTTCAACTCTTTCTATGTTTCCCAAGATTCTTGTTCAATCACAATAAATGCGACGCGACTTCCCCGTTAGATGATGGACACGTGTTCCTTTTTCATTCATTGCATGTGTGAATTCCGCCTTGAATTTCCTGAGCATTAATTTTTGCTTTTCCTTTTAGGGAAGCCATTCCTCTTCCTTTCTTCTTTATTGCCTCTGTGTTTAAAGTTTGAAGCTTTCATAAACTCCTAACAAACTCATCCTGGTAAGATTTCTTCACTTCGAATCTTCATTAATGGTTGATTTTGTTTTTCTTAGGCAACATACCCCCTTTGTTTCCTTCTTCTTCGCTAGGCTAGGAGTTTTTCTCGAATATTCTAGTGGAAAACGCCCCCAAGTAGATTTATTTTTACCTCGTTGTTGTGTTGCGTTTAGGCCTATTTTAGTCATCCTTTATCCCTTAATTCGACATTCTTTGATTCAATATCACATAGAGATGGCCATTGTAGAGGAGAGGGATTCTAAAGTTAGGTCTAGCGATCTTGAAACAAGTCTATCTTCAAACAACGGGTCTGAGGAAAAAGATGTTGATATTGCTATGTCGAAGCTTTTGCAACCCTCAAATCCTTCTTCATCTTCTTCTTCAATCCCTTTTCGCGCCCTTTCTGAGTCTTGTTGTTTAAAAACGAAACAACTAAAATCCATAAGAAAAAGGTTTCAATTCCTGCGTGGCACCGTCGCTCGCTTACCTCATCCAAATGAGAAGGCTTATGCTTTTGCCCACGGTGAGGTGTGCTCCTACGAAGTTGCCTTTTGTGTGGCCTTCGCTTTCCCATCCATCCATTCATAATGTCGCTTTCTCTTCCTTCAACATTGCTTTTGGACAACTTGTTCCAAACGCTTGGAGGACGATTATAAGTTGTATGTTAATTTGGATGTCTGTCCATAAAGGGGGCATGATATCCCTAAACGAATTTATGCATTTATACCGTTTAAAACCCTCTACCCATTATGGGTATTATGAGATTTTGCCCTGGAATAGGAAATCTAAGATTGTCTCTGTACTCCCTTTTTCTTTTCTTGATTGGAAATCACGGTACTTCTTTGTTTCTAGATCTGGATGGGAAACCATGTCTAACGACTTTTGGGGCGAAGTCCTGTGGTTACTATGGAAATGGGAAATCCCATCTCTTTGTGCGTTCTTTTAAAACCCTTTTTCCTTTTGACTGACAACTTTTATTTCATCTATGTGACCATTCTTTTGCTATCTGTTTTACAGTCTTCGAGCATCCTAATTTGGAGAATCTGTTAGGACATATGTGATTTGATGTTAAGAACATATGTCAATATTTTTATGTAATTGGCTGATCCTTTGACAAAACGCACTTTACTTGTAATTGGGTAGATCTAAGATGTGTTTAATACTTCATGGAACAAGGTTTCAAGATTAAGTGTTAAAGCCATGCAAGTATGTCGAAGAAACAAGTGAAGAAGTGCTGGTTTTTAAAGCTCAGCAACTAGCTTGACAGCTAGCATCTATCGTGGTTTAAAAGCTATTTCAGCCCGTGGCTTGATAGCTAGCTCGATAAATGGCTATCTATCGAGATTTATGAAATTCAGTTTTTTAGAGCTGATTTCACTCGAATCCGTGAGTATGTGTTTAGGCTTTATTTTCTCACAACCCTAAACATATATAAGGATTATTTTAAGGGCCATCAAAGGTTGCATAGTTGAACAAGTGTGAAGTAAAGTTGTGTTTATGCAAATTGTGACTGAAGACAGAATTTGCCCCAGTTCATTTTTCTCTTGAAGAAGCTGCTATGTTTGTACACCTTAGGGTTTTGTGACCAAGGAGCTTCATGATCTTCATCATCTAGATGAACTGAAGAACTTTGCAGCCAACATCTTTCTCAAGTTGGTGATCAAGTCGCGTATTGGGATCCGCGCATCTATTGGTTAGTCACGTACTGGGAGCCGTGCATTGAAAAGGAGAGATTGCTACTATATAACAAGTCCAATTGGGTATTGGGGTAAGGGTACAACTATAGGTTGGTATAAGGTACTGAGATTCCTTTATTTGTAACCGCTTGTTTTGATAATAGTGGATTCTCGAGAGTAGTGAACTTAAAATCACCGGGTGGGGTTTTTTGCTATGTAAGTTTTCCCTATTCGTAAACAAATTACCGTGTCAATTTATTTTCCACTGCATTTAGTTATTTGATGATTTGTTTGTGCTGTCACGCATATTGCATGCAAATTGAATTAACTAATTAACTTGGCTAAATCAATTGGTTAATTTATCACAAGGGGTCAATACATTCTTGGCCTATCAAAGTCGTTACCAAGGTCGAGTTTAGGCTGCCTTAGAATTTGCTCGTGATATTGACGACTTTGACAACCTAGTGGATCCTTGTTGGTTGTACAATCATTGCCTTGGACACAAACCCTCAGAATACGTGCTAAGGAAAATCCTTTGAGAAGAAAAAAGTACGTGTATTTCCTTCTTTCCCTTTTGCTTTGATTTTTTGTTTTTGTTTTTTGTTTTTTGTTTTTTTTTTGCTTTTTTGCTTTTTTGTTTTGTTTGGAACTTACCTCTTTCTTTGATCCTGTTTTTGCAGGGATGGCCACTAGATATAGTAAGGATAAACATGCTCGTGTGAAGGGAATGAAGAATGAACCTTTGTCTCAACTGGCCATTGATACGAAAAAAATGCAAATTGAACGAAGAGAAAAGTGAGGCAATCATCTCTTCTTCTGTCCACACAGTTCCTTGTTCTTCGACCCCTTGTCTTGAGATGGTGACTATCACGCCTCCAACTACTCACTCCAAGGGGAAGAGTAAAATTGGAAAGAGCATTTGGGAGGATCCAGCTACAGCCCTTGGGTGAGTCCATAACGTAATTATGGACGAAGAGCTTAAGGGTTTGGCTTCCATCCCATCTCACGAACTAGTTAGTCGTCATATACATATACTAGTGCAAGTATTTTACTCTGATGGGAATTTAGACCCCTTAAACAACCAGATTGCGTAGCCTAGATTAATTAGCCAAGTTGTTACTTAGTCAAATTATGCAATTCTAGGTTAAAGCAATCAAACAATCATATCAAGAATAATAATGCAGCGGAAAATAAATGAACACAAGATATGATCACCCAGGAAACCACACGGTAAAAACCTGGGGAGGATTTGACCCACCGATCCTCAAGGCATAACAGAATTCACTATGAAAGAATTGAAGTTCTTACAAAAGGACTACAAGCTCCCCGCTCGACTTCCTAATGCTACCCACCAGTAGAACTTCCTGACACGACCACGCGCAGGCTCCGAATCCACGGACTACTTCTTTCTTGAATTCCTCAATCAGCTACAAGCTCCCCGCTTGCTTTTCTTTTAAGTTCCAATGGTTGCAACGGTAATGATCTTCAAGATGTTGAAATCATCTCTACCTTGAAAACCCTAAGTTTTGTGTAAAGGAAAGCTCATCAAAGATCTCACAAGAGATTCACACAAAACAGCAATGTATGAGCAACAAAGCAATATGGACAACCTCCAAAAACGTGGCTAGGGTTTAGTTTATATACCTAGGGTAAAAACACAAAACCCTAAACGTTTAATGAGGTAGGGCTGAGTTGGAAATTCTGCAGAATAATCAACCTGTGCGATTTTCGATCGATCGAGTCTATTCTTCGATTGATGGAGCCAGGCCAAAAGTCCCAAGTACTTCTGCAGCCACTCGATTCCAACTGTACAATAATAAACCAACTTTGAGCAACCTTAAACAAGACTAAATACAATGTTTTGATCATGGTTTGCCAACATTACAAATTAGAGTTCTAAATACATAAAATCCTAAGACCTTAGAACCTAACAAACTCCCTCTTTGGCAATCCGTGACAAAACCCTAATTAACAGCTCAAAGTTTTACACATAAACAGTCCTTTACAAAGGTAATGCTCATAAAATCAAATTCAGCCTAACTACTATCCATCGGTTGCAAGTGTAGACAGCAGCTTAGTTGAATCAACCTGTATAATCCTGAAATACTCAACAAACGCATAAACGCATGTGTGACAGAAAAGAGTAAAACAACAGGTATAACATTCTTGTAAGATTCACACAACACAAAATAAAGACATATATGAATGATCAACTCATAAATATAAATCAATAAGTAGTGAATTACAAAGCAACAAGAATCAATAAAAATAACATGTATATCAATCAATGTTACTCCCCCTAACATGAATATCCCCAAAAAATGATATACAAAGTGAAGCACCTAGATACAATCTAAAAACTCCACAAGCTCCTCAAAACAAAAAGAATCAAAAAGACTCAAAAAGTCTCCCCCTAACTACAAAAACTCCTCTATAAGTCAAAACTCCACTCCCCCTTTTTGTGACGGAATGCCAAAGGGCAATCACAAGTCGCCATCAAAAGGAGGTGGTGAGGGTGAATGAAGACGCGCAAAATCGGCTTGGAGAGCACGAAACTCGTCTAGTAAGTCCACCAAAATCTGACCATGAGCCGCCTGAACGGTCATGACAGTCTCCAAAGTACGACGAACATCGAAGTCGGCCGAAGGAGGTGGAGGAACATCAGCAGCAGCAGCATCATCACCAACTGGATCAGGAACATCCTCACCAGCAAGACCTGCAGAAGAAGAAGGAGGAGGTGCGCTACTAGAGGGCTCAGACCTAGGGTGTTTAGAACCAGCTCGAAGATGAGCAGCCCTTTGTCTAAGAAAAGACGCACCTATAGGAGCAAACACATGAACGGGCTCAGAGGAAGGAAAGCCACTAATATCAAGATAACGAAGAATCCTATGAATGAAAATAGGATGTACAAGAGCATGAGCAGAAGATGAACTCCTATAAACATCATTTAAAGAACGAAGAAAAAGATGGGGAAAACTAATAGGAGCATTAGTAACCAAAGCGTACAAAAATACACACCTCTCAAGAGGAATGGTGTGAACATGGGAAATGGGCCAGATAGAATGACACGCTATCCTAAAGAAAAGATAATGTAACCCGGAGAGCTCAGCAGAAGTGATCCGAGGATCAGAACCCCACTGGACAGTAGTCCCAGTGATGTAAGACAAGACATCACTAATCTCGGGAGACACGTCATATGGATAGACAGGATGTCGAACCAATGGTACCCCTAGAGCATCAGCCACTACCTGAGGAGTAATGGAGTACTCTACGCCTCGTATCTAACTCTTGACTAGAGTGTTGGAATCATAGATGCGTATAGAGATGTTCGAATAGAACTCTCTAATCAAGGCAGAAGGTGGGGGAGGATCAGAAACATCCACCAAGGGTAACCAGCCCCTACGCTCAAAGTTTGCCCTAATGGCAGGATCAAGTTCATCTAAGTGAACAGAACGCTCAGCCCAAATCTTTCTCCTAATGTTTAGCTTCTCAAAAATCTCTTGGTTTTTCTCACTAGAAAACTTCTCACGGTCAAAGGATGGAGGGGGTGAAGGAGAAGGTGAGGGAACATTCCTACGGGCTCTAGTCTTCCTAGGCATAGTGCTAAGGAAAGGACATAGACACAAAGTGAAAACCAAAAAGAACAAGAGAAAACAAAACCAAGGGCAGACTGCAAATTAGCACAATAAAAAATATAGAACAAAAATCTATATGATGCATGAACAATAATAATGTTGTGATGCATGATCTAATGCAGTAAACAGTTAAGTTTAATTGAGATTAATTTAACAAAATTGGCTTGAACAGGGAATTTCTATCAAAAATCCCAAAAATTGAAAACCACTTGTTGAAATTTTTAAACATAATGATGAATTGAGCATTACAAAACACATTACATAGATTATAATGCTTAATTACAACTACACAACAAGCCAATTTCATCAAATTCTTCCCAATTTAACAAAAGCCCCAATTCGGATCAAGAACAAACCCTAGATTTTTTTTCAATTTTTTACCAAACTCAAAATTGATCAAATTAACAGGTAAGAATCTTGTTTATGAAGTGTCCCCACAAAAACCCAATGATCAATTTCACAAAATAGGGCTTGAATCAACAGAAAATCCCAAATATTCAAAGTCCGAAAATCACCCTCAAATGCATGGATTTATGCATGAAAACATGAAAATAAAATCAAAAGGAAGGGCAAAAGAGTCTTACCGGCTTGAGGAAAGAGAGATTTTGCAAAAACTTCGGAGAAAAACGACAAAAATCCCTATGTGGAGCCTTGCCAACGCGGAGAGAGAGAAAAAAATTTGAAAAGTTTTGAAAAGGAACTTTGAAAAAGTCAAAAAAGAACCTTTTAAAAAAGCTTTTTCACGATGTTCGATCGATCGAAAATCAGATTCGATTGATCGAAACACACAGTCATTTTGAGACAAATGAAAGCACTTTTTCGATTGATCGAAACACACAGTCATTTTGAGACAAATGAAAACACTTTTTCGATTGATCGAAAATCAGACTGGATCGATCGAAATGGGCAGAGGCTCACTAAATTTTGAGAAAAATCACAGCTTTGAAAGACACAAACCTAATTTTGAAAAACAACTCCTCAAAGCATTAAATTACAGAAACAAAATGCATGAGTATGAGATGGAATGCTTTTTCAAAAACCCAAAATTTTAAACCCAATTTTCTCAAAAAAAAATTGCAATCATTCTTCCATTTAATTTTCTCAAGCAACAGATATGTTGTGCACAAATCTCAAGATATTTTCAAACTTGGTTGGCCAGACCAGAAACACACACACTAGCATGTACAGTGTTTAACAAAGAGTAACTTGTGTAATGTGTGATACTAGCAAAAACTTGAGATACATGTGAGGTGATATATGAATAGTAATCAAACACAGAGTCTACACAATTCATCACATAGAATTTAAAAGAGACTATCACCTAAAGAGTTACATCCTATAACTCCCACATCTCCTAGAACAAAAGCTTGCAATCATGTAAGTTTATTGTATTTTTGCCCCATTATTTAGGTGAAATTTGGCATAAAGCCTAATAGTACACACCAGATTAGATTATGTGAAATGGCATCAAGCCTAATAGTACACACCAATTTTAAGCATTAAGCATTTAAGCATTTAAAGAGGCTACACCTTATGTTCTTTTTGTGCATGTGCTATACTTTCTCGAGCACAAAATCTTATGATATGCACTAAGGTGTTCATGATTGACTAGTGAACAGTGGTGAGATGGTTATTTATGCCTTTCTCAAAAGGATCAAGTCCGACAGTCAAATAACATGTGACTTCAAGATCAAGACAAAGTGATTAATAACCACAAACATCTTTCCCACACAACATGCACTACAAAGCTTTAACTAGTCAAGTGCAATATTTAAGCTCATCAACGTTAAACAAGGTACACAGAACATGACATGTGTCAAAAGATAGACCAACCTTGTTTTTCAAAAATCAAGAAAAATAGTGTCTAACATAATTTTTGCTTTCTCCTTTTCCCTTTTATTTTTTATTTTTTTTTATTATTATTAAAAAAGAAAACAAATAAATCCTAGAATGAAATGCATGAATGTAATGCAATGCAAGTCCTAGAACAAAAACAATAAAAAAAAAAACAAAAACCAAAGAACAATGGTCACCAAAGAATAGAGCAATTAAGCACAAGGACCATGTCAGAAAGACTCAGTTAGTTCGAGTCTTTTGCATCCAAGACTTTTTAGATGCACCACGAGCATTGGAGTTCTTATTCACATTCGAGTGATTCCCAACTCCAGGATTGGAATAAAGGTTTAACACCTTTACCAATTCACCAATTAGTGCCATAGGATCTTGTGCTTGAGGCACAGACACTTTTGGTTTATTTGCTCTCTTATCAGCTTGAAGCTTGTAACAGTTAGGACGAATGTGTCCAGACTTACCACAATAATGACAAACCCAAGCAGGTTTACCATGCATCTTGTCCTTAGATTTGGTAGGCTCCTTAGTTTTAGATTCTCTTAAGTCTACCCTAATCTTCTTAGGTGGTGAAACTTCTACAAGTTTAACTACCTCACTCACAGGCGGTTTGACAGTTTCACTCACAACCTCACTCATAGAAGGTTCAGAAGAAGAAGGAACAAAATTAGTGGAATGTGGTCCAGAATCAAAGATGCTTTCAACATATCCTAACCCAGTTTTATCAGAAGGATACTTTTGAACATTCAGCATGTGATCAAGTTTAGAACTAGTAGATCTAGCAACAGATAGATCATGTTCCAAAATTCTAACTTTATCAAGCAAAAGCATGTTCTCAGATTTAACATTGTTCAAAAGCTCATTAGCATCAAACAATTTAACAAGCAAATTTTTCTTTTCAAGCTCAAGAGAATCAATTTCTTTAGGCCAAGTTCAACTTTCATAGCATCCTTTGCAGCAACTTTGCAAAGTTTGTTGTAGGCCTCTTAAAGATCTGCATCTTCAGAGAGTTCCCCATCAGAAGGGTTCTCCTCAGCAGATATGCTTTCATTGACTATAGCAGTAGCCGTGAAAGCAATTAAGTTTCCATCCTCGTCACCACCGGACTCATCATCAGAAACCTCATTATCACTAAGGGTTACAGCCATAGCTTTACCCTTAGTCCTCAAGAATGTAGGACATTCAGATTTTACATGACCATACCCTTGACAGCCAAAACACTGAGGGCCTAAAGAGTTATTTGAAGATTGACTAACTTTTTCTTTAGGTTTTTCAAAGTTATTAACCTTAGTGGGATCATTCTTCCTAAAATTTCTAGGTTCAGCAGTGTAAGTACCTCTTGCCTTTCTATTGGTATTTCTAAGAAAGTTCTTAAAGTTTTTGGCAAGATAGGCAATCTCTGTAGCAGAGAGCTCATCATCAAATCCACCACCATCAACATCATCAACTGACTTAAGAGCCATTGATTTGGATTTGTTCACTTTAGGTAGGTCAGACTCATAGGATTGAAGAGATCCTACAAGTTCATCTACAGGGATGGAGTCCACATCCTTGCTTTCAGTAATGACAGTCACTTTGGGTCTAAAGTTTTCAGTTAAAGATCTAAGAATCTTCCTAACAATTTTAGGTTGATCATAGATTTCACCCAAATTAAAAGCAGAATTGACAATATCATTCAGTTTGGCATAAAATTCATCAAAGGATTCATCATCAGACATCCTAATACTTTCAAACCTAGAAGTCAATTGTTGCAATTTATTAATCTTAACTGCCTTTGTACCTTCATGCACAGTTTGGAGGATTTTCCAAGCAATATGAGCAACCTCAACATTAGAGATCCTCTTAAATTCCTCCATAGAAACAGCATTAAAAATGGCATTCATATCTTTGCTATTGAAGCCTACTGCTTCTTTTTCAGAAGTTTGCCACTCACTCACAGGAGTAGTGGGCTTCTCCCATCCGTATTCAACGGAATTCCAAACCCTCTCATCAATTGATTTCAGGAATGCTTTCATCCTTACTTTCCAATAAGCATAGTTGTTCCCATCAAAGTGAGGAGGAACAAACAGAGAGTGTCCATGCTCCATGACAACAGGGGTCAAGGATCAGCTCAGAGATTAAAAATCTCAAACAAAAAGAGCTACCCGCTCTGATACCACTTGATGGGAATTTAGACCCCTTAAACAACCAGATTGCGTAGCCTAGATTAATTAGCCAAGTTGTTACTTAGTCAAATTATGCAATTCTAGGTTAAAGCAATCAAACAATCATATCAAGAATAATAATGCAGCGGAAAATAAATGAACACAAGATATGATCACCCAGGAAACCACACGGTAAAAACCTGGGGAGGATTTGACCCACCGATCCTCAAGGCATAACAGAATTCACTATGAAAGAATTGAAGTTCTTACAAAAGGACTACAAGCTCCCCGCTCGACTTCCTAATGCTACCCACCAGTAGAACTTCCTGACACGACCACGCGCAGGCTCCGAATCCACGGACTACTTCTTTCTTGAATTCCTCAATCAGCTACAAGCTCCCCGCTTGCTTTTCTTTTAAGTTCCAATGGTTGCAACGGTAATGATCTTCAAGATGTTGAAATCATCTCTACCTTGAAAACCCTAAGTTTATGTGAAGGAAAGCTCCTCAAAGATCTCACAAGAGATTCACATAAACAGCAATGTATGAGCAACAAAGCAATATGGACAACCCTAAAAAACGTGGCTAGGGTTTAGTTTATATACCTAGGGTAAAAACACAAAACCCTAAACGTTTAATGAGGTAGGGCTGAGTTGGAAATTCTGCAGAATAATCAACCTGTGCGATTTTCGATCGATCGAGTCTATTCTTCGATCGATCGAGCCAGGCCAAAAGTCCCAAGTACTTCTGCAGCCACTCGATTCCAACTGTACAATAATAAACCAACTTTGAGCAAGCTTAAACAAGACTAAATACAATGTTTTGATCATGGTTTGCCAACATTACAAATTAGAGTTCTAAATACATAAAATCCTAAGACCTTAGAACCTAACATACTCAATTGTTGTATTGTCATTGAATTTTTTACCTTGACCATAGATTTGATACTATATTTTTCTTTTAGGTTCTTGGAGAATCACTACGTTTGATGATTGATTACTTGAGCAATGAGGAGAAGGTGGTGGTGGCCAACTCTATGGTGGTCAAGGCTAAGAAAGGACTTGATTGAGTCCATGGATCAAGCCACAAAAGCCAAGGAGAAAGTCAAGGAGCTTAGTGAGGCGTTGAAGGTTGAGAAAATACTCATCGCACAGAAGGACGATGAGATCGAAGTTGCTCTTCTAAAGACCGATGAGGGGCGTGAAAAAGTGATTGCCTAGCTTCTGAAGTCCGAGCACTTTTCTGACCTTCAATTTATCCAGTACTACAAAGGTTTTGAGCTTCTTCGCAGATGGACGATGAAGCATGATAATCAAGCAGTGAATTTTTCCAACCTTGACCTTGAGACCATCGACATTGAGATTCTTGCCGATGAAGCCAAAGAGCAAGAAGAAGTTACTGCTGCTGCTGCCGCTGAAGCTGTTGGAAAGGACGATGCTAAGGATGCTGGACAAACAAATCAGGGCCATGAAGACGAGGTTATCATTGCACCACAGAAGACTTTCAATCCTCCTTTTTTTTCTCTCTCTTTCTTTTTTTTTTTTTTTTTTTTGAGAACATTAGTTGCCCTTTGTTTTGAGGCTTTTATATTTTTGCTTTAAAATCAATGATTATTTTGAATGAAGCTTTAGCTTTTATTGATCCTTATTTCGAATGCAGCTTTAGCTCTTGTCAATATCTTCTGTTCCCAGTTTTAATTGCTAAGACCTTTTATTGGAAGGACCTTTTCCATAATTTGAACTGAAAAAATTCGTAAATAAAATTTCTCTACGAATCGTCAGTTAAATTTCTTGACCAATTTTTCTTTAGGGACCCTTCTATGACTTAAACTCGTTGTTGGAGTTTTTATTGTCAATAATAGTCCTTTATGGTTTAAACTCGTCGTTAGAGTTTTTACCATTAACAATTTTTCTCTAAGGTTTCATGATTTAAACTCGTCATTAGAGTTTTTATCATTTATAATTCTTCTTTATGATTTGAACTCGTTGATAATGATTTAAACTCATCATTGGAGTTTTTACCATTGATAATTCTTCTTTATGATTTGAACTCATCATTGGAGTTTTTACCATTGATGATTCTTCTTTATGATTTGAACTCGTCATTAGAGTTTTTACCATTGATAATGATTTAAACTCATCATTGGAGTTTTTACCATTAACAATTTTCTTTATGATTTAAACTCGTCATTGGAGTTTTTATCATTGATAATTCTCTTATGATTTAAACTCGTTGTTGGAGTTTTTCCATGGGTAGTTTTTCCTTAGAAAATTTATGATCACATCTACAACTTTACTTTTGGAGTTTGTGCTATTATGGATGATTGAATCGAAGATCAAGCCTTTGAATTAAAAATGGCTTGGGGAGCCTTATTATTTCATTCACCCTTATTTATGAGGGGATTACAAGGGAAATAACTAGAAATAACTTGACCGAATTGAAATGCTAAAATAAAATCAATTGCAACAAGAGAAATCTCGCTTATCTGATATTTCATCAAACGAGGTACTCCTATGGACAGAGTTTATTGCTTTCAGTACTTTCTATTGATAGTACTTCTTGAGGTGCTCCACATTCCATGGACGAGGCAATGAGTTGTCGTCAAGATCTTTCAGTTAGTAGCTTCCTCTTCTTGAGTAACAGATGACCTTATACGGACCTTCCCAAGTAGGGCCTAACTTCCCCTAGGTCAGTTCCTTGATGGCTTACGAGACTTTTCGCAACACCATATCGTCAGGGTTGAACCTTTTGAGCTTTACCCTCTGATCATGGTACTTTGCCATATTTTGCTGGTATCAGGCCATTCTTTGAGCTACCTTATCTTTAACTTTAGAGAAACAATCCAAACTTAGTCTCAGCTCTTCATTGTTTGAATTCTCCTCATAATAAGCTCGTCTAAGGCTTGACAGCCCTACTTTGATGGGAATGACTACTTCTGTACCGAAGGCTAGCTTGAATGGTGTTTCTCCTGTTAGTGTCCTTACAGTCGTTCGATAAGCCCATAGCACACTTGGTAACTCTTCTGGCCATGCACCCTTTGCCCCTCAAGTTGAGCTTTGATAAGTTTGAGCAAAGTGCGATTTGTGACCTCTGTTTGACCATTTGCCTGTGTATGGCCAAGTGACAAGTAATGGTTCTTTATACCTAGCTCTCCACAAAACTCTCCACAAAACTTATAGACAATGTTCTTCCAGACGAAATTTTGTATCTTGTTCTCCGTGATTACTGCCAAACTGCTTCGACCCATTTCATGAAATAGTCAATAGTAACAAGTAAAAACTTAACTTGCTTCTTACCTTGTGGTAGGGGGCCAATGATATCAATACCCTAGGTTGAGAATGGCCATAGGGAAGATATGCTTGTCATTAGTTCCCCTGGAACATGCTGCACATTCCCAAATCGTTGACATTTGTCGAATTTTTTGACGAGCTCAACTGCATCCTTTTGCATGGTCGGCCAAAAGTAGCATGCTCTGATTACCTTCCTGACTAGAGATCGAGGTCTTGAATGGTTCCTGCATATACCTTCGTGGATTTCCCGCAATACATACACCGCTTCTTTTGGATTTAAACACTTCAAGTAAGGCAATGAAAATTCCCTCTTATAGAGTTTGTCATTCACGACAGTGAATCTTGCAGATCTAACTTTAACCTTCTTTGCCTCAGACGGGTCTGATGGAAGCTGGCCATTTTGATATAAGAAAGGATTGGATCCATCTAGGTACGCGACTACCGAACTGGGAAGGCTTGAAATCCTTCTATGCTCGGGATCGTCTGAACCTCCATATATAACCCAAGCTTCTTTGCGGTGTCATCAGACAATGCCAACTTGGCCACCTCGTCAGCATCTGAATTCTTCTCCCACAGGATTTGTTCGAACCTGACATCATCAAAGTAATCAACCAATTGGTTTGTTAGCTTTAGATACCTCTTCATCCTCTCCTCCTTCGCTTCATACTCGTTGGTTATCTGCCCAACAATTAGCTTGGAATCAGTTTTTAGCTTCAAATTCTTAACTCCCAGAGCTTTTGTTATCTTTAAGCTGATGACGATTGCTTCGTATTCTGCTTCATTGTTTGTTGTTGGGAATTGGAGTTGAACTCCATATTTAAAGACATCCTTCTCAGGTGAGGACACAATCACACCAACACCCCTGAGCCCTGTAACAGACGAGCCATCTCCGTACATCGTCCAATATTCTGCTTTTGGATCAAAGTCTGGAAGAGTAAATTTAGCGATAAAGTTTGCTAGTGCCTGGGTTTTAATTGCTGTTCTTGGCCTGTATTCGATATCAAACTGGCTTAGTTTAATCGCCCATTGGACCATGTGTCTTGCTGTATCTAGTTTACTCATGGCCTTCCAGATTGGTTGATCTGTCTTTACCATGATGGTATGAGCCTGAAAGTATGGATGAAACTTTCTTAAAATGACAATCCAAAAGAAGGCCATCTTCTCTATTCGCGAATATTTCATTTCAGCACCCTGAAAAGCTTAACTAGTGTAGTAAACAGGTTGCTGAACCCTAAACTCTTCATGAATTAAGGCTGAGCTAACAGTTGTCTACGATACAGCCAGGTACAGAAACAGATCTTCCCTTTCTATAGATGGACTTAAGAGTGGTGGTTTAGCCAGATACTCCTTAAGGCTCTGAAAGGCTGCTTCACACTCGTCTATCCATTGGAAGACTTGTTTAAAAGTTTTGAGAAAGGGGAGACACTTATTAGTAGCCCTAGAGACGAACCTATTTAGAGTTGTGATCCATCCCGTCAGTCTTTACACCTCCTTCACTATCCTCGGCGAAGTCATATCAAGTATAGCTTTTACCTTCTCTGAATTCACCTCGATCCCTTGTTAAGAGACCATGAAACCGAAAAATTTCCCCAATGAAAGTCCAAATACACATTTTGCAGGATTGAGCTTTATTCAATATTTCCTCAGGGTATCGAATATCTCTTGAAGGTCATCGAGGTGAGACTTTGCCTCCTTACTCTTTACGAGCATGTCATCCACATAGACTTCCATATTCCTGCTTATTTGCTTGTTGAACATCTGGTTCACCAGTCTCTGGTACATGGCCCCTGCGTTCTTTATCCCAAATGACATGACTTTGTAACAATACAAGCCCTCCTTGGTTACAAATGCAGTTTTTTACTGATCTTCCTTATTCATGAGAATCTAGTTATAACCTGAAAAAGCATCCATAAAGGTTAGTAGTTCATGTCCAATTGTTGAATCAACAAGCTAGTCAATTTTGGGAAGAGGAAAACTGTATTTCGGGCATGAATTATTTAAATCTGTGAAATCCACACACATCCTCCATTTTTCGTTAAACTTCTTCACCATGACTACATTGGCAAGCCATTTGGGGTAGTAAACCTCTCAAATAAAGCTTGCAGTTAGGAGCTTCTCTACTTCTTCCATGACCACTTTGTTTCGCTCTGGGGCAAATACTCGTCACCTTTGCCGGACGGGCTTCTTCGTTGGATTAACATTGAGACGATGCTCTATCACACCACCGTCAATTCCTAGCATATCTTCATGGCTCCATGCAAAGGCATCCAGGTTCCTTTTCAAGAACTTCACCATTTCCTCTTTCAAGGATGATTGAAGCTCCTTTCCTACCTTGATAGTTTTTGAAGGATCATCTTCTACCAACTCCACATTCTCTGCCTCTTCAATAGGCTTTGTCCGCTCTTCCTCTACCATACAGGTGTAGTTTTCTTTGGATGCCAACACTACTTGGTAACTGATGAGAATGCAAAATGTCATATTTTTCTCTCTTAATGTTTAGACTTTTATATTTATTTGGTGCCTAAATGTACTCATTATTCTTATATTTTGATTTAGGATGCAAATGGAGGCATTAAGTGCAAAACGAAGTTAATTGGGCAATTCTGGACAGCTTTGACATTGCTTCGTAATTTGGGCATAACTCTCTCATCTAAGCTCCGATTGAGATAATTCAAGATGTTGTGGAACGCCAAAACAAAGCTCTACAACTTTCATATTTTGAGTTTTGAGAGATACGGGATGCATCAAGGTCTAAATCGGGCTTGCAGTTGCTGCACCTGCACTGTTGACGTTCTGGAATGTTCATTTGCCTGCAATTCTAATACGCGGTTTTGATGCGGTTTATTTTCAGAAGTTTCCAGATCTGATGCACGAAATTTTCAGCTGAAAAACACCACTTTCCTAGTTATATTAGGACTTTGTTTTATTTTTAATATTTTTCTTTAATTAGTCAGATTTGGATATTATTATTGAGAATATTTTTAGGAGATTTTGTAGGCTTGGGAAAGGGGGAATTAACGTGCAAAAGGGGGAGGAGAAATCAGAATTGCACACACACACACACAGACGCCTCTCTCTCCCCTCTTCTCTAATTTTCTCCTTCGAGTTTTCTGTCATGGCTCTGCGTGGCTAAAACTTTTATTCTTGGTCGAAGAAAACTGAAGCCTCGAAATCAATAAAACTGTGAGATCTAAATTTTTTTTTTTATTGTTCAATTTATGCTTTGAATATCGGATGTTCTTTTGCGCCTATTTTCATGATTGTCTCATTTAATTACTAGGAGGCCTACTAGTTTATTATCCGTTGCAATCTACTGCTAGGTTAGATATCAAATCCTTAATTGTTTGATCTTTCTAACTTGAGAAGCAACCAAGATTTAATGATTTGCTACATCAGAAATTATTAGATCTTAGGAAGAATGCTTGACTAAATTAAATGCAACCGCTTGTGTTTGTGTTGTTTAGCTTCATCGATCTGTTCTTAAGGCTGCTACTAGATTAAACCTTTAGCGCTTGTCTTGGGTTGTTTAGTAGTTAGGGTTAATTAGATTGCTTGTTTTCTATTTAACTACAACTAAGGAGAGATAGGAAAATAGTTCCAATGGTGAATATTCAAAGTGTGAATTGATATATACTTACATTGATGATCAGTTGTAAAATTTCGATGGTGGATGTTGACTTGGACCAAGGTTTGTTCTCTTGATTGATTTCGATACTTTAATTTGAATTGTTCCTTAGTTGTTTTTCTTAAAATTATTTTCATTATACTCAAACACCCCCCCCCCCCTCCTTGTTCACGTAGCATAAAACTAGGCTAGATACATTTTGTGGAAACGATCCTTACTCGCACTACTACTAGTTTTATGCTATGTGAACAAGGAGGGGGGGGGGGTGTTTGACTATAATGAAAACAATTTTAAGAAAAACAACTAAGGAACAATTCAAATTAAAGTATCGAAATCAATCAAGAGAACAAACCTTGGTCCAAGTCAACATCCACCATTGGAATTTTACAACTGATCATCGATGTAAGTATATATCAATTCACACTGTGAATATTCACCGTTGGAACTATTTTCCTATCTCTCCTTAGTCATAGTTAAATAGAAAACAAGTGATCTAATTAACCCTAACTACTAAACAACCCAAACAACACAAATACAAGCATAAGTGGTTGCATTTAATTTAGTCGAGCGTTCTTCTTAAGATCTAATAATTTATGACACAGCAAATCATTAAATCTTGGTTGCTTCACAAGTTAGAGAGATCAAACAATTACAGATTTGATAGCTAACCTAGCAGTAGATTGCAACGAATAATAAACTAGTAGGCCTCCTAGTAATTAAACGAGACAATCATGAAAATAGGCACAGAAGAACATCCGATATTCAAAGCATAAATTGAACAATAAAAACAAATTAGATCTCACAGTTTTATTGATTCCGAGGCTTCAATTTCCTTCGACTAAGAATAAAAGTTTTAGCCACGCAGAGCCATGACAGAAAACTCAAAGGAGAAAATTAGAGAAGAGGGGAGAGAGAGGCGTCTGTGTGTGTGTGTCCAATTCTGATTTCTCCTCCCCTTTTTACACGTTAATTCCCCCTTTCCCAAGCCTACAAAATCTCCTAAAAATATTCTCAATAATAATATCCAAATCTGACTAATTAAGGAAAAATATTAAAAATAAAACAAAGTGCTAATATAACTAGGAAAGTGGTGTTTTTCAGCTAGAAATTTCGTGCATCAGATCTGGAAACTTCTGAAAATAAACCGCATCAAATCCACGTATTAGAATTGCAGGCAAAGGAACATTCCAGAACGTCAACAGTGCAGGTGCAACAACTTCAAGCCCGATTTAGACCTTGATGCATCCCGTATCTCTCAAAACTCAAAACACGAAAGTTGTAGAGATTTGTCTTGGAGTTCCACAACATCTTGAATCATCTCAATCGGAGCTCAGATGAGAGAGTTATGCCTAGATTACGAAGAGATGTCAAAGCTGTCCAGAATTGCCCAATTAACTTCGTTCTGGACTTAATGCCTCCATTTGCATCCTAAATCAAAATATAAGAATAATGAGTACATTTAGGCACCAAATAAATATAAAAGACTAAACATTAAAGGAGAAAAATATGACATTTTGCATGCTCATCAAATTCCCCCGCACTTAACTTTTGCTCGTCCTCAGGCAAAACTCAAATTCACTTTCCCAAAAACACCAAGGTTGCAACACCATCAGTAAAGAACAACCAAGCTCTTCAAAACTCATAACATATCATGAACAAACATTCTTAAACAACTTACAATTACTTAGTAAGCATTTTCACTTGAAGATGGAGTAAACTAAATATGTAGACCCTCACAGAAATAAGCACTCGACTCTCATGTGTTTGAAGGGTATGTGTTTCACTCAAGTTCGTTCCAATGGGAATGATCTACCATAGGCTTGCATATCTTCTCATTCTCCACCACTGGGATCACATGCATAACACGAATCATAAGGACTTTTCAAGGGTTGTAACGGGGTTTAGGATCAAGGTGGGAAATATTTGGGAATGTAGCTCAAAAGCCCTCGAAACTAGTGGAGCAAAAATGAATCAACTCAAGCTCGAATATATAAGACATGTAAAACCAATCACTCTATTCAACAACTTCTACCTTTGTATATATCACTTATAAACAGACCCTTTTCTTGGAATTTTAGGAGGAATTATGAACATGGACAATTTGTAACATTAAAAACAATTTCCTCCATCACTTCCTTTTTTTTCTTTTCTTTCTTTCTTTTTTTTTTCTTTTTTTATTTTCACCAAAATTACATCAACAATGGAACTCACAAATTGAGAATGAAAACATGTTCCATTGCACCAGTCATAGCCATACCACAAATCTATACACCCCCACACTTATTTCTTGCACACCCAGACCTATCATAATGATGAACAATGCTCCACTAGCTCTGTCTTGGGTAAAGGCATTGTTTTTCGGGTTTAAAGCTTGTAACGTGGGTTCAAAATAAAGGAAAAAAACAATAAAGCTCAAAGGGGTTCAACAAAGGGAAAAATTAATTTCAAGGTAGGCTATTTGGCTTATGTAGCTTATAACAAAGAGGGCCTTAATCATGTTCATGCATGCATGTGTCAATATGACCTCGAAGAGAATCAAGGCAAGTTCTAGAGAAACAAATCCAAGGAAGAATACTCACATGAAAGAATAATGAGACTGATATGGATATGTCAGTCTAAAGGCTCAAAATCTCGCTAGCTTTTGTCTACTAAATTCAGTCACTACCATTCTCAAGGAAAATAACTAGACCAATTAATTCTAAGCTGGAAGATCACTTATTCAATCATGTTATGAATTTTTCAAGCTTAATTGAATCTTGCTCATGAGTAACATTCCCTGGCTAAGAGTTAATCTCCACAAATTTCTCCAATCCCTTGAGGGGTCAAAAAATTCACCTTTAGGTAGTATGTAGAAGTTGCAGCCTTGAGATGATTAAGAGTTGGTCATCCCAGAATCACATTGTAAGATGAAGGGAAATCAATGATTAGAAAGTCTACCTCCTTTGTTACCTGTACTGGATAACTCCTTGTTGTGATCGAGAGGGAAATGATGCCATTTGGGAATACACGATTCCCACTGAAACTGACTAGGGGAGATCCAAAAGGTCGAAGTTGTTTTGGATCCAACTTCATCTGTTGGTATGTTGTCATGTACATTACATCCGCCAAGCTTCCATTGCCTACCAAGACCTTGGTATTGTACCCTTTGATCGTTAGCATGATAACAAACGGGTCATCATGTGATCGAGAGAGAAAATGATGTCTTCATCTCCTGAGCTTCGATGCTTTGCTACTGGATGCTTTACATGAACACTATTGACTTGTCTCTAAAGTGCCTTTCTTAAGGATCTATACGATCCTCCTGTGATTGGCCCTTCAGTAATCACCCTTATTTCACCTACGGCCTGCTTAGGACATTCCCGCTTATCTTCTTTGTGGTCGTCATTAGACTTTTCTTCCATCCTGGGGTGGGACTAATAGTCTTTCTTGACAAAATTTTGAAGTTTCCCTCTCTAAATTAACTCCTCAATTTGTTCCTTCAAATCACAACACTCGTCAGTGTAATGGCCATGATCCTTGTGGAAGCAACAATACTTCTTTGGATCTCTCTGTTTAGAGGATGAACTCAATGGTTTAGGCCATTTCAAAGTGGGATCGTCTTTTATCTGCATTAGAATTTTGTCTATAGGCATTAGTAAAGGAATAAAATTCAATTCTTTCTTCGATGATGCTTCTGGACTACTCTTGCTAGCCTTGGTGTCAGAAGAATTATCTTTCCAATCTTTCTACTTGCTCTGTAAATTAGCATTTTCATCTTTCTTTCGTTTTCCCACCAACCCCTTCACGGTTAATGCGTCTTCTCCATTCATATACTTCTAAGCTTTGAATAGTAGATCTGTCATTGAAGTTGGTGGAGTCTTTCCCAAGGAGAAGATGAGATCAAGATTATTCAACCCTGCTTGGAAGGTCGTCATTATCACCTGATCATCAGCCTTGTCAATCTTAACACCGCTTTGTTGAAGCATTTCACATACTCCTTTAAGGTTTCCCCCTTCTGCTGCTTTACAATCAGCAGATATGAAGTGGGCCTTTTATGTCGTTGGCCTTTAATAAAATTTCGAACAAAAGAGTCACTCGACTATTCAAAGTTTGCAATTGATGACGCGGGCAGTTGGACCATACCCTTGCAGCTCCACCAGGGGTGGCTGGGAAGATCTATAGATTACTTCATCTGGGGTTTGCTGGAGGTTCAATGTTGTCTTGAATGCCCCTATGTGATCTAGAGGATCTTTAGTGCCACCATAGATCTCCAACTGTGTAAGGCGGAATTTGGGAGGTAGGGGACACTCCAAAACACTGGCAGTGAAGGGTGAGTCTGTCCTTTAGATCCTGTCATCAAGGCTCATAGTTGTTTTCCCTTTCATGGCATTTTTCATTTCATCTAACTCCTTTCTCATACTTCTCATCATCTGATCATTGCCGTAGGTCAACTGCGCAGTATGCTCAGAAATCTCTCTCTTGCTGTTTTCCGAGCTATTGGCTTCGTCATCGTTATTGTTACGGTTATGCTGTGACTGGGATGTATTAGTGCCCTTTGGATGTAATCGCCATTTCAAATCTTCATTTTGCTTCATCAGCTCCTACATATTGGTTGTCAGTGCTTGAATTTGTTAGGCCATTACCACTAGATCTAGCGGTGAAGTCATAGTTGAGTCCATGGGCTTCGAGGAACTTTATCGATAGAGATATGATGGTTTGTTGAATTATAGCTTGTCGATTCCCACAGACAGTGCCAAACTAATAAAACAGGAAATTTCCTCGTCGTTATGTTCCTCGTTAGCACTGTTGGACGATGGATGCTCCTATTTAAGAGAAAACACCAGATAATGAAAGATACTGGTTTAGGGCCTGCCAAGGACCCTCCAATGCTTAAGTTAGCTTAAAACTCTTTAGGAATCAACAATTTGTAGAGTAATTTTTGTGTATTGTAGAATCATGTGTACTTACTTGTTCCTTCTGGTTTTATATAGCCTATTCATAAGTAAATGCGTAGCCTGTTGGCTTTCTCTTGTGTTACGCATGAGTTGGAGGTTAAATGGCTTAGTTATGGTCATTTAATCCTATCACTTAATGTTTGTAATGGTCATGCAATGGCTAGAAAAGGACGTTTGTAACAGCTCCATATCCATTCTTCATTCGCGATTAAATGCTGAGTTTATGTCTGAGGTTAATGCGCTTACAGTCGTCCATACTAATGATGCACCCTTGTGTGGACGATCATTATGTGGACGACCATTTATCACTACTCGTCAAATACAATATTTTAATAGAATTTAAGTATACCATTGTTAATACCCACTTTTTGACAACTTGGCCCACTAGTAGAAGAAGCCCAACAATATGAAGAAAATAGGAAGAGAAAATAATAGAGCAAGCCCAGCAGACTAGAATGGCAGGAATAAAGGCTAGCATGCCCACAAGAATAATAAGAGGTAAAGAGGAAATAAATGGGCTGAGGAAGCCCAAGTAACGAGGTAGTAAACCCATAGGAACAATAAGAGGTAAATAAGAAGTAAATGGGCCGGGGAAGCCCAAGAAATGAGTTAGTAAATTCATTCGGTTGGCTTAAAGACCAATAAGCCCGAAAAGTAATAAGAGGTAAAGGTGTGGTAATTGGGCCGAGGAAGCCCAAAGGATTTAGCAAAAGCCCATGGGAATAAAAGAGGAAAGAAGAAGTAAATGGGCTGAGGAAGCAAATGGGCCAAGGAAGCCCGATGAATGAGATGGGTTGGCATAGCAGGAATGCTGGCCCGTAAGGCCTAAAGGAGGTAAGGATGTGGAAAATGGGCTGGCATAGTAGGAATGTTGGCCAATAAAGCCCAAAAGAGATAAAGATGTGGAAAGTGGATTGGCACAGTAGAAACATCAGCCCATAAGCCCATAGGTAACAAGGAAATAAAAGAGAGGTAATGATATAGCAGGAGCAATGCAGTGTCATGGCAGGATCCCCAGCCAATAAGCCCACGGACGCATGAAAGAAGATGGGCTAAGCAGGAAGGAGAGGGCTTGTACCTAAGCAAAGCCCAGTCTAAAGAAAAGATGGAAGACAGAGAACGTGAGCCCAAAGGCGCATGTGTCTTTCACGCCGCAAGAGTTAAACACCTACCAGAACGTACAATAGAATCAGACAAACACAAAGGCAATAGCAAAGGCATGAAGGCCAGAAAAGTAATGGATTCAGATGGAAGTGGAGCATGCACACTAGGCCCAAGCACCACCTACTTGTACCCGGCCAATACATGGGAGGTGGGCCACAGGTCAAAGGTATGAGAGGGCGTGGTCTGGCAGTGGGGAGAAAGAGAGAGTCTATTTTGGGGTTCCCACTCAAACTTCTTTGGGGGAGAAATGTTCTGCTCGGATGGCATCTCACCCCAAAGAAGTAAGTATGAGTTGAAACCACTGGATGCATGCTATAGAGGTAGGTGAGGGAAAGGATTAACCCTTATCCAGATGAGAGTACTGAAAACAAAGAGAGGTAAGAGACAAGACTAGCCATTTGTGTCTGGGATTAAGGCATGGTGCAGCCAATACAGTGTAATGGTAGTGACTGGGCAGCCGACAGGCTAGTGGGCAATCTTGGAAGGAAGCCCACAACAAGCCAAAAGTGGTTAAGGGGTAAAAATAGTAAATCCTACCATTGCAGAAAGTATAAAAGGCAATAGTTGTGAACAGTGAAAAAAAGAAAGAAAGAACCATGACAAGAAATAGAGATAGAACAAGGAAGAAAATGAGGGAAAAGAAAAAGAACACAGAAATTAGGGAAAACCATGAGTGATAGGAATAGAGGCATGCATCAATAAGCTATCCATTTCTCTCCCTCTTGACAGACCCACTCTTTGAGAAGTTAAGAATCAGAGTTTAAGCCATCTAGGTTGTTTTTCCAAAGTGTGTAATCTCTATGGCAGAAGCCTTCTCTAAGGTTACCCACATTGGAGATCGGCTTCCTTTTTAGACTTGTGTTTGGTAAAAAACTAAGCCCATTTTTTTGGTAGACGAGCTTTGCCTTTTTCTATTGATGAATGATTAATCTGTTATCTTATTGTTTACTACTATCTTGTTGTTCGTGGTTGTATTATTCTACCATAATCTTGATTAGATTCCTCGGTTTTGTTACTTAGTATTATTTGTAAAATGTTATAGTTATCATGCCACGCTGTATTTTCTGCTATAATGTCTATAACAGTTATTCCTATTGTGAGCACGCCGTACACTTAAAACTTTTGCCAAGGCGTGTCTATACTAGGGTGGCCCAACTTGCACACAAGCTGGCCTAAGGTGTGTTTCACTTAGGCTAGTCCTAACTCTCCTACCTCAGAATTATGGGTCTTGGTACAGCAGGAGAAATCAAAGCCCAACAACACAAAAAACCCACCATAACCATGAAAGAAAATCAATAAAGAGTTAAAATTTTATAACTATGACTATTCTATAAATAAATTAAATCACCTTCAAATTCATATAACCTACTCTTAGTGCTCAATGTAGCTTCTATGTTCTTAGGCAAAAGCCGAGACCCATATGGAGTAAGAATTATTATTATTATTATTTTCTAGTGCTAAGACTTGATTTAGAAGTAAGAGAGAACTTTCATCTTTGGATTTTGCTTTTTGCTAAGTCCAAGCTCTTCTAAATACAAGTCCAATTGAGTTTTATTATTATTATTTATTTTGTCACTACAAAAACTTTCATAATACTCAAATTCCTAATCATTTTAAAAAAAAATTGCAATTAAAAAAATGCCACAACATTTCAATTTTCATCATTAGAAAACATACCACAACATATACCAAACAAAATGCAATTTCCATCCACCTTCTTCCATATCTTCATCATGATCATCTCTATCACCATTGCTAGAACTCCCACACACAAGATGAAACATTTGTAGTGGCCATAGTCTTGGGGCATTCATATTTTGAAAAAAAAAAATTATACAATTGTGCTTGCATGCACTCTACCTTCATTTCAGCAATATGTTCCACTCGCTCTATCTTTTTAAAAATATAGTCCACCAAATCTAACTTATACCTTGGATCAAGAAAAATAGCGCAAGTTAGCACCACCTATAACAATCCCAATATTTGTCAAATTTACCTTTCATCTGATGTGCCATGATAAAAGAATCTTGACTCTCAATTTCCTCAAGTAAAAGAATTTAAATTTGAGATACTCCATGAAAATATATAAATTCGTTGTGGGGTAACAAGTTCCAAAAAATAAAGTTGTAAAGTCATTGAAAGGTTTTCAAAACCAAACCATCCTTTCAACTCTATTCCATTTACCCTTTGATTGGCAATGCTTGAAATTAACATATTTCTCTGCTAAATGGTTCAACACAGTGATATCTCACAACATTATCAAACATGTCATATGTTGCATCCCATCTTGTAGTCAAATCTAAATGTAAACCCTTTGTTCTCTTCACATTAAGTATCTTGGCACATTCATCAAATCTGCACATTCTACTATAATACTTTAAGATATTTCATAGTTTCCCTAGTCTTAATCACCAAGCGATCTATTACTTTCAATCCTTCTTAAATAATAAGATTCAATATTTTAAAGTATTAGAGAGTAGAATGTGTAGATTTTATGAATGTCTCAAGATACTTGGTGTGAAGAGAACAAATTGTTTATGTCTAGATGTGACTGATGGAAATATGAGTGTACGCAGTGGAAAAATTAACGGATCTACTTCATTCACAATTGATAACATGTGCCATGTAAGTTTCAGAATTAGAGAACAAGAGAGTGTACCTTGAAGTGGTGAAATTCAAAACCAAAGATGAAAAGCACTTGAGAAGACTTTCAATTTTCACTCCAATTCCACTTGATGCCCAAGAAGTGTGGTCTCTCAATCAGTTATATGTGTATGTTCTAGAGAGAATCAAAGAGTGTCCAACACTCTCATACATACCAATTCATGTTCTCTGTATGTTTCTCTCCTAATAATTGATTATCTAATTGGGCTAGCCTTTTGGGTCTTCCCAATTGGGCTTTAGTATGTGGCTTGGAGTGGGACCAAAAGGGAACAAATAAGACACTAGCTCCAATAGCCTTTGGGTTTTTTTGTCAACTTTTGACAAGTCCAAAGTCACCATTAATTATATTTAATATCACTATATAAATATAATTGCACTCTAGGCCTTATTAATAAATTATATCCCAAGACTTTATTATACATGCAACCCCTTCATAAAATATTCATAGTAATACAAAGTCATTAATGAAAACTGTCACTTTGTAGATTACTACATCTTAATTCTTGAATACCCAATTTAATCCTTTAAGTTATTCATCATATATTTATGAAATCCAATTTCATAAATATATACTTTAGTAACTATTTACTAAAGTAGTTAGGCCTAACATTCTGAATAACAAACTCATTAAACTTATCTCAAAGGAATATTTTATATCTCCGTTAAGAGACTATGAATTCCATCTTGAGAATATATGTTCCATCAACACTAAATGTGACTGCCCAACATACTTAGGTTTTGACCGTTGCTTTATATCTCACTCCTGATATATCAAAGCAACCTACACTTCATGATCAGGTCCACTATTCTCTCAGGATTAAGAGTTCATGTGAATAAAAGTCGTGAGATTTATTATTCATTTGACAGTCGTTAGGTGAATAATAAATCTCACAGCGGTCATATTCAATATGTTTTAACTCTTAAAACATATCAACATATCAACTAGAAGTCACTACTTCCATAATCAAGACAAATCATCTTAGTCAATATATTATAGTCTTCGCAGATGAAATGCCTAATTTCATCATCGACTACGAACTAAATTCTGAGTTTACAAAGAATTTGTGATTTATATCTTCTGTGACTTTTCACATAAATCACATACAATGC
This sequence comes from Quercus aquifolioides, assembly GCA_019022515.1. Lineage (NCBI taxonomy): Eukaryota > Viridiplantae > Streptophyta > Magnoliopsida > Fagales > Fagaceae > Quercus > Quercus aquifolioides. Next base: position 30,309,630 of record CM032331.1, read on the forward strand.
ATCTCATGAACTATATGATAATGTCCGAATATTCATGTTACCATTATTTCAAATAATAATAAAACAAATTTATTAATCACAACATTAAGTCATACATAATGTCATACATAGCATCATACAATAGGATTTTAGGGCACTAATCCTAACAATCTCTCACTTGCCCTAAAGACTATTGTGCATTAATCTAACTCTCATTCTCTCCAAATGTGACTCGAAAGTCCTTTGAGGCAAGACTTTGGTAAAGGGATCTGCTAGATTATTTGCACTTTCAATCTTTGCTACCACCACATCTCCACGAGCAATGATGTCTCGAATGATGTGGTACTTTCTCTCAATGTGCTTTTCTTTCCTATGATTCCTTGGGTCTTTGGATTGTGCAACCGCTCCACTATTGTCGCAAAACAATGTAATGGGAACTTGCTCCATTCTCACTACACCAAGATCAGAAAGGAATTTCTTAAGCCATACAACTTCCTTTACTGCTTCACAAGCAGCAACGTACTCAACTTCCATGGTGGAGTCTACAATACAAGATTGCTTGACACTCCTCCAAGTTATGGCTCCACCTCCCAAGGTGAAAACACATCCTAAAGTGGATTTTCTGAAATCTTGATCCGATTGAAAGTCTGAATCTGTATAGCCAATGGGAATCAAATCCTCACACCAGTAAACAAGCATATAATCTCTCGTTCTCTGAAGATACTTGAGAATATGCTTTACAGCTTTCCAATGTTTTGGTCCTGGATTTGATTGATATCGGACGACCATGAGATGCATTGAAGATATAAATCACAAGTTCCTTGTAAACTCAAAAATATAGTTCATAGTTGGTGATGACATTGGGCGTTTCATCTGTGAAGACTATAACATGTCAACTAAGATGGTTTGTCTTGATCATGGAAGTGGGGGCTTTTAATTGATGTGTTGATGTGTCTTAAATGTGTAAGACACATCGAATTAGACCACTGTGAGATTAATTATTCAATTAACAACTATCACCTAAATAATAAATCTCACGACTTCTATTTTTATAGACTCTTAATCTTGAGAGGATAATGAACCCGATCATGAAATATAGGTTACTTTGATATATCAGGAGTGAGATCTAATTTAACGGTCAAAACCTCAGTATATTGGGTAATCACATGTAGTGTTAAGGGAACACGTATTCTTAAGATGAAATCCATAATCTCTTTCTATAGAGACACAAAATATCCCCTTGAAATAAGTTTAATGGGAACTGGTTATTCAGGGCTGGCCACTTTAGTAAAGAGTTACTAAAGTTTAAATTTAATGAAATTAGATTTCATAAATATGAATAATTAAAAGATTAAACTGGGGACTCAAGGAATAAAATAGTTGTTTACAAAGTGACAATTTATTATGACTTTGTTCACTATGGATATTTCATGAAGGGGTCAAATGATATCATATTAGAGTCTTGAGATATAATTTATTAATAAGGCCTAAAGTGCAATTATATTTCCATAGTGGTACTTGTTATTTAATTAATGGTAACTTTGGGCCTATCAAGAGTTGATAGATAAGCCTGAAGCCCATTGGAGCTAGAGCTTTATTTGTCCCTTTGGTCCCATCCCAAGCCACACACTAAAGCCCAATTAGGCTGGCCCAAATGGCTAACCCAATTAGATAATTAGTTATTTATTTAATAAGAGTTATTAAATAAAGTAACTGCCTAGGCAGTTAAAATGTACGTATGATTAAAAGAAGAGAAAAATAGTTTTTTCTGTAGTATCTTTTGAATACACTTTTCTTTTGGAAAATCAATGTACTTAAGAACTAATTGAGAGACCACTCATCTTGGGCATTATGTTGAATTGGGATGATGATTAAAGGTCTTCTGAAGTCTTGTTTTTGAATTTTTTGCCTCAAGGTATGCTTTCTCTTTTTTGTTCTAGAGTTCAAGGTTATATGTTATTTCTCATGAATGAAGTAGAGCCTTGTGTTGCTTTCGCTGCGTGTTTTGTATGAGATGCAAAACCAATTTTTCCAACACCTATTACCCCACAACGAATTTCTATTTTCTTGGATTATCTCAAATTGAATTGCTCTTACTTAAGGAAATGGAGAGTCAAGATTCATTTATCAGTAATATGGCACAAAAGATGAAAGGTAAATTTGACAAATATTGGAATTGTTATAGCGTAGTGCTAGCTTGTGCTATCGTCCTTGATCCAAGGTATAAGTTAGATTTTGCGGACTATACTTTCAAGAAGATAGAGCCATATGAATAGATTGATGTGAACACATTGTGGAGCTCGTTCATACACAATTTTACAAATTTTTTATAAAATATGAAAGCCCAAGCCTATAGCTATTATAAATGTTTCATCTTGTGCTAGGAGTTCTAGTCGTAGTGATATGGATGATCATGATGAAAATATGAAATTGATATAAGTAAATTGCATTTTGTTTGGCATATGTAATGGTATGTTTTTTCATGATGAAAATTGTAATTTTGTGTGACATTTTTTTAACAATTAGGAATTTGAGTATTATTAAAGTTTTCGCAGTACCAAAAAAAAAATCTCAATTGGGCTTGTATTTAGAAGATCATGGACTTGGCAAAAAGCGAAATCCAAAGTTAGAAGTTCTCTTGGTGGGAAGATTTTAGGTTCTAAAAGATTAAAAAAATTGGTAAATCGTGAACAGAAACTTGTCTAGATATAGATTACTAAGTCTATAGGTATGATTAGACATTGTTCAAGGTACTGCAAGTCAAAATACAAGAATAAAGAAGCTGTAGGTTCAGGAATTCGAAATATGACAAGCTCAATCGATCAAGTTTCATAGTGCCAAAAAAAAAAAATCTCTTTTGACTTGTATTTAGAAGATCATGGACTTGGCAAAAAGCAAAATTCAAAGTTAGAAGTTCTTTTGGTGGAAAGATGTTAGGTTCTATAAGTTTAGAACAATTGGCAAACCATAAGCAAAAACTTGTCTAGATATAGATTACTAAGTCTATTGTTATGATCAGACATTACTCAAGGTACTACAAGCCAAAAATACAAGAACAAGGAAGCTATAGGTTCAAGAATTTGAAATATGACAGGCTTGACCAATCTAACAAGAGAATTACAATTGGTTTCCAAAGCTCTTTTTAATGACACGAGATCTCATAAGCAATCCTATAACCAATATTGCTTCTGAATTAAATTTAGCACTGGAAAAAAAATTCTTATACCTTATCGATCTCATCTTTTGCCTGAGAATGTGGAAACTATGTTGTGCACTAATAATTTGTTATATGGATTTGAAGGTAATTTAATTTATTTATAGAATAATCATAGTTATAAATTTTTGTATTGTAGATGAAGATACTAACGAAATTGGCCAACTTGGGCTGCAATTGGCAAATATGCATATTTCCATTGCTGAATATACTACTATTGTTGAGTAGATTAAGGTGTAATTCTTGTAAAATATTTACTTGTTCTTATATACTTAATATGTTATGTTTATTTTTAAATATTTAAAAAAAAAATTTACCTAAGTAATCTAACTTTATTATTGTTTTACACGTAACAAGAACATGTGCACTTAAGAAAGCTGATAAAAAATAAAATAAGAAAAAAAGGTTGATAACTTGACATGGTACACGACATTTTGTTTTTTGTTTTGTTTTTTTTTTTTTTAATAAATTCTTTTATGGGAATGATATCATTAATGAGCTTTGAATATGAAGTATGCAAATTTAAAATATATACTTTTCGATGCTCCTTAGGATCTATCTCTCTTTCAAGTTGTAAATTTGTAATTATAAGCATTATGGCTATAAGTTATTAACATGGAATATTTTATTATCATTACTATAAAGAATTTTAGTCAAACTCAAAACTGTCAATTGGAAGGATATGGAAAGTTTTATATTTTTTGGTTTGTTTGTTTTTTTCCCTCACCTGTACATCACTAATAATAGTATGTGCCTACTTAACCAAAAAAAGGGCATTAGGTGCAATTCCTTTTCATTGATTGATTTGATTCCTTCTCTCCTCTAAAAATTTGTCAAATAGAAGCTTTCTTAATTTTTTTTTTCCATAAGAAAAAATATGGATCAAGTTGACCTGACCCATTTGCCATGCCTAATTATTTCATAGGAGTCACATTTGAAATAAGTTTGGGAAAACCTGAACTAACATCAAATTTAAACTAAACCAAATCCATGGAGCAACAAAAAAAATTATTCCATGATCAATGAATTAAAGTTAAAACATAAGTAAGCTAATCCATCTATATTTACCAAATTTTACCAAATTAGAGCAAGGACATTTCCAAACTAGAATCCAAATTCTCAAAATCAAGAAAAATTGAACCAAGTGCAATTCAATATCAGTATCAAAACTTGAATTGGTTTAAGCATTTAAAATTAACTAATAGATATTCTTAAGATTCATACTCAAAACATCATTTTCTTTGGTACATTTTAGAAAATAACATGATAATCCAAAATTTGGTGATTAATAGTTTGTCAAACCACACGTGAGCTCAATTGGGTCAAACAAATCCTTTGACCAACCATAAAAAATAAACACTCTTTGAATTATGCTAAAGTTAATTGGTCAACAACTCATTGTACCACACGTGACCAATGGGGTTCAAACTAAATTGAACCAACAATAATATCGAAAAATGAAAATTTGAAAATTGGATTTTTTTCCTTTTTTTGAGAAAAAAATCTTTGTAAATTTAACTCAAAAGCTTTAAGGCATTCCAAGAATAATGCATAATTAGCACATCAATAATAGCAAATATATATAACTCAACCACATAGACAATGAGTCCTCCAATAGCTCCAGTGACAATGAAATCTTTCAGATAAACCAATCCTCATCCTCTAGAGAGTCATCCAACATCTCTAGTAGTCCAGATATCAGAATAGGATGTAAAGACAGTTGTTGCAAAAACAAATCAGTCAATGTTCTTACCCATATATATATATATAAGCACAACAAATGACATCATTTCAAGAATTTACAACAACCTAAATTTCCAAGTTAGACCCAAAGCCTCTCTCTTCTCACTATCTCTCCTAAATTTCCAACCAATTTCTCTAATCTCTTCTCTTTCTAACTGAACCCAAAGCCTTCATATTTTCTCTCTCTCCTCTCTAGGTTTTGGCGGGTATGGTTGGATTTTGACGAGTGTGGCTGAATTCCGACGAATCTGTAGTTGGATTTCGAAGTGGCTAGGTTTTGGTGGAGTTGTGGTTAGGTTGGATCGGTGATTTTGATGTGGGTTTCTAATTTACGGGGGTTGTTGTGGGTTGGATCAGTGTTATGAGGTGGGTTAGGTAGTGGGGGTTCCAATTTGGAGGGGTTATGGGTGGCAGTGATAGTGGGTTTGGGTGGTTATTTTGTTTTGGGTGTAGGAGTTATGGGTAGTGGTGATGGTAGTTTTGGGTGGTTATTTTGCTTTGGGTGTGGTGGGTTGTAATTTGTAGGGATTATGGTGGTTGGGGGTTGCAGTTGTGGGTGGTGGTGACAGTGACTATAGCTATGAGATGGTTTTGGTGGTTGTGATGGTGGTTTTTGTGGCTGTAGCAGTGGTTGTTGTGGCTTACCGTGGCTATGGTGGTGGTTGACTGTGGTTGGATGTGGCTTTTTTTTAATATTTATTTATGAAAACTAGATGTGGCTTGTTGGATATATATTATTTTATTGTATTGTTAATATTATTTTAATGTGTTTTATGTTAAAATAGAACTTTTGAAGTTTGGTGTATTGTAAAGTAAGATATTAAAATAGATAAATTGACTTTTTGAGTTGTTAAAAGTTGAATTTTTTTAGAAGTTATGATAAGAATGCTCTATGCATATGTATTGTGTGCCCACTAATATAATAATAGGAAAATAAATGAGTGTCTATACACACACACACACCAACCATACTGCATGATACATTCTTAATAGGATGGCTATTTACAGGCAGCATGTTCGATGTTGTGGTTGGGATAAGTCTTCTCAATCATACTACCATTTAGTTAAAATTCTATTATATTTATATGTGTCTTGTTAATGTAAGCCCTTAGAATATACATTAATTATCCATTTTATAGAAAGTTTTTACGGAGAATTGAAAAAAGCTAACAAAATAGTTAATCATTTTTTTTTCAATAAAATATTTCCTAAAATGGTTTATTAATGTATACCCTTAGAATATCATATACTATATAATAAAAGTTAGGCTTAGATGCCGTGGTTGCGCCAAGTGGCTTCACCATATTGCAATTTTTTTTTTTAGATTTTTAGATTTTAAAAATATATATAATTTTTCTTCTCCTATAATTTCTATGTTGATAAAAAGAACTTAATTTGATTATAATCCAAATTCTTCATCTAATCCATGTAATCCTTTCTTCTTTTTCTTTTTTTTTTTATGTTTTTTTTTTTTATGTGTAGTGTATTATAAAAAAGGCAGCGACTTACTTAGTTTTAATTACTACACTACACATAAAAAGAAAACATTTATATATATATATATATATATAAAGGTCTAATGCATCTTAAATTGCAGCAACCTATACTACACTAAAAAAAGAGGTTTAATGCATCTTGAATTGTAGCAACGTAGACTTAGTATAATCTAATTCTTCTTATTTTTTTTAATTACTGATAATGCAAAAAAACACCAAGTTGGGGACCTCATCTCACTGGATGGACGATCTCATGGTTGGTTGTGTCTCCGGTGAGAACTTGCAAGAAAGCTTGGGAAAAAAGTGTAATACACCGGTGTGGTGTTTGCCAAAAACACTCTGATGCTTAAGTCAGAAAGGGAGAAAATTGTTCAGAGAGAAAAAAACTTGGAGTGATTTTTGGATGAGTATTTGTGTGTACCTTTGGATTATGTTGTTCCTCTCTTTTATAGTTGTTTCTTATCTTAATGGGTAATGAATCTCAGCATTTATGAGCAACGGCTAGTATGTCATCAATGGGAGCTTTGGCACAGCTCACTTGTTATCATTGCTCTATTTGTTACATTTCATCATCAATGTGTACAATAAATGTGTAATGCTCGCTTAGATCGTCATTTAATGGGAATGACAATCCCGCGTTATTTTTAACTTATCAGCTACACCCCTATTCGTATCCTCGTCTATGGGACGAGGTAAGAACATAATTGTTCATTGCTTCATGTTTCGTGTTCAGCGCATTTATTGCGAAATGATGTCTTGTCTGCCATGCGCCATGTGTACAGTCAGGATGTCCTCATCGTGTCAGTTTTCCTTAGTTTTCCCGTGCACGACCCTCCATTCATTTCGTGTTTTTCCCTCCTTTTCTTTTCCTTTCATTTTTTTCCAGATTTTCTTTTCCCTTCGTGGCGTTTCATCTACTTTGGAGTTCTCCTTCTTCCTGAACTTCCCTCGTTTCCTTTTCATTTTTCTAGTAAGTTTTTCATGCATCCTTCTCTGCTTTTGTTCTTTCATGGTGGATTACTCTTTAGTTTGGTCGGATTGCCCCTCAGTTTCTTTTTTCTTTGCTCGTTTGTGTAGTCTTCTTGGGACTGTAGGTAGAAAGCGTCCTAGGGTTAGGCTGTTTATAGAGAAGAACTGCCCATACAGGTCTATTTTGCTTTTCCTGTTCCCCTTAATTTACCGTTCAGTAAGGATCGCCCAATCTTTGATAATGTCTAGGGAAGGTGAGGTTAGGTCTAGTGAGCTCAAGACAAGTTTGTCTTCATTTGAGGACCGTGGTGTCCTTGAAGTCAATTCTTCTTCTACCCCTCATAAAGCTTGGGGTATATGCTATTCTCTTAAGGAGAATGATGAGAAGAGGATTAGGGATAAGTGCCAATTCCTTTCTTCTGTAAAAATTAGGATCCCTGACGGTGATAATAGAGCCTGTCACTCCTATGTTAACGAAGTGTGCTTTTATGAGGCTGACTTTGTCAATTGGCTCCGTTTTCCTATCCATCCCTTCATCAGAGAGCTTTTCTTCCTTTTGCAACTTGCCTTAGCCTAGTTAGTGCCAAACTCGTGGGGGATAGTGGTGTGCTGTATGGTGATATAGATGTCTGCCAATGAGGGAGACATCATTAGGATAGACGAGTTTCTACACTTCTATCGTCTTCGAAAGTCAAAGGACTCGAGCTATTGGGAGTTTAAAGGTTGGTTCTTGACTCCCCCTTTTCTCTTCGAAATTGGAAAACCAATTTCTTCTTCATCTCTAGTGATGGTTGGGAGTTCGCTCTGAGTGAGGGCCTAGATGATGCCCCCAAGCTACTTTGTAGTTGGGGAACTCCTATGTCTGATGTATCTTTCTGTTTATTTTACTTGCACGCATATAATTGTCCAAATGGTCGTGATACTGATGTCAATATTTTCGTTTTTGCAGCTTCCACTCATCCTCATCTGAAGAAGAGGTATCACACTCATGTTGAGAGAGTTAGAGAGTACCTTAAGACGGTTAAAAACTACGAGCTTATCTCTCTCTAGTCTCTTTTCCTCCATTTCCTTTGTCCTGAGCTTTGAGATTGTTAAGAAGAGTGAGTTCACCACATCATCATTTTTAGAAGTGAGTTTGATACGCTTGAACTTACATCTTTCCTTTTGCCTTTATTTATTTAATTTTTTTTTTAAAGGGATGACATCTAGATTCAGTAAGCCGAAGTTGGCTGAGATCCAAGAGAAGAAAGCAAAAGTTGGCTTGACAGGTGGACTGTTGACGAGGAAGCGTTAACGGGATAGTAAGCCAACTAAGGACGATCCTATGGTGACTTTGCCTATTGCAAAGGCTATCCCTCAACGTACATCCTCGTCTACTTCCTTTTTGGAGCTAATCACTACTTTTGACGTTGCTTCCAAGCCCAAAGGAAAGGATAAGGCATCTAAGGGCTCTTTCTGGGACAAGCAATCCACTATAGTAAAGAGAAATTCCAGATCTAGTATAAAACCTTTGTCCCTAAACTCTATAATCCCCGTAGATGAACTCACAGCAGAAACCTTCTACCACTTCAGAACCTTTGAACTCTTCAATATATGAACGCCACCCTTTGATGATGAACGAATCCCAGTATGTGACTAACCAATTGCACGGATCCCAGTACGTGACTTAATCACCAACTAGAAGAATATTGTTGGTTGCAAAGTTCTTCACTTCATAAACAATGAAGATCAAGAAGCACTTGGTTACCAAACCCTAAGGCGCAAAGACAGTAGCTTCTTTCAGAGAGAATAAGACATCAGTCACCTTTTGCATATGTTCTCCTTGTATTCTCTTATGTGACGGCCTCTAAAATAAGCCTTATATAGGTCTAAGGTTGTGAGAAAAGAAACCCTACACAAATACATAAGCCTAGCCCAAAAATTAGATTTGAAAATTTTGATTTTTGTAACCTCGATAGATAGTAGGTGTCGAGCAGGTGTCGAGCTTTAAACTTTGACAGATACAACTATCGAGGAAGTGTCGAGGAGACAGTAGCTTTCTCGATTGATCCACCTAGCTATCGAGAGGTGTCGAGATTGCGATAACAATCAGCTCGATAGATAGCCTAGCTGTCAAGAGGTGTCAAGCAGTTGTCGAGCTATCTGTCCGCAGGTATCGAGCTATCTGTCCAGCTTTAATAAACAACTTTTCTTCACTTGTTTCTTGGTTCAATCTTCATGGCTTTAATACTAGACTTGAACAACATGTTTCTTGAAGTATTAAACACATCCTAGATCTACCCAAATACAAGTAAAGTGCGTTTTGTCAAAGGATTAGCCAACTACATAAAATAGTGACATATGTTCCTAACAAGTGAAACACATATGTCCTAACAAATTTCAAAAGTGAGGATATAGGTCTAATATTTGATAGTGTCAAACTTGAAAAGAGTGAGACGAATTGCACACTAATGGGACTGTAATTATGGGGGCTTCACTCTTAGTTAAAAAGTGTAATGATCACCTTTAGGCCAAAGATATTATTTATGTATTGATATGAATAATACATGATTGTTATGTATAGCCTTTTAATTTGTTTTATGTATAGCCTTATTTAAACATTCATGTATATATATTTTGGGCGTGAACTTGATTGGATATTAATGCGTTTAATCCCAATATATGTTTTGTAATATTTCTTTGGATGAAATATATGTTACATGCATTAGTTGACATAGTTGAGTTGTCTAAAATGTGGAATACACAAGAGTCTGTTATGAGTGCTTATAAGTAAGCAAGGATGAGGTATTAGAGTTTCATTCATTATAAGAATGAAGTTGAGAAATAACTCAATGAATGCAAGAAGTTCTTGATTACCATAGAACTTGTGAGGGGAAGCTATTATTTCCACTATTTATTTTTTCATTGAGATGCTTTAAAAGAATACCACCAAGACACCTTGTGAATTATGGAAAGAGTGATCGTCTTTCTATAAATTCTTTAAATGTGGGGGTGTTTGATGAAGGTAGTGGTTCCTATTCCTAAATGATAAAGAACCATTGATTGTACTTTCATTGGTTATGGTCATAACAGTAGTGCATAGTGCTTTCTAATTTATGAATCTATTATTCTTATATGCATGAAAATTAATTAGAATATATTTCAAGTGCTAAACTTTCTTAAAAGAAAGTATGAGTCTACATTTAGTATCTCTCATAATCAAAAGTTGACGGAAGAGAGGCTGAGCCTAAGCGTATTAAAAGGACAAACATCATATTCATTTGGTCCAGATTTTCTAATTTATATGTTAGAAGATGCAATATCCTAAAGTGCCTTCTTGGAAAAGAAATTGTCAATAGTGCAATAAATCCATCTTAGAAATCTATGCATAGTAGTTGGTAGATCTACCACCTGGGAATTTGAGAGTTGATGGGATTATTGACTATTACAAGACGAGACTTGTTGTAAAAGGCTACAAACAAAAGGAATATGTGAGTTTTCTTGATACACAATAAACCAAAGGGGTTCATAATTCCTGTACAAAGAAACAAAGTGCGTAAGCTTGTTAAATCTTTGTATAGATTGAAGCAAGTTTCAATGCAATGACATGAGAAATTTGACAATGAGATAATGTCAAATGAGTTTAGGTTTAATGCGACTAGTGTGTGATGTGAAATATATCACAAGAGGCTATGTCGTCGTGAGATATGCTTGTGTATGTAGCAATAATAAAAGCTACCGAGATGATGTTGACCATTAGGTTCAACTCGAAAGATGTAGGTGTTGTAGATGTGATACTAGAAATAAAATTTTCTAATACATCTGATGGACTTGTCTTGTCTCAATCACATGAGAGATATGATGACAGTCTAATGTGAATACCTTATGCGAAGAGCATATGTGTTTTTGGGAAGTCTTTATAAACCTAAACAAACTTGCATTGTTGAATACTTGTGCCTCCTATTTGTATATATTGGTAGGGCAAAGAGTTATGGTAGGTCTCGACATATTTGTTGGAGACATAATACCATGAGATAGTTGCTCCCAAATTGAATATTCCAGATTATAAAAAGGATCCGTAATCAATTGAGTGGAGAGCAAGTAAACTGCTCATTGAGGGGAATGGGGTTAAAGCCTATGACCTAAAGTTTCCATGATGGTAACCCCACCTATTTGACTGGAGATCCCAATATCTAGGTTTTCAAAGGGACAACAAAATTGTGGAGACTAGTTTTTATCACTATGGAGATAACATCTCCCACCCATTCATATGATGAAATAGTGATGCCTATAAGCGATGTTCAGGATAAGTTTTGCTTTTAATAATTCTTATATCTTGTAAATCCAAGTGGGGTATAGCAAGATACTCTTAATAAGAGTCACCTATATGAGTGTGAAGTGGGCCGCTTCCATGAGAGTTTTTAAGGCTAAATTCTCTAAAGTACTTCATGAATTTACTAGGATATGTTCAGGGCCGAAATGAACACAACTATAAGAATGAAATATGTTCGAAAAGGACCTGTGTGAATTATATTGTCTTGGTATACACAAACGACTAAACAGTTCAAGACATCATGTTTACTGGTTAGCCAGTATATCCGATTGTCTTTTACAATGGAAAGTTCAAAGCCAAAAGCTACTTCTCCCGATACAATTTTTTTTTCTTCTACTCTCTCTGTGTTTGCATTATCATTTGCATTGTGTTTTATCAATTTCCATTCATGTGGGGGACTGTTAGAAAAATATTATGAAGTGAATAATAAATTGACTACTAATGTGTCCCTTTCAACATAATTTGAAGTTGTGAGAATCCTTAAGTCCCACATAGGAAATAATAGAGAATATCAGTTTTGGGTTGGGTTTTAGGCATGTGTGGACTAGGCCCACTTATCCAATTAATAATAATTTTTTATTTTTTTATTTTTTTGAGTCAGTAAGTCTATATATAGTAGTTATTTTGCAACAAAACATGTTCATCAATATATCCAATCATTCAACTCTTCAATCAAAACATGATGGACACAACAAAACAAAATTAAACAAAGCAAAACATATTTCTAAGAATATATAACATATAAATCAATTAAGAACAACAAGAACACAAGTCATAAAAACCCTAATCAAGGAAAAGCCATGAAGAGAGACTCACCTTGCTAATGGAACACAATTTGGTTGATATTTAACTGGCCCCTCAGTGCCTATAACACAAAGATTAGATTGATGACAAGAATAATCAAAAGAACACAATAATTTAGGTAATCAAAACTCAAGAAAAAACTTTAATTGAAAAAGGTTTTGAAAACAATTTGGAGATGATGATGCTGAGATTCGTCAGTAAATCACACGATCCTCACGTGCTCAAGACAACACCTGCACAACATAGAACAAGAAGACCTTAGGAGAGTACCGGTGTGGTACTGGCCAAAGACCCTCCGAAGGTTAAGTTAGAGAACTTTCACAACTCTAGAGTGCCAGAGCTGGGGAAATTATGCGTACCTTGGTTTGTGAGGGCTTTGGGGTTTTATAGTAGTGTAGAGTTGACATTCGTTTCTTGGCAGAGAGGGTCTTTCCTTATGGGGAAGATCCTTGTTAATGCGCGTATTTTTCAGGATCCTTTCCTTCTAAGGACTCTTTCAATTAGGGTTAACCGTGAGGTGTAAGATTTTTGCTTATGTATTTAGTCGTGGAGCCCAAGCAAAAAACCACGCTGGAACTGTCAAAAGATCTTTTATTCCCGTCAGTTTTCCATCACGTCAAGGTGGTCTGGTTAAGGGCAGATTCGTCGTCTCTTGTATAATAAAGCTGACGGGTCCTTTGAGTTTGACGGCTTTATATTATATGGGCAATATTGATATTTCTTAAAATTACCCTTATCAGCTGCCCCCTACTCCATGGTCTTGTCAGCTAAAGCTGATGGGTTATGGACTTTGATTTGAAGGGCCTTTTTTTTTTTTTTAGGAAAAAGGAAGGGGGCATTTATTGGTGATTCCTCGAGCAGCCAATATTAAATGTTGGAACACATGGCATAAGCCGATTGGCCTCGTTTCTGAACAAGGGCGTCACTTCATCTCCCGTGCATTCTATATACCTCACCTCCTTCCTCATTTCTCCTATTTTCTCATTCCTGATCTTCAGAGAGAGAGCTCATCACTTTGAGAACTTTGCTTCCGTCATCTTGCTGTCCTCGTTGCCTTTGTTGTCATCCTTTAGCTTAGGCCATCACCTCTAAAGGAACCATCCACTAACTTCGTAAGTCACTTTTTCTTTCACTTCATTCTATCTTTTACTTTTGTTTTTCTAGTTGGTCATTTTAAATCTTTTAGAGAGGTTGTCAACTTAGATTCTTAGAATACCTCCGTCACTTATAGGTGAATAGATGTCTAGAGAAGTGACAAGTAAGGAGTCATCAGTCCATGAGGGAGCGGGCTACGACGAAGTCTTCCAATCAAGTCATGAGCCTGAGGAGGGCCTTTCCTAGTCGTCAGAGAGAGAAACATCAGCCCATTCTCCTGACGAGGAAGTGAAAAGTTGGGATGGAGAGGAAGGTGAGGAAGAAGAGGTAGATAAGGGAGGAGAGGAGGGAAAGGATGACGGGGACAAGGGTGAAGTTGATGGGAGAACCCCCGAAGATGGAAGTTCAGGGAGCCCTGGGGATGGGCATACCCGTCCATTTATCCTTCACAAAATGTGGACTGTCAATGACTTTAAGCCAACGATGACGACCAACATCTTTAAGAATCTAAGGGATCGTTTCCAAATACCTGATCGCATCCTAATCCATCTCCCTGGGAAATTTGAGAAGTGTTACTCGGGGAAGACTGCGAACGTCGGCATGTACAATGCCATGTTCGCTGCAGGACTGAGATTGCCACTGACGGTGTTGCACCGTCAGTTGGCCAATTTTCTTAGATTGTCTGTCAGCCAGATTGCTTCAAATGCTTGGAGGATATTCATTGGAGCTGAGATCTTGTGGGGTTGTCTTAGCGGTGGGAACCGTTAGCTTTCATTGGATGAGTTCTTTTGGTGCTATAGACCCCAGCACACTGTCTTGTCCCAAAGAATATATCATTTTGCTGCATGGAAGAAAGCACTTAGGCTCATGTCAGATATGCCCGACTCCAATAGTAACTAGAAGGGCAGGTATTTCTTTGTTCAGGGGACGAATTAGGTATGTCGTCTAGAGGAGTGGGCTACAATACCCCATGGTTTTGACAATACGTCGGGTATTGTCAAAGATTCAAGTTTAGCACTATCAATTTTTTGCTTTTACTTTTTTTATTTATTTGCTAAGTGTCTAATGTTGTCGTTTCCCATTTTCAACTAGTGTTCATCCGCATGTAACTGACGAGCAAGAGGCTTTCATTCATCGGGTTCTTAAAGTCTCGTTTAAGCAATGAAAGTGTAGGGATTTGATCACCCTCGATACGTTGCACACCTATTGTGGTGGTCCAGAGCCAACGCTTGCAGCAAATAGATTAAACACTTACTCTCGTCGACATAAGTTACTATTTTTCTCTCCGTTGTTTTTTGTTTTCTCATTTTTATGTCTAACACCCGTTACTTGTCCTTTGCAGAAATGGAGGTAGCTAGACAGAGGGTATTGGTAAAGGCAGTTGTGGCATGCAAGAAGGAGGAGGAGAAAAGGGAGAAGGGGAAGGAAGGGGCGTCCTCGCCAGCCCCCAAGGCCGTCGAGAAGGGGGTTCCTAAAAGAAAGGCTGACTGGAAGGACGATCATCCTTCTAAGAAGCCCTTAATCACCCCTGGGAAGAAACAGCCAAAGAAACCATCACCTCCCAAGCCGGGCCATAGGACTGGTAAAGGCTTGATGACGTCGACAAGCCCCATCACCCAGGGAACCCGTCGCTTGCTTACGCACAAAGGATATGCTGTCGAGATGGTTAAGTCAATCATTAAGGAGACGGATATGGATCCTTGTGCCAAGCAGGAGATAGAGGACCTGGGGGCGTCGGGTCTTTTTGATCTCTCCAGGGTAAGTTTTTTACTTAATCAATTTTGCTTTATTGTTTATTTGGTTAGCTGACGGTTGGTTTCATTCTCAGGCATTGGTGCGCATGAAGGCGCTCTAAGATAGGTGCGTTACTGAGAAGGGGGTGATTAGTCATCTTAGGAAGCGCAACGAGACATTGAACAATGAATAGGATCAATACAAGGACGCCCTTCGTACCCTCAACAAGGAGGTGACAGAGTTAAATGAGAAGCTAAAGGAAGAGACTTGTCAATGGGAGAAGGAGTAAGAGGCGAAGGCGTCCTTGGAAAAGGAGCTGACAGCTCTCCTCGGGCAAGTGGAGATGGCTAGGGCAGACACCGTGACAGAGTTTAAGGCTTCACAACCTTTCATAGACTCTTGCACCGTCTACTATGGGGATGGGTTTGAGGACTGCCTGAAACAGGTTAAGTCCGTCTACCCTCACTTGGATTTATCCAAGGTCTCCATGGACGACCCCATTCTGTCAACTCCAGCTGGCGACACCACTTTTGAGGAGACTGACGACTCCACCCAGTCAGAGCGGGATCCAAAAAATGATGGTGTCGTTCTTGCTCAACTTGCCATGGAGAAGCCCGTCACTCCAATGATGCCGTCCACTGAAGCCCAAGTTGTTGACGACCCCCCGACTCAAAATGTCCAGGATCCTTCTAAAGATGACTGGAACCCTCCAGCTTCAGACGCCCAGGACCCCCTAGTGTAGTTTTTTTATTTCTATTGGCAAATTTGTAATGTATTTTTGTCCATTTTCCAGACAATGTTAAGTGCCCCTTTTTGGGCTTCATTTGAAAAAACTATACTTTATTTATGTATTTCCTTTTTTTACACTCGTCACTTTTAGCATGTGTGCTTCATTAGTTGATATGTGTATGTCTGGTGGTATTATGTGTGAATCCGTCTACTTTAGTGGACTAGTCCATAATAGTAAACTCGCTCAATTTGAGGATCAAATAATAGACTCATCTTCTTGTCTTCTTGCAAAGGTGAACTCATCTACTGTTGGACTGTATCAAATTTGTCTAATTGTGGACTTAATAATTTTAGGGCATCCCAATTTGGTGAATTCGTCCTTTTTTGGACTTAATAATGAATCCGTCTTTTCAAGACCTTAATAATGTACACGTCCACTTAGTAATGAACTCGTCCACTTAAGGACTTGGTAATGAGCTTGCCCACTTTGGGGCTTAGTAATGAGCTCGTCCACTTAAGGACTTAGCAATGAACTTGTCCACTTTAAGGACTTAGTAATGAGCTCGTCCGCTTAAGGACTTGGTAATGGGCTCGTCCGCTTAAGGACTTAGTAATGAGCTCATCCACTTTAAGGACTTAGTAATGAGCTCGTCCGCTTAAGGACTTGGTAATGGGCTCGTCCGATTAAGGACTTAGTAATGAGCTCGTCCACTTTAAGGACTTAGTAATGAGCTCGTCCATTAAGGACTTGGTAATGGGCTTGCCCACTTAAGGACTAGTAATGAACTCGTCCACTTTAAGGACTTAGTAATGAACTCGTCCACTTGTGGACTTGATAATATTAAATCATTCTCATGGGATGAATTCGTCCACTTGTGGACTTCATAATGAAAGCAATTTTGTAGAGACAAATAAATACACAGGTCGTATTTGAAAAACTCCTCTTATTATGATAAATGCGTGCATAAGTAAAAAATTGTTCTTTTCAAAAAAAGATAAAAACTTGCCCTTTGGGCTTAGAAAGTATTGTAGGCAAAAATTAACTAAAGAAATAAACTGAAAAATAAGGAGTGTCGCTCTTCATGCTATCATCTACTGGTAATATCTCCTGAGATGGTGCAGCTTTTGTCCATCTAACATCTCCAGGTGGTAGGTGTCTTTCCTCTGCCATGAAATGACTCTATAGGGTCCTTATGTCTGACTTTCGAGTTGTAATGCTTGGTCATGAGGTCCTGGTGTCGTGCGAGTCTTTGTTCAGCTGTCGCCCTGACTTCTTCTACTAGGTCAACCTGTAGACACATGGCATCGTCGTTCCTCCTTTCATCATAATTGTCCACCCTGTAATTGTTAACACCCCATTTTGTAACCTGCATTTAACCTCACATGGAGGGTAAAAGGGTAAAAAGGTAATTTTGCCTTGGAAATATGCCTTGGTAAAAGGGTAAAAGGGTAACAACTAGATTCTGGTCATTAGATCCTTAATTTCATTTTACCAAAATGATCTTGATGTTGTGACGAACAAATCAACTGGTCATAAGCCCTAATCAGACCACCAGATTGAAAGTTATCATTAAATCAAGTTTTAATGACCGAGATGCACTATCACAAATTGAGTCTGACTATATGTGATTATGAACAATTGATTCCAATGGGTTATAATTATAATCAATTTGAGATTAATGACGTGTCATAATTTGATTGGTTAGGATTATATTTTATAGTAAGGTTGCACACACCTAATTAATTAGAAAATTAAACATTAATTATTCAATGAGTAATTTGTGCAATTATCTTTTAATTAGGGTAAATTTTGAACTAATTAACTCTGAAATGGGAGTGATTGGAGTCTATTAATGTTAATTAGGAGCTAATTTGGGACCTATTAATGTTAATTGTGCTGAAATTATTTTCTAACAAATGATTTCTACTCCCCATTTCGTTGATATTTCTCAAAATATTTGAATCTGTGAATGAGGTTAATTTTCTTAAAAACTAGACATCTGAGGCTTCAATTTGAGCACAAGAACGAGACAATTCCGATCAAAATTGAGTAGGATATGAGTTTTTGAAGTTGGCTCTACAAGTTGTTATAGTAGTTACAGGAAAACCGAATTTTGCTTGCTCTTCACTACCACCAATCTCTACATTTAATACACCAGATTTCCCCAAAGGCTAAAATGAGGTCTAGGTTCATGATTTTTTTTTCAATCCTCACTAAATGGTCTTCCATTCATATTTCATCAACCACTACTATATAAACCCCCCCTCTCCTCCATTCCAAGACACACAAAAACCCCCTCTCTTGAGTTCTAGTGAAGTGGAGTAGTCTAGTCATATCTTGGTCTTCCTGAGACTCAAGGTATTGAATGAGACTCACTCTTCCTCTCCTAACTCTTCTTTTCCTCCACCCTTAGGACCTCTACCAATAGTCTCCTCCTCCATCATATGGATCTTGCATGAAGGTATAATCTCTTTTCCTAACTTGTTTTTTGTGTTGACATGATGAGAATTAGGATTAAAGCATGATAGTAACTATTTAAATTCTCTTGAATATGTTTGAATGTTCTTAAATATTCTTATGTGTTCTTCATATGTTCTTGGTTGTTCATCATATGTTCATGCATAATACTAGTTTTGATCTTAAATCCACATCAAAAACATGAAAAAGATGTTTGTTTGATAATTCTTTTAAATTCTTGAATCTAGTTGTCACATTGCTATTAGGAATGGGCCCATAATATCCAGTCCCCATTGAGTGAATGGCCACGGGGCTGTTATTAGAGTGAATTCTTCCGTCGATTGTCTGATGACGTTGTTGAACCTTTGGCATTTGTTGTAGGCTTTGACATAAGTCTGGGCATCTTTCTGCATGGTAGGCCAACAGTATCCAGCTCTAATCAATTTGTGCACCAATGACCGCGACCCTAAGCAGTTTTCGCAGATCCCTTCATGAACTTCTCTCATGACATTGTCTGCTTCTTCAGGGCTTAATCACCTTAGGTATGGGCGGGAGAAGCTTCTTTTGTACAAGACGTCCTTTATCAAAACGAACCATGCTGCTTGGACCTTTAACATCCTTGCAGCTCCCCTTCCGTCACGTAATGTGCCATTTTTTAAGTAGGAGACTAATGGTGTGGTCCAGTTGCTTTCAGAACCTATTTCCTGAACATCGATAGGATCTATTAATGGTGAATACTTAATAAAGTAAAGTACCTTGTCGGGGATGATCATGTGTTCTGCTGATGTGGCCTTGGCAAGGCAGTCGGCTTGCTTGTTCTCTCCTTTTGGGATCTAAACAATCTTGGCATGTAGGTCGCCCACCCTTCTCTTTACTTGCTCTAGGTACTTCTTCATCCTCTCGACCTTGCATTCGTAGTCACCGTTTACTTGATTTGTAACGACCTAGGAGTCACAATGAATAATCACACTCGTTGATTCTACTGCTTTAGCGAGATCTAGTCCCGCCACTAGAGCTTCATACTCTACTTCATTGTTAGTTGTAGTGAAGTCGAAGCAGATCATGCATTCAATCTCATCCCCTTTTGGAGAACGAAGTATAACGCCCGCTTCTCCAGCTTGTCTGTTGGATAATCCATCCGTGTGTATACTCCATTGAGGATACTCTTCTGCCCATTGGTCTTCCACGTTAGTGAACTCCGCGATGAAATCAGCGACCACCTGCCCCTTAATGGCAATACATAGGCGGTACCATATGTCAAACTCACTCAGCTCGATTGCCTATAGTGCCATTCGTCCGGCAGCTTTTGGATTGCTTATTGCTCGCCGTAAAGGCTTATCGGTTAGGATGATCACTGTGTGGGCTTGGAAGTATAACTTGAGCTTGTGAGCTATAATCAAAGCGAAGGCGAGCTTCTCCATCGGTGGATACCTCTCCTCTACACCGCGAAGTGCCCGGCTGGCGTAGTATATGGGTTTTTGCACCTTATCTTTTTCTCTAATCAAGGCCACATTGACGGCAGCCGGAGATATAGCCAAGTAGAGGAACAATTCTTCCCTTGGTTTTGAGGGACTCAGCAACAGCGGGGAAGAGAGGTAGACCTTCAATTCCTCGAATGTTTGCTAACACTCGGCCGTCCATTCAAAAGATTTCTTCAGCATGTGGAAGAAAGGTAGACACTTATTTATTGCCCTCAACACGAATCTATTCAGCGCGGCAACCTTGCCGTTAAGGCTTTGTACTTCTTTCACGTTCTTTGGGGGTTCCATTTCTATTATGGCTCGGATCTTGTCCAAGTTAGCCTCGATACCTCTCTGGGACACCATGAATCCTAGGAACTTTCATGCCGTTACCCCGAATGCACACTTGCTTGGGTTGAGCTTCATGTTGTAAGAGCGAAGGTGTCGAACGTTTCCCTAAGATCATCCAAATGATCGTTCTCCATTCGACTTTTTACCAGCATGTCATCAACGTAGACTTGGACATCTCTTCCAATCTGGTTTGTGAACATCTTGTTCATGAGTCTTTGATATGTTGCGCCCACGTTCTTGAGGCTGAATGGCATTACTTTGTAGTAGAAGAGGTCTTGGCTGGTTATGAACGAAGTCTTCTCCTGATCCACCTCATCCATTTTGATCTAGTTATAACCTGAAAAAGCATCCATGAAGCTCAGTAACTGGTGTTAAGCCATGGAGTCTACTAGGACGTCAACCCGCGGGAGGGGGTAGCTATCCTTGGGGCATGCTTTGTTCAGGTCTGTAAAGTCCACACACATTCTCCACTTCCCGTTGGCCTTTTTAACCATCACCACATTCGCCAACTAGTCAGGGTAATAAACTTCCCTGATGAAGCCTGCCTCTTGTAACTTGCGGACTTCTTCCATTATAGCTCGGTCCCGTTCTTGGGCAAATACCCACTTCTTCTGACGGATGGGTGGAAAGGAAGGTGACACATTCAACTTGTGCACCAGGATCGAAGGGTTGATTCTGGGCATGTCTTCTTGGCTCCAAGCAAATACATCCTAGTTCTCTTTGAGAAAATTCGCGAGTGCTTGGCGCACCGTCGAGCCAGCAAAGGTGCCGATCCTTGTTGTTCAATCTGGCCTAGTGTTGTCGAAAAGTATCTCTTCAAGTCTTTCAACAGGTTTTGTCACCGTCCATGGCTCTTCTATGTTCATTATCTGTAGATGATCGTCCATCTCCAACATTGCGATATAACATTCATGGGCAGCCACTTGATCTCCACATACTTCTCCTACTCCGTACTCAGTGGGAAATTTGATCATTAGGTGGTAGGTCGAAGTTACAACCTTCCACGAGTTAAGGGTAGGTCATCCGAGGATGGCATTATAGGCAGACGGGTAGTCAACAACAAGGAATGTAACATCTTTAGTGATTTGCTGAGGGTAATCACCAACCGTAACGGGCAGTGTGACGGCACCTAGGGGGTATACTTTAGTCCCTCCGAAACCGACGAATGGGGCATTGGTCGGGACCAGCCGTTCTTTGTTTATCCTTATTTGCTGGGACGTCGAGTAGTAGAGGATGTCAGCAGAGCTTTCGTTGTCGACCAAGACCCAGTGTGTGTTGTAGTCTCCTACCCGAATGCTAACAACGAGTGCGTCGTCATACGGGTGGTGGAGATGTCGAGCATCTTCTTCTGAGAATTCAATGACGGGTTTGTCAATCCACGCCATCTTTAGGACGAGACCTGTTAGTTAGACGTTCTAAACCATCCTAAGGTAAGTCTTATGAGCCTTTTTGGACGAACCAGAAGCCGCAGTGCCTCCCACAATCATTCTTATATCTCCTATGGGTGGCCTAGGATGCTCGTTCTCCCGTCGGGGAACCTGCTCTTATGGCGGGTCCGCTTTTTCCTTGCTGACAAACCTCTGCAACTTTCCTTATCTGATGAGAGCTTCTATTTGTTGCTCCAAGTCGTAGCAGTTGGTTGTGTCATGACCATGGTCACAATGGAAGCGGCAATTCTTGTCTCTATACCTCTTATTAGGATTCCCCTTCAGCTTGCCAAGAAATGTCAGGGCTCCTTCGTCTTTAATTTGTATCAAGACTTGGTCGATCGAGGCAGTTAGCGGGGGTGAAGCTTGTGAACCTCCCGGTGGGGGGCTTGGAGCGCCTGTCCTCTCGCCATTCTCCAGTCCTAGCCATCTTCCACCCCCCTATCCTGCCGTACGTCCTCCTGTCTTTCCCTATTCTTGGGCTTCTCTTCTCGTGCCAGTAGTGCATCTTCCGCATTCATGTACTTAGTAGCTCTGTAAAACACATCCGATATAGTCTTTGGGTCGTTCTTATATAAAGAAAATAGGAACTTACCCTTCCGCAACCCATTTGTGAATGCAGCCACGAGTATTTTGTTGTCAGCTTCATCAATTGAGAGGGCCTCTTTGTTGAAATGGGTTATGTAGGACCTCAGCATCCCATCTTCCCATTGCTTAATGTTCATCAGGCATGCAGTGGACTTCTTATACCTATGTCCCCTAATAAAGTGTGAGGCAAAATGGGCACTTAACTCCTTAAAGGTACTAATGGAATTAGGTATCAATCTGCTGAACCAAACCTTTGCGGGTCCCTTCAACATAGTGGGGAAGGCCCTGCACATGATCTCGTTCGTCACTCCTTACAAGTGCATCAGGGTCTTGAAAGACTCTAGGTGGTCCAGGGGATCCTTAGATCCGTCATAGGTCTCCAACTATGGCATATGAAATTTTGGTGGAAGGGGGAATGAAGTGACGAACGCCGTGAATGACAAGTCAGTTTGATGGACCAGGTCATCAAAGTCGCTAAACACCCGTCCTTTGAGGGCGTTCATCATGAAGTCCATCTTTTCCTTCATCATCTGCATCTTTGCGACTACGTGAAGTCGAGCCGTATCCATGATGGATGGACGGCTCGTGTCCTATCGCTCCGGTCTGCTTGGGCCGTTGCTACCTTCCGACCCTTCTTAGTCCCTTCTCTCAGCGCTGGTGCCTTCTTGGTCCTCCTCTTGAGTGTTAAGCCCCGCGTTCTTTTGGCGTAGCTGCTCTTCCAGATCATGGTTTCGCTTGGTGAGACGCTTTATGGTAACGGCGAGAGTTTGAACCTGCCTTTCAAGGGCGGTTATGCGTGGTTCGTCTCCTTGAACATTGTTGGTGGTCACCATCGAGCAAGTAAGTACCGTGCAACTCTTTGTCTGGGAAGCAATAGTATGGCTTACAAGTTGCCTGGTTTCCCACAGACAGTGCCAACTGATGATGCCAAGAATCATCAATAAATCACACGATCCTCACATGCTCTAGACAACACCTGCATAACACAGAACAAGAAAACCTTAGGAGAGTGCGAGTGTGGTACCGGTCAAAGACCCTCCGAAGGTTAAATTAGAGAACTTTCACAACTCTAGAGTGCCAGAGTTGGGGAAATTATGCGTACCTTGGTTTGTGAGGGCTTTGGGGGTTTTTATAGTAGTGTAGAGTTGACATTCGTTTCTTGGCAGAAAGGGTCTTTCCTTGTGGGGAAGATCCTTGTTAATGCGCGTATTTTTCGGGATCCTTTCCTTCTAAGGACTCTCTCGATTAGGGTTAACCGTGAGGTGTAACATATTTCCTTATGTATTTAGTCATGGAGCCTAAGCAAAAAACCACGTTGGAACCGTCAAGAGACCTTTTATTCTCGTCAGCTTCTTCCCGTCAGTTTTCCATCACATCAAGGCGGTTTGGTCGTCCAACAGAAAGTCATGGGCTTGAGGGCAGAGTCGTCGTCTCTTGTATAGTAAAGCTAACGGGTCCTTTGAGTCTGACGGCTTTATATTATATGGGCAATATTGATATTTCTTAAAATTGCCCTTATCAGGAGAACAAACTTTCTACCTTAAAGCTAACAAAAGAGAGGTTTTTAATTTGTTAAAAATATGCTTAGGTGCTGTGTGGGAGTTTTAGGAAAGGGGATTAGGGTTTTAGAGAAGATGGAGGCCAAAAAATAACTCTCGCTAGCTAAGGTTTTGATTGGAGGCATAAGATGAGTATTTATAAGTTAAAAATTATGGTTTTGGGGGCTTTTTAATTGTATTTGGATGTTCCAAGGGTCTATGGGCCGGCCCATATCAAAGCATGATGTTTTGGACCCTTAAAATGAAGTTTTAAAACCTAGAAAATTGGACTGCCCAGTTGGCCCAACTTCCAATGGTCATAACTTACTCAATATAAGTCCAAATTTGGCAAAATTTGTGTTCAAATTGATTCCCAAGATGTCCTTTCCAATGAAACAAATTTTAATAAAAAATTCTTTGTGGATCAAAATTTATAGTCAAAAAAGTCACCACAAACCTTCCTCTTCCACTTGTCAACCACAACCACAAACACTGCACAGTCACCGTGACTCACCTCTAACCGAAATCAAACACACCACACCACAGCACAACCACAAACATAGCACAGTCACCACAAACCTTCCTCTTCCACCTCTCCACCATCACAACAGCCACCAAATCCATGAAACTCATGATCAAAATCAACCACCACCACCATAACCACCTATCCACAACACTAACACCTAAAACCAACCACCACCACAACCACCAACCCACGAAACCCACACCCAAAATTAACCACCAATGCCACCAACCCATTAAACCCACATCCAAAATCAACCACTACCACCTCTGCCACCAAGCCCAAGCAGAAGAACTCAAACTAAAGGAAGAATTTTTAGATAATAACAAGGAATCAGCAAAGACTTCTTAATGGCAACAAAAACTTGTCAATCATTTTTTATTCCTCCTTGCTTTCAGACACGGTCTTCGCCAATAACTACCATCTCTCAGCAACGTTCACAAGCACCATCACCACCGTCTTCAGTGGACTCATCCTCATGACTTTGCTGGACTACATCGCGTCTCTGATGAGGCCCAAGATCGGAGGATCAGCTCGGCACAACGTGCTACTAAGAGAGAGAGAGAGAGAGAGAGGAGAAGTGAGACCTAACAGAGGAGAAGTGAGAGAGAAAAAAGACACGTGGGAGAGAGAGAAAGAAATAAATTAATAAAAAATTGTAGCAACTTGCTACAGTGGGTTGCTATCTCTAGCATCCCACTGTAGCAATGAAGCAAAATATTATAGCAATGTGTTAAAATGATAACATTGCTGTAGAGTGTGTTTTAGTGTTTGGGTTACTAAAATGACTATTTAGTCATTTTAGCAACCTCATTGTGAATGCTCTAAGCAATCCAGCCACCACATTTGCCATGAAGGGCTTAAATGCCACCAGCAATGCTACCACGATGTAGTTTTCTACGTTTTCTTCTCATAGAGAAAAAAAAATTAATGTACCTAGATGTTGTTAATCTTCTCATAGAGAACAAGCTAGCTTGGGTGTTAGAAAGAAGAAGATGAGGCTGGGTTAGGGAAAAAGGAAAAGCAAATGAAAGAAACAAAACAAAAAAGGAGATGAATGTGGAAGAAGAGCAAGAAGGGGAAAAAGAAAATAGAAAAAAAAATTAAATTAAATTAAATGATATTCACGAGTTCTGTACTTTTATTGAGAGAGTTGACATGAGTAATAGTATTGGCTCTAATGCACCGATACAATAAAAATGTCATCGTATTGGTATCTGATACGAATTCGAGTGGGATACCGATACGAAAGTACTCAGAGAGTATTGGGCAATTTTTTTTTTCGATACAGCTCGGATATGTGTGGGACACGTCCGAGATGTAGTGAGTACCAATCGGATACGGGAGAAGGAAAAAAAAAAGGGGGGGGAAGAATTGACCATCGATCAACCCAACTAGGTTAAAATCCCTAATCTAGCTTCACCTTCACACAACCAGTCTCTCACTCTCTCCTTTCTACACTCTCGTTCTCTGTTCTAAAGGGATGAAGGCTAAATTGACCTTGCTGCCTTCGATATTTGCCCAGCCAGATCGCAAGAGCTCCTCCTTCACCTTCTTGTTGCTAGTAAGTCTCTCAAACTCTCACTCTCTCTCCCTCGTCTCTTGCTTGCCTTCATTCTAAATTGGAATTTTCGAATCCACGAATCAGAAATTTTTTTTTCTCTTTTGGCTTTTTGCCTTGCCCCCCCCCCCTCTCTCTCTCTCTCTCTCTCTCTCTCTCTCTCTCTTTGGTTATTTGCATTGTTGTGGGTCTGTAATATATATATATATATATATATATATATATATATATATATATTTATGAGAATGGGTCTATGATATATTGTTGTAGAATGTGGGGTCTCGATATAAGTTATAATCATTTTATTGTTATTGTTACTTAATTTTAAAACTTAAAATAAACATAAATTATGTACAAAAATATTTAAATATACCTAAAAATAAATATTAATTAATTAATTTCCATATCCTTGATGTACCGTATCTTAGATTTTTCAACAAATGAAGAAAAAAAAAAAAAAGTTGTATCTCCGTACTCGTACTTGTACTGTATCAGTACCCGTATCCATATCTATGCATCGTAGGGTATTGGATTGTGAGTTTGCAAAAGAATTGATATTCATGGGTCCAAGCCAGAAAGTACTATTCACAAGTTTAGCAGAAGAATTGATATATTCATGGGTTTACTACTAGAGACTTGCATTTCAGTTTTAAAACAACCAAAAACTAGATTAGTTCACTATAGTTTTAATAGGCCCCAAAGAATATGTTTCTCAAAAAAAAAAAAGGACCAAAGAATATTATCACTAAATTACCAAACCAAAATATCAATCAAATACAACAACATAAATATTTACTTGGAAAACATTTTCTCCTTGTGGGGGCCTTTTAGCGTCCATGGGCCAAAACCTGTTCTGCTACACCGAGGCCTATGAACTAGTGGGTAAAGGAGTCAAGATTGGCCTTATGGGGTCATATTGTAGGCCAGTTCATGCACAAACTAGGCATGCCCAAGGTTTAGACAGAACAGAGAGTGATGCAGCAAGCTAGGCATCACAAGAAGCAATGCCATGACAGAACAACAGTTACAGCAGGCATAGCAAAGAAATACCATAGCAAAACAAATGGTATAGCGGGTTAATAATATTCGTTACCGCGTAGTGATTGTTATAGCAAGACTCTATAGCAGAACGATTGAGATAGCAAATATAACAAAAGATACTATAGCAGAATAGCTGATGCGGTAAACATAACAAAAAATGCTACAACACATATAGCAAAAGATGCTACTGCAGAACAACTAATACAGCAAATATAAGAAAATGTACCGCAGTAGAATAACTAACAGCATGAAACATTGCAGCAGAACAAATGACAACGAAAAAAAAAGAAAAGCAAACAAGCTATAAGAAGCCGCAGCAAGGTAATAGCAACAAGTCCTGGCAAACATAATAATGTTAGTTCACCCTCCCAATCCTGGGTCAAGTCATTTAGCAGAAACAACTCTAAGAAGGGAACCAAACTGAAAGTTCAAAATGGGTATGAAACACCCTTGAACGTTTAGACCCCAAATTACAAATTATCAATTCAAGCTTATAATCAAACAATTACTGTGTGGAACATGAACATAAGCCAACCACAGAATTGATATCTAATCTAAGCCAAATATAAACACATCTACAGCAGTAAATATAAGGCAAAGATAAAGGGAAGAGAGATGCAAACACAAAGACAACACGCGATGTGTTATCAAAGAGGAAATCAAAGCCCTCGGCGTAAAACCTCTCCGCCGCCCTCCAAGCGGTCAATAATCCACTAGAAAATGTAGTTGGGATACATGAACAGCAATAGACCTTCCAAGCCTAATCTACCCAGGTACCTAAGCCCTCCAAGCTTCCTGCTCCAACGAGGTTGCGCCGAACCTTTTTCTTTTCTAGCTTACCGGATTCCGCTATAGCCCATAGCATTAACCAATCACCATTGGTTCCTTCCCAAACTGCTTCCCTTAGCACCAAATAAACCTTCTCACAAACGTGGGTGTAGTGAGAAAAGGATTTGGTCAATAGCCTCTCAAGGGTATGACAATAGAGAGGAAGAGAGTAGAGAAATTTGTAGAGTCTCTAAGGTAAAGATTGGGGATGAGGCAATCTTGTTTTTCTCTAGGGTTTCTCTCACAAAAATTCTCTCTGGAAGCTCTCACAATTTAGTGGGTATAAGGGTCTATATATAGTGAGGTGAGAAAAGAATACGAAGAGACAGTTTTTGCCAAACAGGGTAAATTGGCGGCTTGGTCTCGCGGCTTGTCCAAGTCGCAAGTTCAAGTCGTGAGTTCAAGTCGCGACGTAACGGCCTGGCCAGCCTGGGACTTTTGTCCTGTAGTGTGACAGCTAGCGCGACCCTTCAGCTTCCCTGTGTGCATCTCACGTGCCTAAAGTTGGCGACTTGTAGCCGCGAGCCACCCGCGAGTCCTAGCCGCGAAGCTCTGCTTTTTTGCACATACTTGAGCTTTTCTTCACATCTTCTCACACACTACCCTTACAATAATCCCACCTAAATACAGGGTTATTAAGTGCTTAAATTACAAGCAAATTGGCACGGAATAAAGCCAACAAGATGGTTGATAAATTTCAACCTTACACAAACACCAAGGAGGGTAACCTCGTTATGGGTTTCTACCATTTAAGTTACTCGTGCTAGGGCAAGAGCCTAAATGGTTTTGGATTCGATCTATAGAGTTTCAGGGGGTGGGAGTGTCAAAAGGGAGAGAAAAGATGGTATATTGATGCATACCTCTATTTCTGCCGTGTCTTCTCTTTTTCTTATTTACCACTTTTTTTTTTCTATCACTCTTTGTTTTTCCTCATATCCTTCCCGTGGGTTCTTCCTCCCCTACTTAGGGCTACCTCTCTTCTTTTTATACTGCTTCATTCTATGAGATTTCTCCCTTTTGTCCCTAAAGCTTCACCAACCGTTTTTGGTTTGTGGGCATCCCTCCATGATTACCCACTAACCTGTTGGTTACCTAGCCACTACATCTGCCCAAAGTGTGCTTGCTGCACCACTACTCATTTCTAGACAAAACTCCTTATTTTGTTTCTCCCCTTCCCCCTTTCTAGCTTACCCGAATGGATAAGGATTGGAGGCTCTCTCTCTACCTACCCCTATGACATGCATCAAATGGTCTAAGCCCTTTACTTGCCTCTTCTGGGAGAAATGCCATCCCAGCAAGGCATTTTTCCCAAAAGAAACCTCAACAGGAATCTCAAAATAGGCCCCATTTTCTCCCCACCACCAAACCATACCCTCTGAATCCCTTAACCGTGGGCCCACCTCCCCTGTATTGGCTGGGTACAAGTTGTTGTGCTCCAGCCCTTGTGTATTACCCTTTGTGTTTGTCTTCTTTTGCTCCCACGCTATTTCTGCCGTTCTTGCCATGTCTTTTTTTGCTACATGTCTTGCATTCATGCTTATCCTCTACGATATGAAAGACGAGGGCTCTAGGGCCTGCATCATTTACTTTTATTTCTCTATGGGCTTGGATGTTGCATTGGCAGAAGTCCCTGCTCACCTAACCGCTGGGCTTCTACTCCTAATGTTTCTTTTCTGGCCATGTCCGTGGGCCTGCTGGCTACCATTCTTGCCATGCTGGCTTGCTTGGTTTATTACCTCTTTCCTTGAGCTTCCCTGACCCATGTACTTTATTTTTTTACCTCTGGTTGTGCCTATGGGCCTGCTGGCTGCCATTCTTGCCATGTTGGCCCATTTGGCTTATTACCTCTTTCCTTGGGCTTTTCCAGCCCTTTTACTTTATTTTTTACCTCTTGTTGTGCCTATGGGCCTACTGGCTGTCATTCTTGCCATGTTGGCCCATTAGGCTTATTGCCTCTTTCCTTGAGCTTCCCCGACCCATTTACTTTATTTTTACCTCTTGTATTTCTTTCTTTTTTTTCCTTCCATCTTTCCTTATTGTTGGACTTTTTTAAAAGGAAAAACTTCAAATCAATTCACTATTATTAAATCAATTACAATAACTCTCTTAAGTTTATGCCTTACTTAAGATCTACTAAATACAATAATCAATTCTCTTGTGCATATCTCAAAACTAAAGAAAATATCCTTGTTCTTTTGTTCTCACATACACTAATTACTTATCTCACAGGTGGCAACATCTTGCATTCTCCTCTCTATTTTCTTCTTCATACATAGTTCTATCTCTTGGCTGTTCTTCATGGCTCTTCTTCTTTCTTCACTTTGCAACATCAAACAAAATTTCACAAATTCTCCTTAAATAGTAAGTTACCCATGCGGTGCATGGTTGTAATGTTTTATGTAAGATGGTTTGGAGAATGTTGTATAAGTATTATAGCATAATTGTTGTAAAACTTTATTTGTAATGAGTTCATCATAAAAAGCAAAAATTATAAATTGTACACACATATCCATTATAATTATTCAATTGAAGTGATAAGAAATAAAAAATAAATAAAATTTTTTTGGAGGAATATTATAGAATAAAAGTTGATATAGAATGTGTTTTTCTCTTTCTCCTTAATTCTAAAACAAAATACACATCCTAAATACCCGTAGTCAATCATATCATTTACAAAATTCACAAATCTACAACGTCCGACCTTAACATCAAAATAATAATTGCCGTTGTCACTCAATGCAAGCCCCCCTTCCTTGATTTTAGCCAACTCATACTGGTTAGGATTAGATAAAACAACAATGTTAGAGCTAGATAGGTGTCGTCAAAAGATTGAAGGTAAATGACATCGTTTTTGGTCTGTGTGTATTTGACATGGGATGGTATGAAGGCTATGGGTAGGTATATATAAAGGGGTAAAAGTGCAAGAAGTGAAAATTGTGAATTAAAATGCAAGAGGTTTATGTGTATGTGTGAATGGTGAAAAGTCTTGAAACATTGAACCAAAAGATACAAAGAATATTTATTTTTTAATTAGAAAAGTCTTGAAAGATTGAACTAAATGAAACAAAAAGTCAATATTTAATTTGTTCTTATCTTGAGAATATTTCAATTCTCTTTGCATAGAATACACCACTTGGTAAAACCTCATACTTTTCCACATGAGGTCCCTACTTTTATATATGTATATTAATTGATTTGTGTACTTTACCAAAAAAAAAAAAAATTGTAGAAAACATTCAAACCTTATTGTCTCTCTCCTTGCGCTATCTCTCAAGTGAAAATAACTTTTTATTTATTTGTTTCACGCATTATTTTCCCTCTCCCCATAGGGAGGACCCTTGGGCCAAAATCATCAAATTTCTTTATAACATTGTCTATTTATAAAATTTTAATTTAATAGTCCTTAGTAGACAAGGAATACAATACTTTTTTGACAATGAATAGCCTTTTCTTCCACACCAAAGAATAATTTTTCCCCAAAAAAATCAATTTAAAATTTCTTTTTCTTCAACTAGGAAACCCAATTAGCTTTCTAAGTTACAATTTGAACTTGAGGCAATTTCCCAACATGTTTACCTTGTGTTGTGCAATTAATGCACTTCACCAGTTTCAATAATAAAATGGTGTCAATTATGTTGGAATTGTTTATTTTCAATAGCTTTTTTGTATAATGTGAGACAAAAATTAATATGGAACCTACAAATAATACATAAATAAGCAGAAAAACTAGCTTCTAATCAGATGTCAAAGACTCAAACACACACTTAAACCACAAATGTTTTCATTAGCTATATAAAGAGGTGTTAATTAAAGTTCTACTTGTTTTGTTGTAAAATGTTTTTAATAAAAATATTTTGTATTTCAAAATACTATTTGTAAAATATTTTCAAGTGTTTAGTATGATATATAAAATTTTTCAAGCACAGCCCACCGAACCAGCAATCTAACCACCAAATGGAGGAAAGAATCATTGCATATTTTTGTAAAATGTTTTAACCAGTTTTTAAAGGTAAAACATTTTACAACATTTACAAACGATTTTAGAAAATATTTTCATAATTGACCAAATTTTATAACAAAACAAACAAGGTGAAATGCTTAAAATGTTTTTGCAAAACATTTTACCGTGAAATAAACAGAGCATCGTACAAATTTTTTAACATATACGTAATGGTTGTTTGTGTCAAAAATTTGTGAAAATAGTTTTCTACATTTTCCCATATTTGATAGCATCATAAAAAATATGTCAAGCAAAAAAAAATTATCTTCGGTAAATTTTTTTGGAAAATGACTCTATTCGATGTTACACTAAATAAAAGAAGTTAAAAAATAATCTGAAAATTATTGAAAACAACTCTATCTGATTTTTAAGAAGGCTACCAAGCACTAAGAAAATATGAAATAGTTTTCCAAAAAATATTACCAAGCATAAGAAATTGATAATTTGTCAACCAAACATAAGAAGATATGTATAATAATACTAAATTTCAGTAAGAGTGAGAAATTGAAATTCGGATATGGTGACACTGAAGTTTGTACCCCCGAATATTCGAAGGTTTCTGTAATAGGATTCGTATCCCCAGCAATTATCCCATAGCATATTCGCATCTCTTATGATTACATATGTGATAATGGTGAATTTGATGACCAGTCCACCGCAAACGACATATACAGCCCCTTGTTATTTGTCAGTGCAAACCCAGTTCCTGGCTAAAATCAAACAAAGCTGTTTATGTTTTGAGCCAACTTGCCAAAATGCCAACAAATCCCTATATTCTACACTCTCTTTAGTATACGTGCTTTATAAGTAAAATTTATTTTTTCTAAGTTATAGCCTTATTAATATTTAGGAGGACAAATCGAGATAAGCAACACTTTACCATTTTTTTTCCCTAAGCAATTTGAGGTAATGCTTGATTGACTAGGTAATAATAGAAAAATTACGCTTCTGATTAAATAGTCGATGAAGAAAATTTTAAAGACTAGTGCAGCTTTCAGCAATCAGCATTAGATTATCTCATAAACCAACGGTATTGGATAGGTTTTATTTTTAAAATTTTAGTAACTAGAAAATATTTCCTTTAATTTTTTAGAGTAGTTTGTAATTCTTTTCTGTTTATTCCAGGATTTTTATCTCTATACGTCAACAAAACCTATAAACATTAGAGTTTGACATACACGAACTACTTAGGACCTGTTTGGTAATGTCGTTCTAGTAACATTATGAAAATGTATTATAAAAATTGTTTAAACAACTACCAAACAGGCCTAGTCGTTACCGCAACTTGTTTTTGAAATGACCAACTTTTCCTGTTTATAAAAGGGGTAGGCTGCTTTCACTATTTTAAGAGGCAACTACCAGTCCTCGTGATAGAGAAAGACATCCTCTCTTCCATTATTTAACTATTTTATCATTCATCCTCTCTTTACTACATTTGGTTTGTCTTCGAAATTCTCTGAAGAACCATGGCAGTTCTCAATCAAAGATCCATGGCTCGGTGCCTTCTTTTTGCCTACACC
The DNA here is from genome assembly GCA_019022515.1 of Quercus aquifolioides. NCBI lineage: Eukaryota > Viridiplantae > Streptophyta > Magnoliopsida > Fagales > Fagaceae > Quercus > Quercus aquifolioides. The sequence continues at coordinate 30,343,000 of CM032331.1, forward strand.
TTTGGCCTTTGTTTCTTGTATACATCAGCAGAGCTTCAAAGATTTGAACACCCCACAAAAGTGGATAAATCGCTTAGCTTTTTGGTCGTTGGAGACTGGGGAAGAAGAGGGGCTTTCAATCAATCTCAAGTTGCTTTTCAGGTTCTAAATCTTTCTTTTAATGTTTTTCTTTAACGATCTTCTGATTATGAAAGTCAAAGTCATCCGACATTTTATGGTTTATAACTACGTGAATTATAACCAAAGTTTGATACATTCGAATGTCCTGCAATATTACATGATGGTCCATGTTTCATTTTTTGAAGATTTGCATGTGTGACAAAAGCTATTGTTGAATTCATGTTTTGTTTCTCTTAACAACCAATGATTTTTCTTTGTGTGTTGCCCCACCCGGGTTGGGATGCAAGTATGCAACCAAAAACATACGTACTTCCTAGGAGACCATGGCGTAAGCACAAGTAATATTATTAAATATCATATAGTTTAGAGAAAAACCAACCAAAAAATAAACGAACTTTATGGTTTTTAACATGATTCTGTTTTGCAAACTAATGAGCTAGCCCGCTAAATATTTTTGTGATGATTCTTGGTTTGTAGATGGGAATTATTGGAGAGAAGCTAGACATCAATTTTGTAGTATCCACCGGAGATAATTTCTATGATAATGGATTGACTAGTGAAGAAGACACAGCATTTGAGGAGTCATTTACCAAGATCTACACAGCCAAGAGCCTGCAGAAGCAGTGGTACAGCGGCAAGTTCCAACTTTAATTTGATAAATATATATTTTTTTTTTTTAAATCCGTACTTATTTGTTAAACATTGATTATTGATTTAATTTCTGTGCAGTATTGGGAAACCATGATTATAGGGGCAATGCAGAGGTACAATTGAGCCCAGTCCTCAGGAAAATTGATAGTAGATGGCTTTGCCTTAGATCTTTTATCGTGAACTCTGGTAAGTAGCTCGTAAACATTCAAGAATTGCTCTGTGTCGGCTTGTCTAATGGAAATTAAAAAGTTTGAAACACAACCATATTTAAACTCAACCAAAGTCATCCTCTTTTTTTTTTCAGAATTAGCTGAGATTTTATTTGTAGACACCACTCCTTTTGTCGAAGCATATTTCACTGATGCGGAGGGACATACTTATGATTGGCGAGGCATCAAATCTCGCAAGGCTTACATTTCAAACCTATTAAAGGTATATTATAATTGAATTCATGAATATTTGTGATCAATTGAGTCATGTATCAGTATGACATGAATTAGCTGCTTAAAAATACATTTCATTTAAAGTTAAGAATTCCATTTCACGGTTATGATTTTATAAACCTAGTGTAAATTGTAACGGTTAAAACAATATCCTAATATTCCAAGGAATCTTCAATGGTGCAATCTTTATACGTTTTTCATCAAAGAAATAAGTGATTGAGAATATTTCTTCAAGTAACTTAAAAATGCAGGAGTAATTTCAAAGTTACGTCTTAATGCACAAGTTATCTATGAAATTGCATTAACTTCCATATACCCGTGGTCAATGATAGAGTATGTTTCCAATACAATGTTGGTGAAGACCATATATAAAACTGTGTTCTTTATGAATCTTTGTAATAGGAGGTAGAATCAACATTGAAGGAATCAACTGCAAAGTGGAAGATTGTTGTTGGTCACCATGCCATTAGAAGTGTTGGACATCACGGTGATACAAAGGAACTTACAAAGTGGCTTCTCCCAATCCTTCAGGTTAATCTCATTTTCAGAATACATTGCACTATCAGTTCTTATATAGTATTACTATGTATAAGGGTCTAAAAACTTCTTCTATTTTTGTTTCCTCCTGCCTTATCAAGTAAATAAAGTCATAAAACCACTTAATTGAACCTAAATTTATCAATGTTATTATAAATTGACAGGCCAACAATGTTGATTTTTACATGAATGGGCATGACCATTGCCTTGAGCATATCAGTGACTCAGACAGGTAAACAAAATGTTACTTCTCGATGTTTCTTAAAATTATAAGACGCGTGTGTTTCACTAATGCCGAAAGTTGTTGCAGCCCTGTACAATTTCTAACTAGTGGAGCTGGGTCCAAGGCATGGAGGGGAGACATTAAAGGACTGAACAGAGAAGGTCTAAACTTCTTCTATGATGGACAGGGTTTCATGTCTGCGCAGTTTACCAAGACGGAGGCAGAGATTGTATTCTATGACGTTTTTGGAAAGGTTTTGCATAGGTGGAATTTGGTGAAGCAGCTTCACCAATCCATATGAAGTTCTGGAACAAATTTTATTTTTAACTTACCTCGTTAAAAATTAGTGTATTCCTTGGTGATTAATTTATAAACTTCTCAATCCATTTTCCTCATTATTAGTATAGTGGCTTATGTACATGAAATATTCGTGGTCCCAAAATTAGTATCATGTTCTTATTTCTCAATATCATCAAGCTCTACAATATTGGTCTGAACTATAATTGTCTTCTACATGCTGTTTATGAAGCAATGTAATATGAACTGGGTTGTAAATGATAGTAATTGGAATATAACTTAGTCAATTCAAGGTGACTAGCCTATTAAACGTGAGAGGGAAAAAGGAATTTGAGGGTTAATTTTCTGTTTTGTTTCCTTTATTCATTCTTTTACCTTACATAACCATACAGTGTCAGTAACATGAAAATACAATTGATAACGAACTTCAAACCAATAACAACCCGATTAAGCAACAATCTAATCCTGTCACATATCACTTCATATAGACTATGATTATTGCTTGATAATTCTTATCAGTTATCACCTAATAATCCTACTGAAAATAAGAAGATCGGTCCGCTTTCATTACTTATCCAACTCAATAACCATTCCCCATTGATGATTGCCTTTAGCCTTTGCATTTCAAGAATCCTAAATGCAATACATAGGGATCTTCCACATTTGCAAAATCATTACATTTCTTTCCCTTTAAAGACGAAGCTTGTCCTCAAGCAAGATTCAAGTGAGAAAACTTAAGGGGCTGTTTGGATTTTGGTGTTTCCATCACCCATCGCTCTGTTTCCATCACTCATAACTCAAAAATGGTAGGACCCACGGAAAGAAAGTCTGTTTGGCTGTGTTTTCAAGTTTTGTTTCCATCATTCAATTCTCTGATTTTTTAGTAATGAGTCAGCAAAACTGAAATCAACTTTTGGGTGTTTTTGAGTAAGCAAAACAAAGTGATGATGGCATTTTCGTAATATCCCTTACCTAAGCGGGCCATATGGTTAGAGTGTAGTCAAATCCACGACAGACTTCATACTCCCCACCAACGGCTCTAATGAGCATTTGCTCCCACACCTACTCCTCGTCGACCTAAAGCCACATACCTCCATCTTTCTTCACTTCCTCATCACAGCCCCATCTTTAGAGTAAAATGAATCCCCTCAGCCCAGCCACGTCTAGTGAGCCATCTGACCTGATACAACCTGCGGCGGCCACAACTTAGACTGGTGAAGGACGACAACGAGATAACCCGAAAACCCAAGAGCATTTCTTCAAAGTTTAAGAAATCCCAAGCTAGATCCACCACTTTCTCTTCCTTGAACAAACATGAATGGGTGTTGGGGTTACTTGTTTAGATTTTATTTATATTTTTCTTTTATTTTTCTAGCTTCTGTATTTAGAACACCATGGTGTTTGTGTGTTAGGTGTTCTTTCTTTTTCTTTTCTTTTTTGAAACTTCGGTGGGAGGGTATGGAAAATTTATCACGAAATCAACACAACTTTCTTTCATGGATGGTTTTACATGGTAGCAGAGGAAGGAAAGGAAGGAAGAAAATAATATCATAAAATCCAAAAAATTGAAGAACAAAGGTTTCAGGGGCAAAGAGAAGAAGCATTGGGTGAGTTGAGTGATTCTTTATTTTACATTTTTCTTTTATTGTAATAGTGTGGGTCCCACTTTTTTTATTTTTTGGATTTGAAAAAATATCCGGGTTTAGGTGCCAAATCGGTTTAAGGTGATATTTGAGGATTTTTGAGTGATAAGAAATGAGTTATAGGGTGATGAATGATGAGTGATAAGTGATGATATTTGAGTGATAGGTGATGAGTAATCAATTTTTTCCAACCAAACAGGGCCTAAGTTGTAATTCCTCGTATGGTTCCCAAGCGGTGTCATCATTACTAATATCAACCCACTAAGGGTCTATTTGGGATTCGTTTATTTTGCTGAAACTGAAAACTTTTTGCTGAAAATACTATAGATAAAGGTAAAACTTAACTGAAATTGTATAGTGAGACTTATAAATAGTACCAAAAAGTGCAATGGAGCCCATGAATAGTAGTAAAAATATGCTGAATAGTAAAATAAGCTAGCTTTTTAATTTGGAGCCAAACGCACACTAAAAACAAAATAATAATAAACCTAATTAAATATTAGGACCTAAAATAAAAAATACAATTGACCAATAAAAACAATTGTCCTATAAAATAAATAACATTAAATTAAAATAAAGATCTCCTTGTGTCTCTTGCATCATCCTCTCTTGGTTGAAAAAAAAAAAAAAAAAACTTAAACTCAAGTTTTGAAGTGTAGAAAGATAAAACTTTTGACGTTGGCTACTTGCCCCATTTCTTCACTCACTTTTGGAGTGTTGAAGGATAAGGCTTCTAAAATTTTGAAGTGTTGAAGTTTTGAGGTGTTGAAAGATAAGAATAGAAAAGCCTTGCACTCCACCACAACATTAAACTCTTCTAGAATCACAAAATCAATGAGTGAAATGAATGTTGCAATTGAGACAACTTTATTTGGAACTGCATGAAGAACTATTGCATATATCTTTTCCACTTCATCAAACTTTTTATCTTCATGCACCCTAGAGGCTGATTAGTAGCACTGTTATGATTCAGACAACAGCAGCAGACCAACATATGAGTGTAACTGCACTTGGACTCTAAACTTGCACATCAGTTTCTGCAAAGACTTAGGATAAGGATAAATAAGTTGTAGTTGAAATTAAAGATTAGGAATGATAAGTATTAGGAGCAGTTTAGGAGTTTAAATAAATTAGGAGTTGTTTATTAAGTCATCCCTATTATGTAGGAGGAGATAAGTGTAGATTGGATCAGCAGTTGTTTGTATTTGTAATTTGAATTTTTGATGTCACTGTCGTATGCCTTATTTTGAAGGGCAGACCGTATTAATGAAGGTAAGCAAAAAATTATCCTAAATTCTCTTTCTTATTCCCTATTTAGGAGAGTGGTTATCTCGAATACAACCAACAACCCTTCATTTAACTCTACAAACATCAGGTTTTATCATTTGGTATCAAAGTTAGATAATGAACAACCCACCACCCACATGCTCAACAACCCATGATGATCGTTTGTTAGTCTTGGAAGTTAGCAACCATTCTATCCGGAGACAATTTGACATCCAGAAGGAAGAATTCACCAAGGATTTTACTAATATAAAGGAAAGAGTGGAAGCCCTCTCCAATGCTATAGCACAGATAGGATGGAAAATGGAACGAATTGGCAACCAAAATAACAACCTCGAAGAAGGATCGGCCAGCCGCAATCATGAGACAAATGGTGGTTCAGCCAATCAAAACAAAGGAACTTTTGGAGGGATACAAACTCGATTTTCTTGAGTATATTTTCCTCAATTCAATGGGGAAGATCCCACCAGATGGATTTACAAGGTGGAGAAATTTTTTAGATATCAAAGAATGGCAGATAATGAGAAGGTTCTACTCGCTTCTTTCAATCTACAGGATGAGGCACTCCAATGGTATCAGTGGTTTGAGAAAGCACGAAGAGATGTTTCATGGGAAGAATTTACACATGCCTTGTGTGTTTGGTTCAGACCCTTTGATTATGAGGACTTTGATGAGGCTTTAGCCAAATTATGACAGACGGAAACAGTTAGAGAATACCAAGCCCAATTTGAGCGGATAGCATCACGAGTGCAAGAATGGCCAGAGAAAGCTTTGATGGGGAGTTAATAAATGGATTGAAAGACAAAATACGATCAGAAGTGAAGCTATTTCATCCTACAACTCAAGTCCATGCTACTAGCCTGGCCCAGTTGTAAGAAGATAAATTACAGCGGCAAAGGCGAGCACCACCACGATATGGCCTCTTGCCAACACCACCACTTCGACAAGCTGTTGCAGCCTCCACCAATCCAAAACTTCCACCAGAAACTAGATTCAAAAGGTTGTCTTGGACTAAAATGCAAGCAAGGTGTGACAAGGGATTGTGTTGTAATTGCGACGAGAAGTTTGTACCAGGCCACAAATGCAAGAATCAACAAGTTTACATGTTGGAAACCATTCTGGAATTAGAAGAAGTGGAAGAGAACGAAGAAGCAACAACAAGGGAAACACAACAAACTGTTCCAGAGATCTCTTTACATGCACTTTCTAGAGTGGATACTCCCCAAGCCATGCGTGTGCGTGGTATGATCCATGGTAAACCACTACACATTCTTATTGATAGTGGCCGTACCCACAACTTTGTCAATTTCAAATTTGCAAGAAAGATGGGTTGTTGCAAGGTGCCAGCCCCGGCATTTCAAGTCATGGTGGCTAACGGAGAACAGTTGCAATGTGATGAAATTTATTTATCTGTACCTATGGAAATACAAGGCTACCAATTTGAAACCAATGTTTACCCCTTGGATTTACAAGGCTCCGATATTGTTTTGGGAATGCAATGGTTGCGAAGCCTTGGTAAAGTGTTGCATGATTGGGAAAATTTAACAATGGAATTTTGTGTGAAGGGGAAGAATTTCCTTATTCAAGGTGAGACCACTAAAGGAGTAGTACAAGAGTCAATCCAATCAATGCAACGTTTGATGGCTAATGGGTCAGATATGTTTCTCATGCAAATGGTGAGTATGTCAGAACGAAAAGGAGGGACTACCATGACAAATGTTGTAGCACACGAAATGGAACAACTTCTGTTCCATTATAACACTATCTTCCAAGTACCCACCGCACTACCACCGCCAAAAGTGCATGATCACCACATTCCATTGGAGCCAAGTGTTAGACCTGTTAATGTACGACCATATCACAACCCACACATTCAAAAAAATGAGATCGAAAGGGCTGTAAAGGAGATGCTTGAGACCGGTATCATTAAACCAAGTTCTAGTTCATTCTTTTCACTAGTACTACTAGTGAAAAAGAAGGATAGCTCATGGCATTTCTGTGTTGATTACCGAGCCTTGAACAAAGTTACAATTAAAGATCAGTATCTAATTCCGGTGATAGACGAATTGTTAGATGAATTACATGGAGCATCATATTTCACCAAATTGGATCTCAAATTCGAATATCATCAAATTTGGGTACAACCTGAGGACATTCACAAGACGGCTTTTCGCACCCATGATGGACATTATGAATTTTTGGTGATGCCATTCGGACTCACCAATGTTCTTGCCACATTCCAATCTTTGATGAATGATATTTTTCAACCTGCATTAAGAAGGTACGTCTTGGTGTTTTTTTTTTTTTTTTTTTTTTTGACATATTAATTTGCAGTAAATCTTGGAATGATCATTTGCGCCACTTAAGAATAGTGTTTGACACCTTGTTACATAACCAATTATTTGTCAATCGATCCAAGTGTTTGTTTGGACAACAAGAAGTTGATTATTTGGGACATATCATTAGTCCAAAGGGAGTTTCAGCAGACCCAGATAAAATCCAATGCATGGAGTCATGGCCCACACCAACCACAGTCACATCACTGCGTGGTTTTCTTGGCCTAACAAGGCACTGCCGAAAATTTGTCCGAGATTATGGTATTATTGCAACACCACTCACACAGCTCTTGAAAAAGGATGGGTTCACTTGGTCATCAGAGGCCGAGAATGCATTTCAACAATTAAAGCAGGCCATGGTACATTCATCAGTGCTTGCTCTACCAGACTTATCCAAGGAATTTATTGTCGAAGCTGACGCAACAGGTAGAGGCTTGGGTGCAGTCCTTATGCACGAGATGCGTCTAATTTCTTTCTACAATAAGGCCATCTCTAATCGTGTGTTAGGTCGCTCAGTTTATGAGAAGGAATTGATGGCAATCGTCCATGCTATGCATAAGTGGGATAATTATCTACTTGGGAGGAAATTTTTGATACGCACTGACCATAGGAGTTTAAAATATTTTCTTGAGCAGCGGGTTACGACCATGGAACAACAACACTGGATTGTGAAACTACTAGGTTTTGATTATCGGATTGAGTACCAACTTGGTAAGAAAACAAGGTTGTCGATGCTCTCTCTAGGTTACATGGTGACTTGGCAACTATCTCATGTCCCAAACCAACATGGTTGGAAGAAATCCACGCTAAAGCACGCAACCATCCAGGCTTGATTACTCTCAAAGAATCAATAGCACGAGATCATACCACTACCACAAAATTCACTGAAAAGGATGGCCTACTTTGGTTCAAGGGATGCCTGGTCCTTCCCTCTTCTTCTCAATACAAGCAGCAGATAATACATGAATTTCACAATACACCAATGGGCGGACATTCAGGAATATTGCGCATATATAAAAGAATTTCATCAAATTTCTTTTGGATTGGGATGAAGAGAGATATTCAAAACTACATCTAGCAATGTGACATTTTTCAACGGTATAAATATGACACAATGATGCCGGTTGGATTATTGCAACCGTTACCTATTCCGGAGAGAGTTTGGGAAGATATCTCAATGGATTTCATTGACGGATTGCCAAATTCTAATGGGTTTTCCACAGTACTGGTAGTGGTCGACCGATTATCAAAATATGGACATTTTGTGGCTTTGAAGCACCCTTATTCCGCTAAGTAAGTGGCTGAGATTTTTGTTAAGGAAATCGTGTGTCTTCACGGCATGCCAAGGACAATTGTGTCAGATAGAGACCCAATCTTCACCAGCCAATTTTGGGAAGAATTCTTTCGGCTTTAAGGATCTGAATTGCGGATGAGCTCAGCTTATCACCCACAAACTGATGGCCAAACCGAGGTCCTCAATAGATGCTTGGAGACTTACCTACACTGTTTTGCAAGCTCTCGACAAAAACAGTGGAGTCGTTGGCTACCTTGGGCTGAATATTGGTATAATACCTCTTATCAAACAGCCACTCAAATGACTCCATTTGAAGTTGTATATGGAAGAGCTCCACCCACTGTACACTGTTATGAAAGTGGCTCTACCACAGTAGCACAAGTTGAGAATAATCTGTGTGAAAGGGATGCCTTGTTGAAATCATTGCGGAAAAATTTACAAGCAACGCAAGATCGAATGAAGCTCAATTCCAATCGTCATCACCGCGAATTGGAGTTCGAACCTAGTGATTTAGTATACCTCAAGCAACAATCCTTTCAACAAATGTCAATCCGAGTACGAGGCAATATGAAGTTGTCACCACGGTTCTATGGCCCTTTCCGCATCTTAGCACGAGTTGGTAAAGTGGCTTATCGCTTGGAATTACCACCACATTCTCAGTTACACTAGGTATTCCATGTTTCCCAATTAAATTGGACAATCTGATTGCACTATGGAAGAATTACTTGATATTACTGATGATGGCACAGTAGTTATAGTGCCAAAGTGATTGATTGATTTTTGTTGGATTAAACAGGAGCTTAAGGTAATACAGGAAGCTTTAGTAGAATGGGAGGATGTTAGTGCTGACGATGCTACTTGGGAACATTTTGAAGAATTAAAGAGCCAGTTTCCTCACTTGAATCTTGAGGAAAAAATTCGCCTTCAAGGGGAAGGTAATGTTATGATTCAGACAACAGCAGCAAACCAACATATGCGTGTACGTAACTACATTTGGGCTCTCAACTTGCACGTCAGTTTTTGCAGAGACTTAGGATAAGGATAAAGAAGTTGTAGTTGGAATTAAAGATTATGAATGATAAGTGTTAAGAGCAGTTTAGGAGTTTAAATAAATTAGGAGTTGTTTATTAAGCCATCCCTATTATGTAGGAGGAGATTAGTGTAGATTGGTTGTTATCAGTGTAGTGGGCCTTTTTATGATTTTGGGCTAGACTGCCTCTTGCTGTACTGAGGCCCAAGTGTTCTGGATAAGAGAGTTGGGACCGGTCCAATTGCAATTCACCTTGGTCCGGCTTGTGCACAAGCTATGCCCCATTTGCCGAAACTTTGGTCACATACCCATGGCAAGCGAAGCTGTTACAAGAGGGCTACGGCAGACACGTACAATATGACAATAAAGGCAATATGCTTCCCGTTAAACAGAATAAATGAGGAATCCTTAAGCAAAGTAGGAAAAAGAACAATATAAGAGACACGTTATAAGTGAGATTACAAAGGCGAGAAAGGAAATAATCTTGATAAACGGTGAAATCAAAAGGAAAAGGTTAGTTTGTCATGTTCAATTGTGTTACAGGACTAAGGCCAAGGAGGGGATCACTCCCTCAACGTGGATAACCTCGTCTACTGCAAAAATTATCCACTTTGAGGGAACGGGCCTAAATGACTTGTGCCCAAATAAATCTTTTATCCTTAATAGATGGTAGGCTTTTAGAGGGAGAGAAGGGATTAGCCTATTGGTGCATGCCTGCCATTCTACACTCTCTGTTTTTTCTTCCTGATTCTCTCTTTCTTCTCTATTTTTGTTATTTTTTATTCTTTCTCTCTTCTTTTCTTTCTTTCTCAGTGCTTACCCATGTAGTGATGTTGTGATTCTCTCCTCGTGGTCACTATTACCCTGTTGATGATACTATGCACGGTAAAGGTCTTTTATATACTGCCTGCCGTGATTGGTTTTTACCATTTTAGCCTTTAACTACTTTTGTCTGATCTGGGTGTCCTTGCCAACCACCACTGGTTTGTCAGCTGTCCAGCCACCCCCACTTACCTGAGCTGGCTGCGCTACTCTCCATCACCAGACAAAGAAGATTATTTTGTTTGCTTAATCACCATGGCATTCTTATCCACTATAGCGTGGGTGTTCTCTCTCTATCCCTCATGGCATGCACCTAGTGGTTGCAACTCATTCTTACTTCTTTTGGATGGTAAGTCATCCCAGCAGGACATTACTCTCAAAAGAATCTGAGCAGGAACCCCAGAATAGGTTTTTCCTTCTCCCCACCACCAAACTATACCCCCTCTTACCTCTGACCCATGACCCACCACTCTTGTATTGGCTGGGTATAGGCTAGTGGTGTATGGGCCTTGCGTGTGCTCTAGTTCTGTGTACATCCAAAGCTTGTCCGTTGCTCATGTGTTTGTCGTGGTCTAGAAGCTTGTCCGTGCATTCTGCTGCTCATCCTTGACCTCTTATGGTGTGGACTGTTTTTTGATTTCTCATTCCTTACGGCTTTCTTCTCTCAAGGGTTAGGCCTTGTTTGATTATGAGCTTTTCTTTCTTCAACCTACTCTTTTGCTCCTTCCATAGTCTTGTTACCATTCCCGCCATGCTACTCTACTATTCCTGCTATGGTGTTATTTAACCCCAGCTTGCTGCGCCTCTTTCAGGCTTGCTGCGTATTCCTCTCTCAATTGGCTATAATGACCCAGTATGGTCATTAGACTTATACTCATACTACTTTGGGCTTTCTTGACTCATTACGTTGCTTGTGGGCTCCTTTGTCCCATTTCTTTCCTCTTTGGGCATTCTTGGCTCATTTGCTTTCCTTGGGCATCCTTGGTCCATTTTCTAATTCTGCATTCCCATGGGCTTTTACTAACTCTTTTGGGCTTCCTTGGCCCAATTACCTTATCCTTCATCCTTGGGGCTCATGAGCTTTCCATCAACCCCTTACTTTCTTACTTCATTACTTCAGGCTTGCTGTGGCCCATTCTTACTTTTCTACATCACATAATGCCCATGGGTTTACTACTTCTCTCTCTGAGCTCCTTTAGGCCCATTTGCTTTCCTCAAGGCCCATTTATTTACTTTATGGGCCTATGATCAATTATTTCTGCCATTTGGGCTTAATTATTTTTTTATCAATCCACTAACTCTTCTCTGCCCATATTGTTAGGCTTCTTCCTACTACTGGGCTTCCAAAATGAGCATCAACAATTAGCAGTTGTTTGTATTTGTAATTTGAATTTATGATGTAATTGTCATATGCCTTATTTTAAAGGGCAGAACGTATTAATGAAGGTAAGTAGAAAATTATCCCAAATTCTCTTTTTTATTCCCCATTTAGGAGAGTGGTTATCTCGAATACAACCAACAACCCTTCATTTAACTCTACAAACATCAAGTTTTATCAAGCACATTCATCATACTCAAATTTTGTAGCATGTGCACCCTCTAATGTATTACTCTCTTATAGAACCTTCTCTTGTTGTTTAGGCTCTACGGTAGGTTTTTCTTATTGGACAAAGATTGAAGCAACACTTGATGGAAATGTTTTTGCTATTGACTCATGTAGGATTTTCAATCATTTGAACTCTGCAAACATGTCTTAATTGACATGCACTAAATTATTTAAGGCTTGTTCCCTAGTAGAATGCATTTGAGTGGACTTTTTGGTGGTTAGGATCATGACAACAACAATGAATTCTGGATTGGTGGTCGTGGGGTTGTGCATGGTGGATTTTGGATCGATGGTTTTAAAGAATATTCATTTTATTTTATTTTAATTTATTGGTTTAGTTTGACTAATGATGATGCTTCAAACAGATCGCAATTGGCTCTATTGCCAAATGATATGAATTGGATTATGTGTTGGGCCTTTTGTGTTGTTGGGCCTTGATCTCTCCTGATGTACCACAGCCCATGATTCTGAGGTAAGAGAGTTGGGAATGGCCTAAGTGAAATACACCTTAGGCCAGCTTGTGTGCAAATTGGGTCATCCTAGTGTAGACGCGCCTTGGCAGGAGTCTTAAGTGTACGGTGTGCTCACGGCAAGAATAACTATTACAGACATTACAATAGAAAATACAACGCAGCAAGATAACTATAACACTTTAAATAATACTAACACCTGAATTACAAAACCGAAGAATCTAGTAAGATTATGGTAGAATAATACAACCACGAACAGCAAGATTGCAACAAACAATTCAATAATAAGATAATAGATTAGTCATTTATCAATCGAAAAAGATGAAACTCGTTTGCGAAAGAAATGGACTTATTTTTTTAGCAAACACAAGTCCAAAAAGGGGGTCGATCTCCAATATGGGTAACCTTAGAGAATGCTTCTGCCATAGAGATTACACACTTTGGAAAAAAGGACCTAGATGGTTTAAACTCTAATTATTAACTGCTCCAAGGGTGGGTCTGTCAAGAGGGAGAGAAATGGGCAGCCTATTGATGCATGCCTCTATCCCTATCATTCATGATTTTCCCTGATTTTTGTGTTCTTTTTCTTTTCTCTCCTCTTCTTCCTTGGTCTATCTCTATTTCTTGTCGTCGTTGTTCCTCTCCCCCCCCCCCCCTTTATTGTTCATAACTATTACCTTTTATACTATCTGCCATGGTCGGATTTACCATTTTTTACCCTTCAACCACTTTTGGCTCATTGTGGGCGTCCTTCCAAGACTGCACACTGGCTTGCCGGCTACCCAGCCACTACCATTACATTGTATTGGCTACACCATGCCTCATTCCCAGACAAAAATGGCTTGTCTTGTCTCTTACCTTTCTTTGTTTTCACTATTTTCACTTGGATAAGGGTTCATCCTCTCCCTCACCTACCTCTATGGCATGCATCAAGTGGTTCCAGCTCATACTTACTTCTTTTGGGTGAAATGCCATCCCAGCAGGACATTTTTTCCCAAAGAAGTTTGAGCGGGAACCCCAAAATAGACTCCCTCTTTCTCCCCATCGCCAGACCACGCCCTCTTATACCCTTGACCCATGGCCCACCTCCCATGTATTGACTGGGTACAAATAGGTGATGTCTGGGCCCTGTGTGTATGCTCCACTTCCGTCTGAATCCATTACTTTTCTAGCCTCCACGCTTTTGCTATTGCCTCCATGTTTTTCTGATTCTGCTATACAATCTAGTATGTGTTTAACTCTTGCGGCGTGAAAGACGTATGGGCCTTTGGGCTCACATTCTCTGCCTTCCATCTCTTCTTTAGACTGGGCATTGCTTGGGTGCAGGCCCTTTCCTTCCTACTTAGCCCATCTTCTTTGTTGTGTCTGTGGGCTTATTGGTTGGAAACCCTGGCACGCCACTGCATTGCTCCTACTATATCATTACCTCTCTTTTATTTCCTTATTACCTATGGGCTTACGGGCTGATGTTTCTGCCATGCCAATCCACTCTCCACACCCTTACCTCTTTTGGGCTTTATTGGCCAACATTCCTACTGTGCCAGCCCACTTTCCACGTCCTTACCTCTTTTGGGTCTTAAGAGCTAACATTCCTACTGTGCCAACCCATTTCATTCCTCGGGCTTCCTCGGCCCATTTGCTTCTTCCTTACCTCTTTTACTCTCTTAGGCTTTTGCTAAATCTTTTGGGCTTCCTCTGCCCAATTATCACATCTTTACCTCTTAATACTTTTCGGGCTTATTGGCCTTTAAGCCAACCCAATGAATTTACTAACTCGTTTCTTGGGCTTCCCCAACCCATTTACTTCTTCTTTACCTCTTATTGTTCCCATGGGTTTACTACTTAATTGCTTGAGCTTTCTCGACCCATTTATTTCCTCTATACCTCTTATTATTCTAATGGGCTTGCTGGCCTTTATTCCTGCTATTCCGTCCTGCTGGGTTTACTCTACTATTTTCTCTTCCCATTTTATTCATATTGTGAGTGATAGTAATTGAAAAACAACTTAGTTGATTCAAGATGACTACTCTCTTGTACGTGAGAGTGAGAAAGGAAATTGAGAGTTAATTTTCTGCTTCATTTCCTTTATTCATTCTTTTGCCTTAAATAACCAATATAGTGTCAACAACATGAAAATACAATTGATAATGAAATTCAAAGTAATAAGAAATCGATTAAACAACAATTTAATCCTATCACATATCACTTCCTAAAGACTAGGAGTAATCTATATATATCTAAAAATTGAAGCATAACATTTATTGTTGTTACGCTCCAGTTGAGCCACATCAGTGTCTATGTCATTATCCTTTTTCTTTTCAATTTTTCTATAATTGCTTTTAACATTTAGTTTTTTAATATTTACACTTCTCCAACCTTTCTCCCTCCCTTACTTTTTTATCTCCCCACTACTTCTCCAACCTTTCTCCCTCCCTTACTTTTTTATCTCCCCACTACCCTCTACATTAATATTATTCTTCCTTTTTCCTTTCATCTTCCTTTATTTTTGTTTCTTCTTATTCACACCATCTTATAGTAAATTTGTCACTGTCTTTTCCATTCTATGCATAGTTTTCCCTCGCAAAAAAAAAAATGTTTCTCTCTCTCTCTCAAATTTTTGGTGAATTTTTTTAAATTTATTTTTCTTGTATCTTTGCTTTAGGATGATAATTTTTTATATTCTTTAAAACTCTATTTTAGGTTAATACGATTTAGTTTTGTTTTTTAAATTGTTGTTTTTTTGTTCTCTTTGATTGTTAAATTTTATCCTATTGCATTATAATGAATTAAATATAGCATATAGAAATATAATATTATTCTATTACATAGCATGATTTTGATAATTTGATTTTTTTTTTTTCTCTTTGATTGTTAAATTTTATCCTACTGCGTTATAAAGAATTAAATATAGCATATAAAAATATAATATTATTATATTACATAGTATGATTTGGATAATTTAGTTTTTTTTTTTTTTTTTTGGTTAAATTTATCCTATTGCATTATAAAGAATTAAATATAGTATAAAAAATAATATTATTCTATTACATAGCATGATTTGAATAATTTGGTGTGGGGCCTGAGAAATTGGCAACCCCGGTCCCCCTTATATCCGGCCCAAGGCCCATGTCGAGGATCAAGAAATGCCCGAGGAAGAAATGTGAAAGTCTAAATTGCCAGGAACCCTGCCGAGGACGACCCTGGTCTCCGTTGGGTCGTCCTCGGCCAACCGAGACCAGCACGTCAGCCATAGCAGCATGGCGGAGGAACAAGTCCAGGACAAGCTGTCACCTTCACACTAAATGCTCTCACCTAACCCCCGGCCGCATTAATGGAGATGTGACATCTGGACAGGGCTGCTTTGGTTGCTGCGACTCACAGGAGTGCTGGTAAAGTGGCTGATGGGACAAGCGGTCAGAAGGGAGAGGCATGGATGATCAACAAGTAGAAGAAAGAGGTTGGAAAGAAAGGACTATATAGAGGAGGAAGAAACAGATCAGAGGAGGACGATTCCCTAGGAGAAAGACCACCATCAAGCTCCTCGGACTGGTGCCGAGGACAGACTTTGGAGGATAATCTTGGTCCGCCCACCTCCGACGGTGGCGAACGCTACATTGGACGTTGTCCGCTTGCTAGGGCCTAGTTCTTGAACCCACTCTTTACAAATTCATTGTACTGGGCTAACTGGGCTTGAGTCCACTCTCTCAACGGTAGAAGTGCTCAAACCCAGTCCCTACAATTGGCGCCGTCTGTGGGAAGAACTTGTGCGCTAGCAGGCGCAATGGACAGTCGTTCCTAGGTGGCTAGCTCACAGAAGGTTAACAACGACGCGTTTGCACAAGAAACAATCATTGCAGAAAAGTAGAAGATTCAGAGAAAAGAAAAAGGGAATGAACATTGCAGCATTTTATTAAATAAAAAATAAATACATGATACAAACAGAGGCCCAGACGGACTTATTCAAAAGCTAACCCTAAAAGAAAGGGGGCTGAGGCAGGCTTCCTTCAAGGCTACCAACAACCCCTGGGCCGGTATGGATGGTACCGGCGAGAAGAGAGGAGCAGATGCAAAAGCGCCTGATGGCCCCGCCCCATGATGTTCCCTTGATGCTCCCCCAGCCTCATGATGATTGAACATTGGAGGCGGTAACACTTGGGCAGCAAACATGACGTAATCTTGCGAGCCTCCATCGGCAGGTAAGCTAGGAGTGAGTCACCACCAGCTTGAAGGGCAGGCATGGACGCGCACCGGAGAAAAGCGTTATGTACTTCATGGACCTCCCTCCTAATCGCCAGGCACGATACCACCAGGATGACGCACAAACCTTGCCGCGCTGTAAGTTTGTCGCGGACTACAACAGCAACGGCTCTCAATCGAGGGAGGAGGACCTTTAGTTTGCTTGCCCCCGCCCTCATCCAGAACCATCCCATTCTGCCCAGCTCTGATCACAATCCTGGCAAGGTTATTGAAGAGGCTTGGAGGGTTGGAGAATCATGTTTCCTGTTAGAGGGTTTGTGAAGTGTGGAAGGACGATTCCCCCAGAAAGCCTTATATAGAGGACGAAGGTCGGTGGGAATTGGTCCACCCAGAATTTGAAAGAAGAGTTACCAACAACATTAATCCTGACCGAATTCCAAAGAGGCCATCAACCGCTGGATCTGCGTTAATCCACGAGAACATTAATGAGGGCGCGCCTCGCACACCGAAGCGTCAAGCGCGAAACGCGAACAGTCAAAAGACGCCTCATAATCGGAAAGGGCAGAAAATTGGAGCGAAGGAGGGGCTACCGCCACGCGTGAGGATAGAAATCCGAGCCACCCCTATCCAAGGCAGCGCAGGGTCAAGGGTCCGGTCTGAGGGATAGCCCATTTTCGGTGAAGCAAGGCCGAGGCCGTCATCACGCTAAAAACAAACTTCCCAGCGCTGAGGACAAATTCCTTCACTCCAAGCAGAAGAACACCTGGGTACTAGGCTGAGCCAAGGTCTCCCGTAGTCCTTGGACTCAAACTTTCGGTGAAACTAGTTACTTACAAAAGAACACTTGGGTACTAGGCTGAGCCAAGGTCTTGCATGGTCCACGGACTCAAACCTATGGGGAAACTAGTTACTTACAGAAGAATACAAGCGTTAGATAGAACCAAGGCCTTGCATGGTCCTTGGACTCAAGCCTATGGGAAAACTAACCACTCAAATATACCTGGGTACTAGACTGAACCAAGGTCTTGCATGGTCCTCGGACTCAAACCTATGGGAAAACTAGTCAGTTACAGAAGAATACAAGCGTTAGACAGAACCAAGGCCTTGCATGGTCTTCGGACTCAAGCCTATGGGGAAACTAACCACCACAAGGAGAACCTGGGTGCTAGGCTGGACCAAGGTATTGCATGGTCCTCGGACTCAAACCTATGGGAAAACTAGTCACTTACAGAAGAATACAAGCGTTAGACAGAACCAAGGCCTTGCATGGTCCTCGGACTCAAGCCTATGGGGAAACTAACCATCGCAAGGAGAACTTGGGTGCTAGGCTGGACCAAGGTATTGCATGGTCCTCGGACTCAAACCTATGGGAAAACTAGTCACTTACAGAAGAATACAAGCGTTAGACAGAATCAAGGCCTTGCATGGTCCTCGGACTCAAGCCTATGGGGAAACTAACCACCGCAAGGAGAACCTGGGTGCTAGGCTGGACCAAGGTATTGCGTGGTCCTCAAACTCAAACCTATGGGAAAACTAGTCACTTACAAAAGAACGTAAGCGTTAGACTGAACCAAGGTATTGCATGGTCCACGGACTCAAGCCTATGGGGAAACTAACCACCGCAAGGAGAACCTGGGTGCTAGGCTGAACCAAGGTATTGCATGGTCCTCAGACTCAAACCTGTGGGGAAACCAATTGCTTCACAAAACTAAGTCCTAGACAGAACCAAGGTATTGAGCAAAGCATTAAAGTATGACAAGTGAAAGGAAGCATCATTCGAATAACTAAAAACAAACGACTGAATATATTATACAAAAGAAAATACATAGTTTCGTTACAATGTCACCAAGACAAAAAGCAAAGTAAAATGAAAAAGAAGACAAATCAGAGTCGCCCAAGCCATCAGAACAGGATATCCCGACGAGATGGCCTATTTCCCCAACTCGGAAGACAGCTTGTCTTGAGGGGTCTGCCGGAGGGTTTTGGCTGGTGCCTCGGGATCCCGGCTCGGAGGGGCTACTTCGGAGGACCCTTCCTCAGCAGGAAGGATCTGAGGGACAACAAGTGTGGCTTGGGAGTTAGCAGGAGGCTTCACCACATCCTGGGGCGCTTCTTGGCTACCAGACCCTGCCCCCTCCAATGCTCCATGGTGCTCAGCCTCCCCGGCAGGCCTATCGATGGAAGTGGAATCCTTGGCAGCGTCGGCCTGGTCCCCATCTGCTACTTCAGGCGCAGTGCCGGCTTCAGAAGTAGCGGAGGCAGCCTCTCGAATAGCAGGAGGGTAGTACACTCTCTCGGCCCTCTAAGGTCAGACGAGGCCTCGACCCCCGCTTGGTTGAGGGCCTCTTCCCAAGTCTGGGAGTAGAAGCGCCGGCATACTTCAGGGACTTGAGCCTTAAGGGCAACCTCAGTCTTAGCTACTCCCTCAGCAAAGGCCTTTTCCTCCGCTTGCTCTATGGAGCACTCAGCATCTATTCTCGTAAACACGGCTTCTTCTTTAGCCCTCACAGCCTTGTCCCTGGCGTACTCGGCAACGCCTCTCGCCCCCACCGCCTCGGCCAACTTCTGCTTCAGGTCGGCAATATTCTCTTTGGCAGCCTGCAGCTGACCCTCGACATCCCGCAAGCGCTTTGTCTGGTCCTCGGCCTGTTTCATAGCGCCGGCTAGGTCAAATGCCGCGCTGTCTCTGGCTTTCGTCATCTCCTGCAAACTCTGCACTGCCTTCTTGAGATCCGCCTCAGATTTCTTGAGGGTATTCGCGGCATCCAAGTACTTGTCGCGCTCCTGACCCAGAGCTTTCCTCTGGTTGTCGACCTCCTCGTCCAGCCTAAAAGTGGCCTGGATAGCCTGCCAACCAAAACAAATACACCGTAAGTTGGGGACTAAGCAATAAAATCCAAACGAAGGAACAAGTATCAGAAGTCTTACCATGCCCAGGTACCTCTTAAGGTTACGGGCAACTTCTTGCCTCCTCATGCCCCCCAGCTCAGCCATGTCGACGGGGAGAAGGAGGGACCTCTCCAGGGCATCAGCTACGCGAGCCCCCTCGCCCCCTCGGAAGTCCCTGAGAGTGGCGTCGTCCATCAAAGGCTTCCCGTGGAGCATGGCAGCGGGCAACCAGGCCTGGGGCTCGGACTGCTGGATGACCTCTTTCCCCTTACCCTGACCACCAATCCTCAGCTGCTTGGAAGGTCGGCGGGCTTCATCTTCCTCTTGGGAGGAATGAGATCTCCCCCCGTCCACTGGGTCTTTGCCCTTGGAAGGCCTCTTCCTCTTCGGATCGGTGGACTCGAGCCGAGGGTCCGAGATTGACGGAGTGGAGGACGACCTGGTCTGCGCAGGCAAAGGCTTCGGCGGGGGAGGGGGAAACTTGGGTGTGGGTAGAGAAGGCTTGGGTTGTGACTCCCTCGGCGAGTCCTTCCCCGGCCTGCCCTCAAGCAAGTCAAACAGGTTGGTTTGGGGTTGCCTCTTGAAACCCATTTCAGCTTGAATACCAATCCTTGGAGACAAAAGATCAGCTTCAGACAAATGGGGATCCCCCAAGTCACCAGAGGGATCCTCGGACAGATAGGCTTGGTCGAATGCACCAAATTCGTCCTCGGACGAACCCAGATCGACTACTTCTCCCTCTTTTTCCAAACTCTCTCCCTCGGCCTCTGCAGCTTGATGGGACGAGGAGGAACCTGCCAATGGGACGCCCTCCGGAATGGAAGATCCCTCAGAAAACGAGAACCCGTGCTCCACCACAATGATTTGTCTAAGTTGAGGATCACGAGCCCTGATCACGTACTTCGGGGCCAGGAACGACTTTTAGGTCGGATCATACCCAAGGATCTTGTGAGCAGCCCTGACTTGATTGTCGCCCTCGTTCACGAAAATCTTCGCCCTAAGAACGGATTGCAAGTCTTCCTTGTTGACCAAATGGAAATGACGTTCGAAGGCGTGCAGATCTGCAGAAAGAAAAACGAGCTCCTGTCATCAACCGAACAAAGCAGATTTACAAAAAAAGAAGGGGCTAGGCCCTCTCCTACTCCGAGTACCCTACCTAGCTCTCCCTCTGCTGTCGGGCAATGGAGACCGTCATGCCATTCCCCTGACACGATGAGAAAATCCTGATTTAACCCCTTACTGGACTCGGGGAGGCACTGGATAAGCCAAACCCTATCGTCCCTCGTCTTCATATAGTACGTCTTACCCTTCAGGTGTTGGAGGTTATAGCACCAGTTTACATCATGGTGGGTTAACCTCAACCCCATCTTCTCATTCAAGGCATCTATGCACCCTAGTATCCTAAACACATTGACGGCGCACTGGGTGGGAGTTAACCGGAAATGCCTGAGGTAGCCACTCGTCACTAGTCCCATAGGGATTCTCATACCCCCCTCTAAGAAGGCGATTATGGGAATCACAACTTCGCCCTCTCTCCTCCTAATATACCAATCCCCTTCCTCGCAATACCTTAGGCCCACGTTGCTGGGTATCCCATAATCGGCGATGAACTTCTCCATCATCTCTTCAGACTCAACTAACTTCTTAAATCTACCCATCCCTAACAACGACTAAAAGACTCGAGAAAGAGCGAAGGAAAGAAAGGAATCAGAAAAGAAGTTTGTGCTACAGAGAGAAGAAGACTTACAGAAATGAGGAAAAGCTCCTCGGACAGGCTTTTTATGCTGGAAAGGGACGCTGATTGGGTTGGAGGTCTGACCGAATTCAGAGTATGTGCGCCAGAGTTCTTGAATAAGGAGGCAAATCGATTCCAATGAATATTTATATCCTCAATCAAAGATAACCAGGCGGAGTTTCCCGCTCGTAAAGGCAGGAAATCCCCACCGACCGATTACAATCACACCATTGAACGTGGGGGGTATGGAGCCGCCAGAATTTAATGTGGGCGTTTAATGCGGGTGCGCACCATATATCGAGGCGCCAGAAACGTGCATTGGGCAGGCGACTCCAACGCTGACGTAGGCCAAGGTTGGGCGAGTCATGACGAAGGCCCGAGGATATCAAAATCCTCATCCTCGTCCGAGGGCACGGACAGCAAGATTTTGAGGGGCTATTGTGGGGCCTGAGAAATTGGCAACCTCGGTCCACCTTATATCCGGCCCAAGGCCCATGCCGAGGATCAAGAAATGTCCGAGGAAGAAGTGTGAAAGTCTAAATTGCTAGGAAGCCTGCCGAGGACGACCCTGTCCTCGGCCAACCGAGACCAGCACGTCAGCCATAGCAGCATGGTGAAGGAACAAGTCCAGGACAAGCTGTCACCTCCACACTAAATGCTCTCACCTAACCCCCCGGCCGCATTAATGGAGATGTGACCTCTGGACAGGGCTGTTTTGGTTGTTGCGACTCACAGGAGTGCTGGTAAAGTGGCTGATGGGACAGGCGGTCAGAAGGGAGAGGCATGGATGATCAACAAGTGGAAGAAAGAGGTTGGAAAGAAATGACTATATAGAGGAGGAAGAAACAGATCAGAGGAGGACGATTCCCTGGGAGAAAGACCACTATCAAGCTCCTCGGACTGGTGCCGAGGACAGACTTTGGAGGGTAACCTTGGTCCGCCCGCCTCCGACGGTGGCGAACGCTACATTGGACGCTGTCCGCTTGCTAGGGCCTAGTTCTTGAACCCACTCTCTACAAATTCATTGTACTGGGCTAACTGGGCTTGAGTCCACTCTCTCAACAGCAGAAGTGCTCAAACCCAGACCCTACATTTGGTATTTATTGTAATTTGGAATTTATTCTATTACACATCATGATTTTTTATAGTGCTCAATTTAGATGTTAAACTATGAGACTTTACTCATTTTTATTTATTTTTTAATCCTTTGTGGTGGACAAAGTACTCTTAATAGTTGTATTAGAAGTACTCTATAATGCCATTTATTTGGAGAAAATCAAAGGTTAGCCAAACGAAAGTAATCAGATGGGTGACAAATTTTAGCTTTTGCAATTTTACTTTAATTGTTATTATTATTTTATAACAATGCATATATAGAAATTTAATTCTTAGATTTTGCTAATAATTGTTTATTTGATAATATGTTTTGGGTGGATGAAATTACAATTTCTACAAAGAAAATGGCCTTAATAGATTATCAACAACAAATTGTTTTTCCTAATTGGTCCAATTAATCATTGTTAAGTTTATTAATTTTCTTAGTTACGTTTTTTGGTATTTTGGATTGCAGGCAGAAAAAATAAGGTTTGAGAAAGTTTGTTTAAAACTAAAAGAATAATTTCCAAATTTTATATTCTTTTTAATAATTCAAAAAATGTTATAAATAACTTTTATTAAAAAATTAATATTTTCGTTAACTTGCCTTTTGAATTTTTAAGAAAATTTGTATTGTTTTCATTTTGGTACAACAAAATTTATATTTATGATTTATGATTGTTCTAATATTACATTTATGATTGTTCCTATAATATGAAATACATTATTCTTTATTAAATTAGTTTAAATTGTAAAAAAAAAAAATTAATAAAACCACCACAAAAATGATTATCACGCACAACACAAGGGTTCGCCGGCTAGTGATTGATAATTCTTATCACCTAATAATCCTACTAAACTCTGGAGATGTGCCCGCCACCATCCCTTTTCCAAATTGATGAATATTCCTCTTTGACGATTGCCAGCCTTTGCATGCTAAGAATCCCAACGCAACACACAAGGATCTTCCACATTTGTCCAAATCATAACACGAAGAACCTTATAATTATAACTCATTGGTATGGTGCAATCAAACATTATTTTCATATTCTCATACATCAAAGTCAAGATCTAAGAACCTACCTCTTGGTTTCAATAAGAAACCTCGTTCGATTCTAGCTTTCAGCCCCCACGCAACCTCCATGCTCCTTTTTTCTTGCTTACTGATATGTAGGAATGGCAATAAAGATCATAGGCCAAGATGATGGAAACATAGGACAAGCAAGAGCTTGATGAGAGTGTGACGACTACCTCACTCTTGGATGGTTAGTGATTCTCTCTTGATGTTTGTATCGAGAGTTCTTATATAGTGTATGATAAGGGTATTTTTGGCCTATGAAAATGTCTTTGGCTCTTTGACCCGTCGGGATAAAATACCTCACTCAAGTTTCGTCGGGGGAAGATGGCTCACCTAATATCCATGAAACTTAAAAAGACCCGTTGGGACAAGTATCTCATATAAACTCCCTAGAACCCAATGGCGCAAGCACCTTACCCTTCCTGAGACCCGTCGGCCTCCCTTAGACCAGTCAAGTAGCACGCACGTGAGCCCAACAGGAGCTCTACTTGGGGCCAGCATGTGATCCCGACAAATGGTTTGCATACCAAAACCTGAGTACACTGGACCCCACAAACTTTTACATGTTCTCCACACATGAATCCCTATATGGAAATAACTTGCACACTACATCCAAAGACCCTACTACACGATTGTATCTTTCTCATATGGAAAGAGAAGCCCTAAGATCTTGGGGCCTTAACTCCAAATCTTCTCTACAAGGAAAAGCTTCTACATTCAAAGAATCTTGGTCAGCCTTACACCACTATATAAGTGTCAAATCTCCTCTTCCTTAAGGTACGTGAAATTTCCTAACTCTCATACTATTGAGTTCGTGAGAATTCTTTTATCACTGACTTAACTTTTAGATGGTTTTTGGCCAACACCCCACTGGTGCTCTCTATTAGTTCTTTGCTCCTTTGTTCTTCAGGTTCCATAATTGGAGCACGTGTGGACGATCAGCTCACTAACAATTTTGTACATCATCAGTGTTCACACTAAAATCCTAATGATTGGGTTTTTGTCCTGGTGGGTTGCCTACTTGGGCCTACCCAAATAGGCCCATATGCCAACAGACTCCCACTCGCCCGTAGTGGGCAGTCCACGCAAAGCCAACAGACATCTTTCATCCCTTCCATCCACTTGTCCGACACATACAATGGAATAGATTTGTATGACAACAATCCTTACCTGCATGGCGAGGACACTACAGCCAAGGATCATAAACTATAACATAGTGTAACTCTTTAAGAAAGAAATAAGGGCTTGTTTTGCCCCAAACCTCTGATCACATCAAATTGATTTTCTTGTAATCCCTCATTAGTTATCAAAGCCACACTCAACCTTACTCGAGGAAATTACCCCCTCATATACCCCTATTCAAGCCCTAGACTCTCGGAGTCAACATGAATTTCTGATGTAGGCACAAGACCATTATGTGTTATCAAGTCATCTTCCCTTCGCCCTAATGCCACTTAACTTTGGTCTTACGCTCCTCATGCCCATGGTCATGCCCCTTAGAGCTGAATCATCCATGAATGTAGGTAGCATGCCCAAGAGAGATTAGTCGAGCGTCTATCTTCTAACACATTCTAAGGTCACATTGTGCAGTGTGCCTAAAATCGAACTCACACGATGAAGAAACATGGATTCATTCTCTTCTCTATCTTTAAGAGGAGGGTATGTGTTAATGTGTGAGTGTGAGAGTGTGTCCACCACAAGAATCTGAGTGTGAGGAGTACTCCTAGTGCCTAACCCAAGTCCTCTCATCAGATTTTTATACCAAGCTACATGATACACAATAAATTTGGGTGTTATTTCTCCTCTCTTTGAAAGTGCCAAAGGCTTTTGCATGCTCCTTAAGTGCAAAAGAACACCACGTCTCATCTTCGATTGCTATCCAAGCATCAGAGGCAATCACTCGCTTAAATAAATTGACCTAAGCCTGAAGACATATCTTTACACCATGGCTCCTACCCACATGGTGTATGAGTGTGCTGCTGAGTTGTCCACTAACACTCAAATCATGCCACAATGATATTCCCCATATCATGTGCATAGGTGAGGACAACTATTTGTATCAATGGTCAATTGCAAAACACTTAGAAACTTCTGTCAAAGAGGGTTCTTCTTAGAATTTGGTTTTCGATTCAAGAAATTGATTGATCCACCATCCGATTGGGACAAACTAGTTTAGCCCTTGTGATCCCTTGGCTTCCAAATTAAGAAAGTGATTTGTCATTTCGAGATTTTTCAATCCTACCTTAGAGTGTCTGCAAGAAAATTGCGGGCATACAAAATATGATGTCTTCATTTGCATCACTTGTTGATGCAGAACTTCAGGAAAAAAAAAAAATACCCCTCTAACTCATACCTTCTCAAAGTTTACCATTTGACCCACAATATCACATATTCTCAAACTTGGTAAAATCTATTCTAACCCATCATAGTCACCTTTGACAACTCTTAACATACAAAATTGGTTTAATAGCTCATAATATACTAATATAGTCTTGTTATCTTTTTATTAAGTTTTAAGGTATGATAGAGTGTGTCAAACTAGTATACTTTGAGAAGATATAAATCAGAGGATAAATGTCTTTTTTCTTTATTTATGCATCAATAAGTAATATCGACACCTCACACGCCATCATATTTTGTTAAAAATAATCAAACTAAATGATGACTTAGTCCAAATGAGTAAAATGTTAAAGACAAACCACACAATACTTCCAAGTTCTAACAACATATTACCAGTGTGATAATTGCAATTATCCTACAACTTTACTATTTGTCATCAATTTTTTTCCTTAAACTTATGGTATCAAATATCTTATAAACATGTAATAAGATTATTCTTAATATGTTTATACATCTATTAAAGTTATCCACAACCCCTGCAAAAACAAATTCTTGGTTCCTATCACATATAGAAAATGTAGTATATACATTCTTATTTAAATTTGGCTTGCACTGGACCTAATACAATATGGACATGTGTTCAAAATTGACTATATGTCTACATCGTGTCCTATCTAGTGCACTGAAACACTAGATGAGAGCTTTACCAATTATCATCCTTTTAGTGTCACAAACAAGAGAAAAAAAAATTCTATAAAGACACCCAATCACATACCTAATTTCACAACTTATTAATTTATACGACTATGAGTGGTGGACACTGACTTTCTATCCATATGGATCTACCACTTTTCATTAATCATTCACAATCGCACAAGTCAACAAATTGTGAAATTGAATGTAAAAATAATTATATCCATAGTATTCTTGCTAAACAATGTTAGGACCACAACAATTTATACCTCTTTTGTGGCAAAAGTCGTGTAAATTATTGTGTTCCTGACATAAATTATTGTGATACTAGCATTCTTAATTGCTGCAGCCAACAAAACCAACCGAAAAATTCACTCCCATCTCCCAGCTATCACATCAATTGGGTTCCACTAATGTTACCCGTATGAGAGGGGAGTAAATTTATTTGTATTTGGTGGATTGTTTGGTGCCCATTGCATTTTCGCATCCCTATATAGCATTCCTCTTTGCATTTCCTCACGATTCACGCTACATTCCCCAATTTCCCTGCTCAATCTGAGAACCTAAAATCATGCCAAAAAAACACGGTGTCTCAACATATGAAGTTGCCGGGAAATCACATTTAATTATCCAAAAAAAGGAAGTTGCCAGGAAATTGATATAGATAGTAGCCTACAGATCCCATGGTCACGTGTTGTTGAGGCAGTCCAAATTTCATTACAAAACCTTTTATTGTCTATTTGTGTACATCAAAACTAAAGCATGCGAGTCTTCTTGCAGGTTGCACTAAATTATATGTTGTCGTTTTGATCAGTACATTTGTCTTCAGTTTTCATACCCCTTTTGTGTACTTATCAGCCTATAAAAGAGGAAGTGAAACCAGCATGATTTTACACAACCAAAACCTCTTTTACTTGTTTGTTGGACGCCATGGCTGGTTTATGGAACCATAGCCTTCAATGGGTATTAGCCTGTTTCTCTTTTTGCATTATTTCTATATCAGCTGAGCTTCAGCGGTTTGAACACCCCATTAAAGCTAATGGGTCGCTTAGCTTATTGGTGATTGGAGATTGGGGAAGAAGAGGACATTACAATCAATCTCTAGTTGCTGATCAGGTATGTTCTTAGGATAAAAATGTGCATGAATATTTATCATGAAGATTTCAGTTTTTAAATTCTTAATAAATACTTTGTAGATGGGAAGGATAGGGGAGAAGTTGAACATAGATTTGGTGGTTTCTACTGGAGACAACTTTTATGAGAATGGAATAACCAGCAAACATGATCCTTCTTTTAAGAAGTCATTTGCCAAAATTTATACTGCTAAGAGCCTGCAAAAGCAGTGGTACAGTGGTAAGTTCTAATCTTATATAAAAAAAAATACATACATAATATTACAGAGAATATTAATTGTGATGCAGTTGTAATGTTCGGCTAAACTTTAAAATAATAATAATAATAATAATAATAAAAGCTTTTTTTAATGCTTTAGCAAAAAAAAAATATCTTATCATCAATAATTAGGAGAACATTTTTCAGTTTCAAAATTTATAAGGACGTTACAAATGAATGAGTCAGTGTCGAGGAGAAAGAATAATTAGCCATATCATATGACTTTTTTTTATCACGTTAGCCTATTCAATGATAATAATAATAACCATATGTATATATATATATATATATATATTATAGTTTTAGGCAACCACGACTATAGAGGAAATGTTGAGGCGCAATTGAACCCAATTCTTAGGAAGATCGATCGCAGATGGCATTGTCTAAGATCCTTTGTGCTTAGCTCAGGTAAGTAAAAAGTCGCCCTTTGAGCTCCCACTTAGATGCGTCTCCCATTTACTTCCAGAAACAGACATTTGTAATTCTTTAATTCTTGCAATTCATAGGAATTGTGGATTTTTTCTTCGTGGACACAACTCCATTTGTCGACAAGTACTTTTTAAGACCAGGGCATCATACTTACGATTGGAGAGGTGTACTTCCCAGGAAGGAATACCTAGCAAAGCTCTTAAAGGTAACTCATGATAATCTACACTGTTCCAAAAATAATAATAATAATAAAGTTTCTGTTATGTAGAAGATCCAAAAGATTTGAGTTGGCTTTTATCAGGATCTTGATTTGGCATTGACGGCTTCAACAGCAAACTGGAAAATTGTCATTGGACATCATCCTATCCGAAGCATAGGGCATCATGGTGACACAGCAGAGCTTATAGTCCGGCTTCTACCAATACTAGAGGTAAATCTCATACTAAGAGGAAAATTTAACTACATGTTTTGAAGATGCAGGTTCTCAAACAATTTTGAATTTCTCTCTTATATTTCCAGGTACACGACATTGATATGTACATAAATGGGCATGACCATTGCCTGGAACACATAAGTAGCACTAGAAGGCATGTATAACCAACCAAACCTTATATATATATTACAGAATCTTAAAGTATTTTTAGCAAGATTACTAATGACTAGATCTTAATGCTGCAGGAAGATCCAGTTTTTAACCAGTGGAGGCGGTTCAAAGGCATGGAATGGTGACATAGACCAATTGAACCAAGATGGTTTGAAATTTTACTATGATGGGCAGGGCTTTATGTCTGCTGAACTCACGCAGACTGAAGCAAGAATTGTATTCTATGATATCTTTGGCAAAGTTTTGCATAATTTGGATCTTTCCAAGGAGCTCTACTCAACCATGTAGAGATATTCTGAAAATTTGATCTCTCATACATCTATTAAGTGATCTCCCATATTATTTTACTCGTTGACTTGATGTCAACCAACTTGTCATTTCTTTCAAGAGATACACAACCCTTTTCCCCTCCACACCCCCCCCCCCCCCCCCAACCCACAAAAAACAAAAAATAAAAAATAAAAATTGCTAGTATTGTCAGTAATAGTAGAAAGAGAACATAAAATGAATCTAACATAATGGTTAAAAATTTGAGTAAACGAGAATTCACTTCAGAACACATAAGTTTTGACAGACCTGGAAGGATTTCAGTCATTTCAACCTCTCTCTCTCTCTCTCTCCCCCCCCCCCCCCCCCCCCCCCCTCCATTTTCCCCTCCTCTCATATAAAGGGATTTACCCTCCCCCTTTACTTTTTCCCAATTTAGTTTTTACCCCTCTTCCATCCACCCTCTATCTCTCCAAATGAACAGTGTTTAAGGCTTTAAGCCAAGGAATAATAAAATCTAAGATCTCTTTACCAATAACCTAAGATCTCTTTATCAATAATGTCGAAGCAATAATAAAATCTATTTTCATCCTTGCCACATTGGAATGTATTTCATATGGTGTTTCCATCCATGAGAAACGACATATGTTGTTTCCAAGATGTATATAGGCCTAATCAAACACTTGACTTTTCAGTTTTCACCACAAGTCACATGGAAGTAAGGAATCAGAACTTGGAATGGAAATTTGGTCCATTTACACCATTGGTGCATATCTCACTATCATGAACTTTACCTATCACACAACACATTCCAAAAGCAATGGAACTCATGCTTTTGGCAGATCTAGCTTAATCTAATCATAAGAAGTAACAACAAAATGATGGCTACAATGCTAACAGTAAAATTTATTCATTTCTTCTGTAAGCAAATAAATTATTAAAAACATCTCAAGGGAGCAACCAAAGTACAATTTAGGGATATCTTAACTGCTGGAATTTGTAAATCTAACAGATAGAAAAGAATATGTAAGCCAAAAATAAAAACCCCAGTCAAAAGATTTCAACAGGTAGAGGGGGCGAGAGAGGGAACATTAGCCTTGTGGTTCAATGATGTCAAAGCAAAATATTGGACTGGATTTTTTATGCTCTTTAGACAAAGATAAATGGTAAAACCTTCCAAGATGGCACTATTGACATTCAATAGGAAACAGAACATGGTGCGGATTTCTACCAATTACCAAAAACAGCCAACAAAAAGAACCAACCTCTATAATCTAGAAGCACAATGCCAATGAGTTCTAGCTCAATTGACACTTTCTCCCTCCATCAAGAATGGGTTCAAGGTCCATTTTAAGCGATCAGTGTGGATCACTAATCACATAAATATTATTTACTAGAGAAGGAAAAAGGGACCTATTTTTCTTTTCTTCCACCATCTCATAAATAGGCAACACATAAAGAGGTCTTACACAATGTACAAAACTCCACATGTTTGCGGGGTTTGGAAGAGGGTGGTTAATAGACAACCTTAGCATCTTCTCCCCAAATATTTTTTGGAGAGGCAGATTCTTGAACTCAAACCAGCGACTCGTCGCTTTTGGTAGAATACACTTGCCATCACACCAAGGCCCGGCCTCTAAATAGGCAACACATATGGGTCCAAAAACTAAGGACACATGACTAATCCTGGAAACCTAATAAAAGAAACAATCAGTAATTCAGAGAATCAAACTGAATTTTCTTTCATATCATAAATGGCATAAAATCATCACAAAAACTCAACTCTTATTGAATTTTTTTTTTTCCAGTCCTAAAACAGCCTACAGTTATGATAAATCAAAGCATAATTAAATTCTACAACTGACTGCTAGACCTTTTTTTATATCTTTGGGTAGTGAATCACTTTTTTGGTTGGTAGTGGACCTCACAATGTTTTATGGATGTTCCAAAATAGATTGCCCGATGAGTTTTCCTTCATAATTTTCTCCCTCTCATACTGAGAGAGACCTGTTAGATCAATATATACAGACCTTATGCAAAGATCAGGTCCTCCGTAGCAAACTTGACTGATGACTCCATCAAATAACTATCAAGGAAGAAGCATGTATTGACAGTTACATGTTACTTACAAGTAATATGTCTCAAGATTAGCCTAAAGTTTTCACTGTTTATGGCTTCTTTCCTGATGATTTTAAGGTAAACACTATCTCTATTGAACTTATATTAATTTTTTCCCCTCATAAATTTCTAGCATATATTTTTGCACAATAGCGATTTCAATAAGACAGTATTTAGCAAGATAGTATTCCTAGCAATATATACATTGCTTAATACCAACCAAATTCAGCTAACTGCTATAAAAAGATACCTTTTTTAAAAATGCTCGAGGCCAAAATATATCCTAATATCCTAACAACTCCTTCATGTATAGATAGATATACAAAGGGTCACAAACATTAAGATAAGTTGCAGATTGAATACTGTGTAACTGCACAATCCCAATAAACCATCTTTATTCATTACTGAAGATTAGAATAACAATTGTTATATACAGAACAATTAGTGGCAAATACTCAGTACTTATCACCAAATTACACTCGCCTATTCCATTTAGGGTGGTCAGTTGTACACCACCACCAATTTGCTTTGGCAGGGATGTAAGTAAACATAGCTCAATTCAAAACAAAATGGTACCTTGAATCCACATTGCTCTCAACATCCCAGAGGAAAGAACCAAAAGTAACTGCCTCCAAGACAAGTCTCTTTAAACCACCAAAGCTAATCTTGATGAGTTCATCCTTCGAAGAATCCACTGTTCCTTGTGGTGTTATGACAATCTCAGGTCTTCCAAACAATGCCTCTGTGTGCTTCTCAATGATGCTAACAGCCTCTTTTGATCTTATCGTTGCATATCTCTGAAGCGTCTCCCCATCAAAAGACATCACATAATTTCTCAATCGAGAAGGCTTTATTCCCTGACCAAACCCCGCAGGACTGATGTCATCAGACCAGGAAGAGACTTCAGGATGGGATGATGCCGCTTGGAAAGAGCCCTTCTCACCATTGGGTCTCATGCTCTCCCCCACAACTTGCTGAATATCACTCTCTTCTACATCCGATGCATTTGGAAGGATTTTCATTGTCTTCTCAAGCTGAAACCTCTGGTCAACCCGCTTAAGGAAGTAGCCATACATTACAGATGCTGCATAGACTTGGCCAACCCTTAGTTTGCTAATCTGTGCTACAGAGTTTGAATCAGTCAAACGGTTCCCCAGAATCAGAGCTAAGTGGTTCTTAATCATCTCATAGGCTTCAGGAGAATGAAGCTGCTCAAGCTTTTCATCTTGGCTTGGCCACACATCGACTCGGCCAGAAGGATCCGACGAAGAGGGTGAAATGGCAGGTATCAAAGAAACATTAGCATCCATGAATTTCTGTACCACCAGTGCATACAAAATCTCTTCCAAAGCCTTTTTCCTTTCATTAGCCTTAACCTCAGCAATTCTCCTGATAATTTCAATAACCCAAAACAAGAATAAATGCTTATCCTCAAAATTTCATTTCAGTTGTCAAAAAGATAAATGGAAAGAAACTGAAAGAAAACAAACCCCTCACTCTCTCTCTCTCTCTCTCTCTCTCTCACCAAAAATTGAAAATTTAAGTTAACTACAGCTGGTGCCATGTTCATGAGTGAGTTAAGTATTTGGAAAATGCTATAGTACTAGTAATTTTACTACAAAAACTTTATAAACAGGTGTGGCAAAGGATGTGGTGCCACATCAATAACATAATAAATAAATTTGTAAATTAGCTTTCTGTACTATGTTTAAAAGTTGACAGGTTAATTTATAAACTCTATGTAGCAAAATTTTGTACAATCCTTAGCTTCACTCTTTAATTATTTTTAAGATTTCCCAATCACAGTCATATCTTCTTGGATCCCCTGGCTTTAACAACCATCACACAGAGCCTAGCAAATTGATTCCTAGAATATAATGAAAAGGTTGACAAACCTGTATAGAACTAGGTCGGTGCCAGAAGCAGAAGGATCATCTTTCTTTATGTCAGCATCGCGGTCGGTTTGGAGCTGGTCAAGCTGCTGCTCAACTGCAGCAGGAACAAGATGCGGGTGGCTTATCAATATCTGTGACAAAAACTGCCCAATTGGAGACTCCAGCCGAAGTGGAGCAATTGGAGACTCAGTCGAACCCACAGAGTCAGGACTCGATGACGCCCTAACCACCAAGCATCTCCTATTTCCGAAACCCACTCTCTTATGCGCCAACTTTGAGTGAGAAATTGAAGTGTAATGCTGCCAAGACAAGACATCAATCATACGACAATATAAGCCAAAATTCTATTTTCTCACACAAAGGAAGCAATAAGTCCAGTCTAGAGTCGCAATTTTTTTCACGAAATTTTTCACATCGACTAAAGTAGTGTCATGAGAATCAAAAACAACTCGACAATTCAAAATTGTGCCTTTTGTGTGTTCATATTAAAATGCACGCACACAACTATATATTTTAATAATAAAACTTTTTTTACATAAGTAAAGCAATCAATTCGATTTAAAGGATTTTTTTATATATATTTTAATAATAAAAATCGCACATAATGACTCCCAAACCATGTTTTTTAATTGTTACTTTGAAAAAGCCAAAAACAAAAACAAAAAATTAAAATTAAAAATAATAATAATAAGAAACCCATCAAAAAGTGTGTATTTGGGGTCAATTTTTATTTTTCCGTTTTTAAAAACAGGGTTTCACTTTTCACAATCTTACTTCAGAGATCATCGCGTGCATAAATTTTAACCCAAAAAAAAAAAGAGAGAAAAAAAAATTTAAAAAAAAAAAAATAAGATAAGATAAAAGCAGATTGTACCTTAATTGAGGAGTGGAAGTTGGTACCGAAACGCACAAAGTCCGGGCCGTTGGCTGGCGACGACCTTGGTAATGAATTGGAGGGTCCGGATGTGCTAAGTAAGTGAGATCGGACCATTGTTGCCTTCATTGCTTCCATTTTCAGCTCTGTAAAACAAATATATAAATTTTAATTGCAAATACTAACAGCAAAAAAATAAAAATAAAAGAAGCAGATAAAATCGGAGAACAGAATGAAAACCTAGGGCTATGAATAGGATAGGAAGGAAAAAGGCAGGTGAGGAAGATAAACCGTAGAGAGTAAAGAGTGAACAAGAAAGAAAGAGAGAGGGTTGGAGTCGGAATGAATTTGTGTTGTGTTTATGGAATTGCTTGCACAATAATAACAGAGAAATGATATTACTGCAACAGTTTTACAACAAATCTTAAGTTTTAAGTTATTATTGATTGTTATTGTTAGGATAAAAAAATAATTTTAAATTTAAACCAATATCACTTAACCACCTGTAATTTGTTGTAAAAATATAGTTGATATGGTCTGATCTCTGCGTTTTGTGTTGGGCGGAATTCAGAGGTTCTGTGGGCCGGCTGAACAAAGTTTTATTTATTGTGATTGTGACGTGGTCTAGATTAAGCCCCAGCTGTTTCGCTTTATTACGGTAATGCCTCTATCACTACACCGGGCCCTTTTTTCTTTTTCTTTTTTCTCCAATTTTAACTTCACTATTTCTTGCTTTCAGGATAAAACCCCAAAAACCTAGGGCTCTTGTCAAATCGAGTGAGTTTTTGAATCAATGCACCACAAATCAGATGGCTTAATCAGGTCGAGTAGATCTTGGACAACTCGAATTCGGTTGCATTGCTTTTGCAGTTTACATCTTGCACATCAAAATAAATAAAAATGATAACTTACTAATTACTACTTACACACTAAAGATTGTTTATGAATTGAAAAAATATATATTTTATTAATATGATCATTAAAAAAACAATAGAGTAATATTTTAATTACTTAAAAGAATCACATCTCTATATTTTAAATTTTTTTACACAACTACTTAAGATTTTTTATATAAATATTATAATAAATTATTTTATAAGTAATGAGCCGTAAAGCACATTTGAATACATTCATTGAACCATTTGAACTTTTTCTTCTTCTTTTTTATAAAATTTCAACCTATAGCATCCAGACCAAGACACCAGTCGGTTTTTGGTGTAAGCGAGAATTAAATCTATCTCTTATTCAACTATAAAAAAATTTACCAATTAAACTGATTAGAACTCACAAACGATTTGAACTATTATACCTTTATATGATCTTTAGTTTGTTCTTCACTACTTTAGGGTCGTGGAGCTAACACTTTGATAGTTGGTACAAACATAAAGAATAAAAAGCAAAAAAACATTAAAAAAATGTGTTGCATTTGGAAATATAATAATTATGCGACCTCTCGCTCCAATAATATACAATATTATTAAACTATCTAATTTCAAGGAACCAAGATACACACGCTATGGTGTGGTGATCCGAGACAATAACGGCATGGTTTTGGCTTCAATGTCTAAACAATTACCACAGATACACACTGCCTTGGAGATTGAGGCACTGGCAACTTCAACAGCATTGGTGTTTGCATCAGATTTGGGATTTCATCGCAGTGTCCTGGAGACCGACTCACTGGTGTTGGCTACAGCGTTGATCAATAACAGCTCCTTTTTGTCCTCGAATGGTTTGTTAATTGAGGATATCAGATTTAATGCTAGTTTTTTTAATCAAGTACTTTACTCTCATGTAAAGAGAGAAGATAATAAGGTTGCGCATAAGTTAGCAAGACGTGCTTTGTATTTCAGACTTTTCGGTGTGAATGGAGGTTGTTCCACCACCCTTACTTCCTGTTGTCCTAGCTGACATTGCTAGGTTTTCTTAATAAAGCTTGACATCTTTCCTCTCAAAAAAAAAAAAAGCATTTTACAAAATCACTTTTTGACTAAAATGCATGCTAAGACTCTATGAATAGCTTGTCTAAACAGGCTCTATATGGTCAAGACTCAAGAGCATTGTAATTTAATAATAATAGTATTGTTCGATTCTATTCCAAATGGTGCGTTATCAAATATTTGAAGTTTGAACAACAACTTTATTTGATAAATTAACTAGTTTTGTGGTGCAAAACATTAAAACATCCTCAAATAATAAACAAGGAGTTTGACAAATATGAAATGGAAGCTAAGATCACTAAACATGGAACTAGTAAATTTTCTTAAAGAATAAGAGATACAAAATTATGTTATAAAAACAAGCATTTTGCAATGCAATTTGAAAAGGCTACTTTTTTTTTTTAATGAAAATACAACTTATTTGAATGTTCACCTTTTGTCGATGAGATAAATTCACCGTAATTAAAATTAATATTCACTATTATTGTAGGAGAAAGATTTTTTTTTTTTTTTTTTTTTTTTAAAGTAAGTTCCAATTAGATAATTTGTAAAGTCTCTTTTCATAAATTGAAATTCTCTCCTTAAAAAAATAAAAATAAGAAGAAGATAAAGAATATGGTAAATAAGTTATAAGAAATGGCTCAAAAATTGGAGGTACTAGTAAAAGATAATATTATGGCTCAATAAATATGGGTTTTGCTATGTTTTGTACCACTCATTTAATTAAGGGTCATGCTAATAATTGCTTCTTTTCTTTTAACTAAAAAAAGAAAAGAAGCAATTATTAGGATGGGGTTGTTTGGTCATTTAAGGCTGGCAGTAAAAGATATTCTAGATGGCAGGCAGCACAAGGAGATGGGAACAAAATTGGGTCAATCTTCGCGAGATCTCTAGGTTGTGTAATTGAATTGGATTGGATTTTGGACCCATATGTACTTTGTTCACTTGTTGTTGTGGCTGACGCTTGTGGTTGCCGTAAAAATTGAAATTGGTCCTTGAATAATGAATATGGAATGGTCTACGCGTCTCATTTTAGATGGAACATTCGTATATGTGGTTTTGGGTTTTTAGAATCTAATAAATTGCTTATGCAGTTATGCGAGTCGCCACGGCTGTTACATTTCCACTCAGTCATTTTGTGTCATGGCATGAGTGCTCAATCAGTATCATCCCTTCCTACCTATCAAAGATATTGATATTTTATTCAGCTAAAAACAAAAAAAAAGATATTGATATTTTGTGTAATGTGTAATATTATTTGAAGAGAATTCTTCATAATTTCTTTCTTAGAGCTTTCACAGCAGTGGAGGTAAAATTTTAGCTATTTAGCTATACAAAAAGTCACTTTATCTATTTTACCTACACACATGCTGCAGCAGTGAATCTATTTTAGCTTTCAACGTAATAAAATAATATAAACATTACAATAAAATAATATAATCACTATAATAAAATAATATATCCCACCATCAGATACAACCACAACCACCGTCAACACCACCACCACCACCACTAGTCCACAACAGGAAGAAAAAAAAAAAAAAAAAACCGCAAATCTCCAATCTTTTTCCTCACAACCACCATCAACACCACCACCACCAGTCCACAGCAGAAAAAAAATTAAAAAAAAAAAAAAAACCCAAATCTCCGATCGGCGGCGTGAAAGAACCAATATCCACAAGCAAACACTCCGATCAGCGGCAAGCTCCATGGGTTTCCCAGTCAGGCACTCCGATCAGCGACGAGCTTCGTGGGTCGGTGATCGGAGTTGAGAGAGTGAGCTTGAGTCGAGCTTCATGGATTGGTGACCGGAGTTGAGAGAGTGAGCTTGAGAGATGGGAGTGAATGAGAGAGAGAGAGAGGCATGAAAGAATGAAAAAAAGAAAAGGGAAGGTGTATTATTTTAATCAACTAGCCGAATAAAATATATATATATATTGTGCGCACCAAAAACTGAAACCCGTTGGGCTGGGCCTCACTTGGACTCACAACTTATTTGTATAGTGGGTTTGGATTTCCCACAATGGGTCGTTCTGAACACCAAGGCTCAACTGAGGCGCTTTCCTCTCCTCGGGGACCTGATTCAATTCTTTACTCTGCTCTCTCTGTTTACGCTCTTCCTTCCCTCAATTCTCCAACCATTGTCTTCTCAAAACTTCTTGTATTTATAGCTCATAGTTTAGTGGAGAGCCATAATTACTTGCCAGTAGGTACAACCGGCGGTCCAGTATTATCGATTGTAAGTGGGTGGTTAGGTGGGAGTGGGAAGCGGTGACGGTGGCGTTGGAACTTGGTTCCCACTTCCACGATAGTTCTCGGCAGCGGTGCCTCCCCGAGACACGGCCGGGTAGGTACAGGGCGGGATTTACCGCGAGTATATTACCAATCAATGCTCGGTAAGGTGTCGCCGATAAATGACGAAGATGCCAGGCTTGGGCCAGCAACACGCGTGGCCCGGGGGTGGGCCGCGAGGTAGAGGGAGGCTGGCCTTATGGGCCATATACCCAGGCCAGGGTCCAAGGCCCAATATAGGACACGGTGCGGGGGCCGTACAATAGCCCCCCCTTGATTCACTCCCCATTCCCGGGGATGAATCAAGGATCATCAGGGGTAAACACCCGTTGGGGAAGTCGAAAGGTCAGCGCCCGGCCGTTGATTGTCTCATTAATGCGCGTCTCAAAAGACGCATCTGGAACTGACTGACGACCTACCCGTCATCATTGCCTGACGGTTCGTGAACCGAGGCGTTACGCGTGTGGCAGTTGGAGCGACGGTTCGTGTGGTCTCCTGCCAGTGGGTTATTAAATGCTTCCCACTTCATCCCCCACGTCTATAAATAGTCCCTCCAGTCGCTGATCCTCACTTTTGCATTCCTCCTCTTACAAAATCTTACTCTGCCGAGCATCCCCTCCTCGTGGTTCACCCTCTGGCCCAGAACACACTTCCTCCCTAGAGCCCACAGTAAGTTCCTCTTCCTCTTCGTGCTTTTTCTATTTAGGCCAGTTCAGTCTATTCGTTGTTAATCATAGCATTTCCTTTCTCGATTTTCCTTGGAAAACACTTTCTTTGAAAAATGAGTTACTCTTATCTCCTCTCTTCCGAACATGCTTTGGCTAGATTTAGGGAAGCATATAATGTTCCGAGTGACGTAGATATCGCCTACTGCAATATGGGCGATATCGACATTCAGAGGCGCCGTGGGGAGAACACGGTGTTCTTTCCCTTGATGGCCATTTTAGAGGGCGGGCTTAGGTTCCCGGTTGACCCTCTAATTCTCGGCACCCTTAGATATTATGGCCTTTGTCCCGACCAACTTCCCCCCAACTTTTACCGGGTAGTGAGTTGCGTGAGTACACTGAACCGGTTGTACGGGTTGGAACTTAACCACCATGACATTAACCAGATGTATAGTTTGTGCGGCAAGATTGAGTCCGATTATTACCTAAAGACTAGGGACGCGAGGGTACGGCTTATTTCATGCCTGCCGGACTCGAACCGTAACTCGGCCAAAGATTTTGTTCGGGTGAGCGGCAATTGGTTTGCCGAGGGGTTCCCCTGTGCGTTTTCGCCGCGCGACGTTGGTCGGTGACTAGCCTCCATTTACTTAGATGCTTTTCTATTTCGGTCCGGTTATGTAATCTCTAACCCTTATTTCCTTTGTACAGAGAGCAAAAGATTCAAGCCGGACATCAGAGTGGTACACGTTCGGGACTTGAACTTCGTACTCAGGTCGGAAATATTCGTGCACACGGACGGACAACTCCGAGCGTCCCACCTCATCCTCGGCGTCAGTCCCGTCTACTCAACTTGGCAGTCGTTCGGCCAAGCTTTGCTAGTCGACAGTCCTCTCATCTCATACATTGACGTCCGGCACGCAAACTTCCTCCCCCCGAGGCTAACAGTAGGCGAGGCGCGTGAGCACGGTCCCCGGTACATTTGTTCAGACGAGCGACCGCCCGTCCGTGACGAATCAGCCGAGCGCGTATCTGCCGAGCGTAGGAGACGAGCTCACGAGCAAATCCAGCAAGCTCCTGCTCAGCCCGAGAGAACAGTAGAGCCCGGGGAAACTGTTCGGGAAGGGGAGGGTGTAGCCGCAGAACCGACAGACTCTTCGGAAACAGGATCCGATCAGGGTGACGCAATGGTGGCCAGGAGGAAGATGACAATCGACCGCTTTGTCCCGAGTGCCCGGCCAACCGGGCAACAACAACAAACACCCGCCCGAGATGCTTCCCCTCCCGCTGCCCCGCCGACCCGAGTTCGAAAGAGGCCGCGCACCACCGATCATACTCAAACGGGCTCGGGCAGTGTGCCCACCCGACCCTCGGCCGGTATCGTCATCCGGGAACCGGTAGCGCAAACCGGGATAGACTTGGCGTCTACTTCCCGGGCTCCGGCGGCATGGCGACCCTCCTTCCAAATTGACGGTGAGCCTCTCCCGTCGACGGCCAGTGCCCGAGTGTGGGATAAGGGGCATGGCGGCTGCGTGGCACAGAGTCTGGCGCGCGGCATCCTCTTGCCCGAGGACTTGCACGCCTTCACGGAATCGACGGATGAGTCCTTGGGGAGACGCTTGCAGTGGCACACCATAGCGGTAACTATTTCACTTTTCTCTATGATTCTCGGTTTCCCTTTCGATTGTGTAAGTGTTTTTTCCACTTCACCTTACAAAGCGGATATTGTGTGGTCAGGCTGCGCAAATGTCGTACGTGGTGGACGGGAGGATGAAGGAGCTGGCCGAGGACGTTGAGCGGGAAAAGGCTCTGAAGGAAGTTGCCGAGGCCACGGCGAAGGAGCAGTTGAAAATTGCCGAGGAGGCAAAGGATAAGACTGCTACAGCCGTGACGGCACAGGCGCTTGCCGAAACGAAGCGCGAGGAACTGGAACTCCAGTTGGGGGGCACCGAGCTTAAGTTGGCCGAGGCTCAGAGCTTGAATACCATGCTGGAGGGGCAGCTGACCGACTCGAAGGCGGCGCTGGAGGCTTGCGAAACCAAGTGGTATAACGAGGGGTTCGCGGATGCCGAGAATTCGGCGGAACCGATCATTCGCCAGGCCCATAAGCTCGGATATGAGGAGGGTTGGTTCGCCGCTCTCCAAGCCCTGGGGGTTCCCGAGGATTCCCCGTTGAGGGATCGCAGCAGGATTCCTTTCCCGAGCATCCCCAACACCGAGAATCCTGCGCCTCTTGTCATCGACGAGGAAGAGACCTCCAGCATGAGGGAACTGGTGAATGCCATTGACTCTCATGCAGCGCCGACCGACATGGAGGGGACCAGCCATCCCCATGCCGGGGACCGAACCGGGGAGGGCATCCAGCCGCCAACTCCTCACGCCGACCAACACTCCCAAGAGGACGCATCATCCGCCCATGCGGCGGGCATCTGAAGCCGACAGCCAGCCCTTCTTTACTTTTCCCTTGTTTGAGAATTTTGAATAAACGGAATTGCCTATGTCACCGGGATGTGGTGACGGGATAATTTGTTTACGTTGTTTTTTCTTTACTTCGAGTTGCCGGGTTTTGACAACAAAACGCTAATTTAAGTTTCACATTGTAATATGAATGCCTTACCGCGTTGCTTTTTCGTATTAACCGAGTAATGAATTCTTCTTGGTTGCCTTTTTATTGTGATGTGTCCGACCATGGTAAGGCCTCCAAACGCTAATTTAAGTTTCACGTGCTCGGTGATAAGATCGAGCCGAGGGTCGGGCTCCCGCCCTTAAGAGTTGATCGTCAGGTTTCCACCTGCTCGGAGGTTAGGGTCTAACCGAGAGTCAGGTTCCTGTCCTTAGAATTAACAGTTCAGGTGTCCACCTGCTCAGTGATAGGGATCGAACCGAGGGTCAGGCTTCTGTCCTTGAAACGAAAAAACTAAGGTTTCCACCTGCTCGGTGATAGGGATCGAACCGAGAGTCAGGTTTCTGTCCTTATAGTGAGTCGTTCAGGTTTCCACCTGCTCGGTGATAGGATCGAACCGAGGGTCAGGCTTCTGTCCATGAAACGAAAAGGCCAAGGTTTCCACCTGCTCGGTGATAGGGATCGAACCGAGAGTCAGGTTTCTGTCCTTATAGTGATTTGTTCAGGTTTCCACCTACTCGGTGATAGGATCGAACCGAGGGTCAGGCTTCTGTCCATGAAACGAAAAGGCTAAGGTTTCCACCTGCTCGGTGATAGGGATCGAACCGAGAGTCAGGTTTCTGTCCTTATAGTGAGTCGTTCAGGTTTCCACCTGCTCGGTGATAGGATCGAACCGAGGGTCAGGCTTCTGTCCATGAAACGAAAAGGCCAAGGTTTCCACCTGCTCGGTGATAGGGATCGAACCGAGAGTCAGGTTTCTGTCCTTATAGTGAGTCGTTCAGGTTTCCACCTGCTCGGTGATAGGATCGAACCGAGGGTCAGGCTTCTGTCCATGAAACGAAAAGGCTAAGGTTTCCACCTGCTCGGTGATAGGGATCGAACCGAGAGTCAGGTTTCTGTCCTTAGAATGGGCAGATAAGGTTTCCGCGTGCTCGGCGATAAATCGAACCGAGGATCAGGCTTCTGTTTTTAGAACGCATCGACTAAGAATGAACATTGCTCGGTGAATGGGATCGAACCGAGAATTTTGGTTAGAACTGCGCGATTCTGCATGAAAGACATCATTAGTACAACTA
The DNA here is from genome assembly GCA_019022515.1 of Quercus aquifolioides. Lineage (NCBI taxonomy): Eukaryota > Viridiplantae > Streptophyta > Magnoliopsida > Fagales > Fagaceae > Quercus > Quercus aquifolioides. The sequence continues at coordinate 30,385,955 of CM032331.1, forward strand.
GCAAAACATATGCAACATTACCAACAAAACATATAAAACATGTTGCGGTTAACTCTGTGCCCGGAGAACCGCCCATCAATGATAGTACTTCTTCAGGTTATGGACGTTCCATGGTCGGGGAAGTTGTCTCTCATCCAGGTCTTCCAAGAAATAAGCCCCGGTGCCGGCCACTGCCGTGACCCTATAAGGTCCCTCCCATGTCTGTGCCAATTTCCCGGCACCAGTGTCTCGCATGTTGCCCACGACTCTTCTGAGAACCAAATCCCCGGAGACAAACTTCCTCGCTCTCACACCTCGGTTGTATCTCCGGGCGAGCTTCTGCTGATACTCTGCGAGCCGTATTGTCACCAACTCGCGGTACTCTTCCACCTTGTCCAAATACCCTACCATCATTTCGTCGTTTTGGGCCTGATCGAAACCCGCTACTCTTGCACTGCACAGATTCACCTCGGTGGGGATCACGGCTTCCGCTCCGTACGTGAGAGAGAATGGGGTCTCCCCGGTGGACCGTCTAGGAGTGGTACGGTATGCCCACAAGACTTTGGGAAGTTCCTCGGCCCAGTTTCCCTTTGCTCCCTCCAGCCTTTTCTTCAGCCCACTCACAATCACCTTATTCACGGCCTCGGCCTGACCGTTGCCCTGTGGGTAAGCAGGAGTTGAGTACCTGTTCTTGATGCCGAGACCACTGCAAAATTCTCGGAAGGCCCGGCTGTCAAACTGTAGCCCGTTGTCAGATATGATAGTGTTCGGCACACCGAACCTGGTGATGACATTTTTCCATATGAACTTCTTCACTTCCACATCCCGTATGTTGGCCAACGCTTCCGCCTCCGCCCACTTGGTAAAATAGTCGACGGCCACCAAAACGAACCTTCGGCCGCCAGTCGCCCTCGGGAACGGGCCGATGATGTCCAGCCCCCACTGCGCAAAAGGCCAAGGACTGCTGATCGGGTTCAGGTGGCCCGCGGGCTGATGGATCAGAGGGGCGTGCTTTTGACACTGCTCACACTTAAGCACATACTCGGCGGCGTCCTTCTGCATCTGAGGCCACCAGAACCCCTGAGTCATGGCTCGGTGCGCCAATCAGCGTCCCCCGACATGGCCGCCGCACACCCCAGAGTGGAGCTCCACCAAGAGCTCGCCCACCTTCTCGGGGCGTAAGCACAAGAGGTACGGCCCTCCGAAGGACCTTCGATACAAAGTCCGGTCTTCTGCCAACCAATATCGAGGAGCCATCCTACGGATCCTGATGCCCTCCTTCTCGTCACTCGGCAGTCGGTCGTCGGCCAGAAAGTCGACAATGGGGTCGATCCAGCACGTGGCAGGGGCTGCGATTGCCGTGACGTTGATCCCTGCAGCTCCCGAGTTGCTCATTACACTGACGCTCGGCTCCGAAATAAGCTCGACTTTGATCTGCCGTGGTATCTCCTCGGCCACTGAGGACGCCAGCGTGGCTAGGGAGTCAGCATGTCTGTTCTGGGTTCGGGCTACGTGGAAAACTTTCACCGTGTTGAAGCTGGTCATAACTAGCCTTGCTTGTTTCAGGTACGCTTTCATCCGGGGATCTCGGGCCTCAAAACTGCCCTGCACCTGATTAACCACCAGACGCGAATCCGAGTATAGCTCAATATCCCGAGCCCCCAGGTTCGAAGCTACCCTCAGTCCGGCCAGGAAAGCCTCGTATTCCGCCTCGTTGTTGGATGCCCTGAAACTCAATCTAAACGAGTGTTCCAGCCGTATTCCTTCGGGGGTAATCATGACAACTCCTGAACCGGCCCCCGTGGAGCTCGAAGCGCCGTCCACAAATATCTTCCACGGTCGAACCTCCAGTCGGCAAACCATCTCTCCCTTCTCTCTGGGCGAAAATTCAGCGATAAAGTCCGCAAGGACCTGACCTTTCACCGAGCTTCGAGGCCTGTACCGTATGTCGAAGGAACCGAGTCGAGTCCCCCATTTGGCTATGCGGCCCGTGAAATCAGACCTCTTCAATAACGACTGTAATGGGTACTCGGTCAAGACGTGTACGGTGTGAGCTTGGAAATAGTGCGGCAACTTCCTTGTGGCGTGTATCAGGGCCAGTACGAGTTTCTCCAAGGGCAAGTACCTCGTCTCGGCGTCGACGAGAGTTTTGCTGATGTAGTATACGGGTTGCTGGATCCCTTTGTCCCTCAACAGCACGGCACTCACGGCGTGCTCGGATACCGCCAGATACATGAATAAGTCCTCACCTGCCTCCGGTGCCGCGAGCATGGGCGCTCGCGCTAAATAAATCTTCAGATCCACAAAGGCCTATTCACACTCCTCGGTCCACCGAAATCCCGTCCATTTCTTCAGCAGTTGGTAGAATGGTCGGCATCGGTCTGCGAATTTTGAGATGAACCGGTTAAGGGCGGCCAGCATCCCGGTTAGTATTTGCACTTCCTTCGGGTTGCTCGGTGGCTTCAGTCTTCTCACAGCCTCTATCTGGTCCGGGTTGACTTCAATCCCCCGTGTACTGATCAGGTACCCCAAGAACTTCCCGGCCCCTACGCCAAACGCGCACTTCTCCGCATTAAGGCGCAACTTGTGCCGTCGGAGAACCTCGAAAACCTCCAGGAGGTCCCCCATATGCAGGGCTTCCCGTTTGCTTTTAACCACCATGTCGTCGATGTATACCTCGACCGTGCGCCCTATCTTGTCTCGGAACATTCTTGTCATCATTCGTTGGTAAGTGGCCTCGGCGTTCTTCAGTCCGAAGGGCATCCTTGTGTAGTGGTAATTTGCCTCCGGGGAAATGAACGCCGTTTTCTCTTGATCCTCGGGCGCTAGGGCGATCTGGTGATACCCTTGGAAAGCGTCCAGAAAGCTCATCCTCGGGTGCCCACACGTAGCGTCCACCAGCTGATCAATCTTCGGCACGGGAAAAGGGTCTTTCGGGCAGGCTCTGTTCAGATCGGTAAAATCGACGCAGACCCTCCACTTGCCGTTCTTCTTCTTCACTACCACGGTGTTCGCCAACCAATCCGGGAAGATGATCTCCCGAATCACCCCCGCCTCCTTCAATCTCTGAACTTCCACTTTTACTGCCTCAGAGTGCTCCCAGGCTGATCTCCTCGGCCTCTGCTTTTTAGGGGTGAATAAGGGGTCAACTCCAAGTCTATGCATGATGAATTCGGGATCCACCCCGGGTACCTCGTACGGACTCCAAGCGAATACGTCCACATTCTGTATTAGGAGCAGCAACATCTCTACTTTTTCCCGGTCCTCCATGCTCTCCCCTATTTGGAAGTACTTGTCCATATCCGGCAACACCTTTACCCTCAGCATGTTCTCGGCACGAGCGACCTCCTTCTCTGGCGGGCCCTGTAACTGCTATAAAGGCGTCCCTGACGACGAACATTTGGGATCGGCCTGACCCTCCCGGTCGGTTTGCTCCTTCTTCCAATCGACCATGGCGATTAAACATTGCCTGGCCGCCTGCTGACTCCCTTGTATCACCGTGACACCATAATCAGTATGAAACTTGACCCTCATGTGCAGAGTGGACGGGACAGCCCCCATTGCATGTATCCATGGCCTCCCTAGAATCGCCGTGTAGGGGGAGTATGAGGTAACTGCGAAGAAGCTTACCATCACCTCCTTGCCCCCCATGTTCACGGGCAGAGAGATTTGCCCCTCGGGCGCCACCATCTTCCCATCGAACCCAACCAGGGGAGTGTTGTGCTTCGACAGGTCCTCATTCCTCAGCCTGAGCCCCCTGAATAGGTCTGGGTACATAACATCCGCTCCGCTTCCCTGGTCTATCATTATTCTCTTCACAACGAAGCCGCCAACCCTTGCCGTTACTATCAATGCGTCGTCGTGCGGCTGAATGGTTCCTTCTAGATCATTGTCGTCGAAAGAGATCGGCTCCCGGGTAGGTCTGATCCTCTTCGCGGCAGGTGGCACGCCCGTACTCCCCTCTACCGATATCATCGTCAGCACCTCCTTCCCCTTTGCCGTTGAAATGCCCCTCGGGGCGACGTGGATAACATCAATTATCCCAAGAGGGGGCGGAAGGGGATTCCCTCTGTGTGGGGCGCCATGCCCCGTTCCTCTATCCCCGGCGTCCGTCACAAAATCCTTGAGGTGTCCTGCTTTAGCCAACTGCCCGAGATGGTCCTTTAGCACTCGGCACTGCTCGGTAGTATGCCCCCGGTCTTTGTGGTAGGTGCAGTACAGGTTCTGATTTCTCCTAGAGGGGTCGCCAGCCATCCGGTTCGGCCATCTGAAGTACGGCTCGTGCTTGATCTTATCCACGATTTTATGCACGGGCTCCTTGAACGTCACGTTCACCTCCCCTGCTGGTGCTACTGGCTCTTGAATCCTCAAATTTCCCCGTGCCCTCTGTTGAAAACCGCTCAGCCGAGGACGATCAGCCACCTGTGCTTTGCCTTTGCTCTGTATCTTATCATCTTCCAACCGCTTGTACTCCTCGATGCGCCTCATCAGCTGCCTCATATCCTCGGGAGGCTTCTTAGTTAACGACTCTCTCAACCCCGAGTCGTCAGGCAATCCCAATCTGAAGGTGCTCGCCGCAATCCTCTCGTTCCCTCTGCCAATCTCGTTGTAGAGCTCCCAGTATCGGTTAGCGTAATCCCGGAGGGTTTCCCCCGCCCTCATCTTCATTGACAGCAGAGCGTCCACCGGTTGTTGCTCCCGGCTGCACGTCACGAAATGGGAACCGAACTCCTGTATCAGCTCGGCAAAACTGTGAATGGAGCCCTTGCGCAACCCGTTGAACCACCTTAAGGCCGTGGGACCAAGGCTGGAGGGAAAAACCTTGCACATCAGAGCGTCATTGCGGGTATGCAAAGACATCATCTGGATATAGTGGCTGACATGCTCTACGGGGTCTGTTTTCCCACCATACGAATTGAACGGCGGGCGCGTAAACCTGTCCGGCATCGGTGCACGCTCAATATCCGCTGAGAATGGTGATCGAGCAGCCCTGCGCAATGCACGACTCATAGCATCCATGGCCGCATTCCTCGGCCGTCCCTCTGGAGACTCCGAGCCCCGATTCCCGTATTCCCGCGACCGAGAGCGATTTCGCCGCCGGTGAGACTCTGCTGAGTGGGAGCGGTCTCGGCGGCGACGGGACTCCCTCGAGTGCAAGCGCTCCCTGTGGTGGCGGGATCCTGATTGATTCGATCCCACCCCGCGTCTTTCTCCCTCGGCGCCTGGCCCTCTCTCTCGGTCGTCTTGACCGGCTCGGCGGCGCTCGTTTCGGGCTTCCAACTCCAGGTCTTGTACTAACCTCCGCAGCCGCTCAAGCTCTTCATCCCTGACGTCGGGCTGCCTATCCCGGGAAGCATGGGATGCCGTTCTCCCCGTTTGATACGACCCTTCTCCAAGGCCGGACCGCTCTTCCAGTTGCTCGTGAAACGGATCCTCGCGTTTCTTTTGCCTCTGTTCTCGCCAGGTGGAGCCCCTGGAAGACCCTGCCGAGCCACTCTCGGCGTTACCTCCAGACATCTTTCCTGTATACGAGCCTTGGCAGAACCACTGCTTAGTAGGATTCCCCACAGACGGCGCCAATTGTGCGCACCAAAAACTGAAACCCGTTGGGCTGGGCCTCACTTGGACTCACAACTTATTTGTATAGTGGGTTTGGATTTCCCACAATGGGTCGTTCTGAACACCAAGGCTCAACTGAGGCGCTTTCCTCTCCTCGGGGACCTGATTCAATTCTTTACTCTGCTCTCTCTGTTTACGCTCTTCCTTCCCTCAATTCTCCAACCATTGTCTTCTCAAAACTTCTTGTATTTATAGCTCATAGTTTAGTGGAGAGCCATAATTACTTGCCAGTAGGTACAACCGGCGGTCCAGTATTATCGATTGTAAGTGGGTGGTTAGGTGGGAGTGGGAAGCGGTGACGGTGGCGTTGGAACTTGGTTCCCACTTCCACGATAGTTCTCGGCAGCGGTGCCTCCCCGAGGCACGGCCGGGTAGGTACAGGACGGGATTTACCGCGAGTATATTATCAATCAATGCTCGGTAAGGTGTCGCCGATAAATGACAAAGATGCCAGGCTTGGGCCAGCAACACGCGTGGCCCGGGGGTGGGCCGCGAGGTAGAGGGAGGCTGGCCTTATGGGCCATATACCTAGGCCAGGGTCCAAGGCCCAATATAGGACACGGTGCGGGGGCCGTACATATATATATATATATATATTTTTTTTTTTTGCTCTCAGCTACAGTGCACATCTATATAAAGATGTGCACTGTAGCAAATCATCTAAAATTTTAGCTTTTGCCTCCACTGCTGCAGCGTAATTCTTGTGTTTGTGAAGCTAAATTTTAGCAATATAGCATTATAGCTACACTGCTGTGAATGCTCTTACAAAGTCACTGTTTTAATACATTTCATACCCATAAAATTATGATAACGGTTAGAGATATATATTAGACATATTAGCCCAATGTAATAGGCCCAAGCCCATTCCTGCTTGTACTAGTAGTCTAGGGTTTAGTCGCCTATATATACTCATGTTATGGTTCATTGTAACACAGGTTTTGTACTACACTCTTATACAATAAAGATATAACCCTTAAGGGATTCCTCCGTGGATAGAGGTCGACAAGGCTGAACCACGTAACTCTCGTGTTCTCGATGTTCCTATTCTATGCTTTCCCTTCCGCATCCACCCTAGCATATACAACATGGTATAACACATTGTGTTGTTAATAATGTTATTTAACATGGTATCAGAGCCAAACTTCATTCTTGGCATAAAACAAACATCTCTACACAACAAAGAAGATTCTCACGTGCATACCACCATCTGAAGTCACACATGTTTGTTTGCTGGATCTAGACTCCACAGCATCTCGCAGCCCCCATGGCTCTGTGCTGTGTCAAAATCCAACAACCAAGCAAGCCGTGACTTAACTTATCGGATCTGCACAAATCCATGCTTCGCCTGATGAAACCAACACCACAGACGTGTTCCGCGACCAAAACCCAGAAACCAAGATCATTTTAAACTGATATTCTCTTCTTGTCCTAGAAGCATCAAATCTTCGCTAAAAAGAGAGAACTAAGCTCAAATTTTCCCTCTTCCAATTGTTATAATAATAAAACGATATTAAAAAAAGGTTCAATTGTCTTTTTAATCCCTAACATTTGTCATTTGTGTTAAAATAATTTCTAACATTCTAAATGCATTTGTTTAATTCTTAATATTTTGGTATTGCATCAAAATAGTCTTTATTGTTGTTGATAGTCATTTTGAAAGTCAAAAGAGAAAGGAGCCCAGCTAGAACGGGTAGAAAGGAGTTGGTAAACAAATAGAAAAAACCATTAAGCCCAAGCGGCAGGAATAATGGATAATGAGTCACAGATCCATAAAATAAACAAATGGGCCTTGAGGAAGCAAACAGGCTCAAAGGAGCCCGGAAATAGAGAAATAGCAAATCCATGAGCTGTATATGATGTAGAAAACGATATTAAAAAAAGGTTCAATTGTCTTTTTAATCCCTAACATTTGTCATTTGTGTTAAAATAATTTCTAACATTCTAAATGCATTAGTTTAATTCTTAATATTTTGGTATTGCATCAAAATAGTCTTTATTGTTGTTGATGGTCATTTTGAAAGTCAAAAGAGAAAGGAGCCCAGCTACAACGAGCAAAAAGGAGTTGGTAAACAAATAGAAAAAATCATTAAGCCCAAGCGGCAGGAATAATGGGTCACAGGTCCATAAAATAAACAAATGGGTCTTGAGAAAGCAAACGGGCTCAAAGGAACTCGGAAAGAGAGAAATAGCAAACTCATGAGCAGTATATGATGTGGAAAAGTGAGAATGGGCCATGGCAAACCCGAAGTAATGCAAGTAAAGAAAGTAAGGGATTAATGGTAATCCCATGAACCTTAAGGATAAGGACAAGATAATTGGACCAGGAAAGCCTAATGAAGTTAGTAAAAGCCCATGAGAACACAGAGTTAGGAAAATTGTCAAATAAGTCCAAGAAAAGCAAATGAGCCAAGGATGCCCAAGAGAAAACAAAAGGGACACAGGAGCCCGCAAGTAAAAAACCAATAGTCATGTTAAGCCACTAAGGAAAGAATAAACGGCAGGCCCAAAGAGGTCCAATAGGATTGAGTCATTACAGCAGGAATGATAGGGTGATATGACAGGAAGTGATGGCGGTCAAGGAGTAGGCTGAAAGAAGGTAAAGCCCAATATCAAATAAAGCCTAACCCCTAAGGGGAGCGGAAAATCAGAAAGCAACTCACATAAAATGTCAAGAACGAACAGCAGACTGTGCAAGCAAGCCTCTAGACCACGGCGGACACATGAGCGTCAAACAAATTTTGGACACATATGGAAGGAAGGCATGCGCAAGGCCCAGACATCACTAGCCTGTTCCCAGCCAATATGGGACATGGTGAGGTCATGGGTCAAAGGTAATAGGGCATGGTTTAGCAGTGGAGAAAGGGGAAAACCTATTCTGGGATTCCTACTCAAGCTCTTTTAGGGGATACGTCCTGCTGGAGTTGGAACCACTAGGTGCATGCCATGAAGGATAGGGAGAGAGAACACACACTCTGTAGCAGGAAAGGGTGCCATGGCAAACTAACAAAACAAAATAGTTCTCTTTGTCTGGTAATAGGGGGTGGCACACAAACGAACCAGTGGTGGTCGGCAGATACACCCAAACCAAACAAAGGTGATTAAGGGTTAAAATAGTAAAATCCGGTCATGACAGACACTATAAAGGAAGACCCTTACCATGCCCAGAAAAACAACAACACACGACCACGATGACAAGCACCTTTAAGGAAAACCACAAAATAGAAAACAAGTGTGGAGGAAAGAAAGGAAAGATAAGGAGGAAAACTAAAAAAATGGAAGAAAGGAAAAAACAGAGAGTTAGATCGACAGACATGCACCAATAGGTTGATTCCCTCTCTCCCTCTCAAAATCATGCTCTCTGCCAAAAGCAAAAGGGTTCCTTTGGGCACCAACCATTTAGGTCCGTTTCCCTCAAAGTGATTAATTTTCACGGCAGAATTTTCCTGGGAGATTAATTGCGTTGAGAAGAAGCATTCTTCCCTCTCTGGTTTTGGTCCTGCAAATCAGATTTAATCTAATTTCTTTCTTCTTTTGATTAACCCATCTAATACTCACTTATTCTTCTTGCTTTCTTTATAAAAGTTATTGTTGTTATTATGATTATCCTTCTTAATTAGGGGTTACTTATTCACTTTAATTAAGGAGCCGAAATACTTCATTTTCTTTTTGTTTTATCATTATCATGTTTGTCTGTCACGACTCATCTAAAACAGCTCTGCCTGTCGTAAGCACGCTCCTGTCAAATGAGGTATAGTTTGCGCACCAACCGAACCAAATTGAGTTGTAGTTGGACCAGTTTCAACTTCCTTACTTAGAACACTTTGGCCTAGTATCGCAGGAGGCAACCTAGTCCAATCTAGCAAAAAGGCCCACTACAATTGTTAAGTGGTATATGGTGCTAAACAAGACAATACAAACGACGATGTTCAGGTTAAATCCAAAGATATGCAACAAGCACAAAACGTCATCTCACTTAAGGTGTTATAAAGGAAATGGTGTCGTTCTAATAATTGGACTATGCACTCACTTATCCAAACAGCATCGTACTGATGAGTCGTTCGTTGTATTCAAGTAATTGTTGCAAGAGCGTGAATTTATGCTTTGAGTTAGTTAGGTTCTGTTGACTTTTCCAAATTTTACGGAATTAGTTACCGCATTTCTCAGACTTAGTTTGATAAGTAATTATGTATAGGAAAATGCTAATGAGTGTTCTTAAGGTACTAGTTAACAATCTATTTAAATAAAGTTTTTATGGGAAATAAAAAAAATAATTAATATTTTGATATCTTTTTTCATTTCCCAAAAAAGTGGTATTAAAACTTTTCTAAAATGAATTATTAACCAGTGCCCTGAGAACACTTATTAGCATTTCCCTTATGTATAAATACTAGTTTATGTGTATTATTTTTTCAGGCTAAGCAAGATTAATAAGATTTTTTGTCTCTCTTTTTTCGTTTCTTCAATCTGCTATTTGTGTCTTTGTTAGCATCTACAACAGTGGAGCTATATTTTTAGCTATTTGGCACCACAAAAAATTACTTTATCTATTTTAGCTTTCAACACAATAAAATAATATAAACATAACAATAAAATAATATATCTACTACAATAAAATAATACATCCCATTACCAAAAAAAAAACCACAAATATTCAAACCAGCAGTGTGAACACAAAATAAAATAATATATATATATATATATATATATTTTTTTTAACCTTTGAAATACTGTGCACAGTTATCTTTAGCTGTGCACTGTAACTGAGAAGTTAAATTTTTTGGCTATAACTCCACTGCTGCAACTCCAAATAGCTTTTTAGTAGCGCTGCTGCAAGTGCTCTTGTCTTGCTAAACACTCAGTGATATCTAATTAGATCATAGAATTCTTGTATTTCTTCATATGGAAAAAGTCTAAAAACTAATGTGACTAGCAATGAAATAAAAAGAATAAAAAATGATTTTTTACGCCACCTGGGCTTCCATGTTGACTCTCACGTTTTTTTTTGTTTTAATGTCATATACCCACGTGAACTCCTACACAGTGCTTGAGTTGCACTACTTGAGCCTTGCTGTGCTTAGAGCATCAAAATCTTGCAAAATGCAAAAAATCTTTTATTTTACACATTTTGACAAAAAACACTCATATTAATGGGTGTAAAATTGTGCATAAATGCACAATTGCTACAGTGTATGCACAGTTACTGTAATACTTGCATTTAATATTTTAGTAATTTTTTCTCTCTCCTTGTCTCTGGTTGCTCTCACTCTCACCTCACTCTCTCTTTTTCTCATTTGATCAAATCATCAAACCATCCGATCTCTCGCCGATCAAAGCATGGATCTCGCCACCACCATCGATCAAAGCGTGGATCTTGTCTCTGGATTTCTCGTTGTTTGATGGTTTTGATTAGTGGATTTCTCCACGCAAAATGGGTTCATCGACATCTTCACATTCTAGGTCTCCACACCCAATCTCTCGCCGATTTGGATTTCTCGTTGTTTGATGGATTTCTCTGGTTCATCAAATCGCCTTGATCTCTCGCCTATCCTTTTTCTTTGTTTGATGGTTTTGATTAGTGGGTTTGATGATTTTGATGAGTGGTTTTGATGGTTTTGATCTATGGGTTTTGATGGTTTTGAAGAGTGGGTATTGATTGGGTTGATGGTGGCTGGGATTTTGATGGGTGGGTTGATGATGGTGGTTGTGTGGGTTGATGATGGAGGGCTGGGTATTGATTGTTGATGGTGGCTAAGTATTGATCAGGTTGATGGTAGCTGGGTTTAGAATATTTATTGAATAAATACGTGGAATAAACAAACTGATCTGGGTGTTTTGTAAAAATGGGTGTGTAAAATAGAAAAAACATGTTTTTTCTTGCAAGATGGACAAAAATTATGCATCAACTGATGCAGATGCTCTTAACTTACGTCACGATGCTTGTCGTCTCACCATGCATCGGTTGCATCGCAATGCGCAGGTCATATTGTTATTGTGCTTTGGAGAGAGAGAGAAAAAGAGAGCTGAAGAACAATAGGGTAGGAGAGAAGTAAGAAAAAAAAATGAAATCATGATTACATGGTGAAAAAGAGTTTGCATTTATAAGTTATATTTTGTGAAAACACCCTTCCAAACAAACAATTTTTTGTGGGACCCCATTTTCAAGATTTAAATCACAAAAGTCATTTTAAAAACAACCAAACACACTTTTGAATTTTAAATTTGAATTTGAATTTGAATATATTTTTCTCACATGGAAAATTGGAATAAGAAAATTCTAAAGTCACAAATTATTTTACAAACGAAGGATATGGTAGGTGGTTATTGGTAAGTAAAAATGTGATGTTAGTGGTAGCCTCATATAAAAACCAATAAAAATTTTCAACATTGACCGTTTATAAAAATGTTGTAAAATAGTTTGTGCATGCGACATTACTCAATTGGATATAATCAAAGGCATACATACATAAATATATATATATATATATATATATAAATACTAGCCTTTGGGCACGCATTCACACGCGTGTTCAGAGGCTCTTTTTTTTTTTTTTTTTTTTTTTTGTAAAGGTTAATAATTTGCATCAATTATAATTTAGAAAAAAATTTTAAAACAAATAAAAAAGATAAACTTTAGAGATAAGTAATAACTATAATTTCTTTTTTAAATGTAAAGGGAAAAAAAATCCTAAATTTTAGGAATTTTCTTTTTGAATTCAAAATGAAATTTGTTATTTGACATTTATGACTCTATTTCTAAATGAAGTTATCATTCATTAATGAGGGTATTTTTGAACCATATAAAAGTTCAATTGAAAGAGGGGAATTCTCTTATATATAGTATAAATATAAATAAATATATATATATATATGTGAGGGTTTGGATACAACGGTTTCCTGCATCTACATTTTTGTTCACGCGTTTTCTCCTTTTTTTTTTTTTTTTGGCCGCATTGTTTTACTTTGAGAGACAAAAAGTACTATGCATGAACAGTGTGTGCACTGTTCACGCACTGTTCATGTACTATTTATGCATTAAAAAATATTAAAAATGGGTCCCACGACACTATTCATACATTTAAAAATTATTTTGCTACAGTATTTTCAGCAACAATAAGTTGTATCTAAACGGACCCTATATCTCAATAAAAATTGGCCACATTAACAGTTTGTAAAAATGTTATAAATTGGTTTGTAATTGTAGCATTACTCTTTGCCTTTACTATATGCATGATTTCAATTCCTATAATTTAGGGAGTTTGTCTTAGCGGTTTAATGTGTGATCTTTTAATTAAATGTTTACCCTATTTGATTTCAAATTTTTTTTTTTTAATTCTTTCCTTGTGTTTGTATAAACTTATGCGATTAGGTTAAGATATTCTTAATTTCGTAGTAAAGTTTCCTTAACTACGACCTATTAATACGAGTGAAAGGAAGTCATATGACTATGCAAGCTTATGTGCTTAACACCTTTCTAAGCCCACTTCCTAAGCTCATACCCTAGCTTCAAACTCAGTCTTGACTAGAGTTCATTTGCAAATGGATTTCAAAGTTGGTTCTTGGACCTAGAACTAAGTGATGACTCCCTTCTCAGCCTTGGACCCTTGGTCCATGAGGCATGTGGCATTCTCTTGGGACCATATGTAGGATGGACTCACATTGAGAAACATCCAAGATAGCCATTTAGTTGGCAAACAATGGAGGCATTCAAGGGCCACACCTTGGGGTGCTCCTAGTTATGTATAGTCAACCATTATCAGATAACTAACCCACATCATTCATAATTTGATAGTGTAATCAAGATGATGACTAAGGTTGTGTTTTTATTTTTGGTGTAAAATTTTTTCCAACGGAAAATGTTTATAGCTAAAAAATCTTCAAGGAAAATATTTAATTTTTCAGTGTTTGGTTGTGTTCTCAATTTTTTTTTTTTTTGAAAAAAATAAAAAGTTTTTCTAATGTTTGGCATGACATAAATTTTTTTTTTTAATATGGAAAAGTAAATGACCAAAACACTCCCATCATAAACACCAAAATGACCAAAATACCCCTTAAAACATCCAAGGTTATCAAAATTCCCCCATAATCACCAAATACCCTTGGAACTTTCAAATTGACTAGACATCTAAAATGATTAAAATTACGGCCAAAAAGTCCAAATTGGCTAAAATACCGTTGGATTTCCAAAATGCCTCTAGAATCTTTAAAATGACAAAATAACCAAAATAACCCAAGAATCACTACAATGACCAAAATATTTGTAAAGGACTACACAATTTAATTATATTTTTCTTATTATATACTTTCAAGTTGGTCAATTAAGTCGTTGATAAACTTCTAGCCAATCTAATTTTTTCACAATATTTTTACTTGGACAAATACCCTCAAATTTGGTCATCTTAGAGTTTTTTAGGGTATTTTGATAATCTTGGTGGTCATTAGGTTTTTTTGGGTAATTTTTAGGGGTATTTTGGTCATTTTTTTTATTGCACTAAGGCTTGTGTTCAGCAATATTTCTTTTAGGGAGGTTTCATGGATATTTTGGTGGATTTGGAGGTATTCTAGAGGTTCCAATGCTATTTTGGTGGATGCAGGGGCATTTTGATAATTTTTAACATTTCAAGGGTATTTTTATCATTTTGATGATTTTAGGGGCTAGGTGTTTACAAGAAATATAGTAATACTAGACTTAGTTGAAACATTTCTTATGTGTATATCTTTGATTGTGATTTTGTTTTTATTGCACTCAGGCTTATGTAGGGGGATTTAAGTTAGTTTTTATAAGTTTACAATCGAAAATTCTATCTAATCAACTCAAACGTTATGATGTCAAGTATAATTAGTTATAAACTATTAGTATAGATTTGAGAATGAGTAACAAATTTAGTTATGGTATTTACTATATATAAGGAAATAATTAATCAATTAAGTAGCTCCTAAATAAACTCGTGCTTGTTTTGTGTTTTGTGTTTTTTTTTTTTTTTTTTTTTTTTTTATAAAAAATCTAAGTTTAAACTTGTAGTCTAAGTTAGTGATGAGCTTAAACTCGATTCATGGGTTCTAATTAACATAACCTATAATGTCTCTTATTGTCAAATAAGTTGCACTAAAAAACGAAATTCATCATATCTTAATCATATAGTAAAGAACAATCATTAGAAGTTTAGAACACGACTTCATAACTTTCAAATTCTTTGTCTGAACTTTAAGGCAATAAACGAGTTAAGTTTTATCGAATAATAAATATTTAAGCTCAAAACAAAAGTAAAATGTTCAAGCTTTACTTGAGCTCAAACCAAGCCTACAAATAATGTTTGAACTCAAAATTGTCAGAAAGTCTAAAAGTTTGAATTCGACTTGATTTATTAGTCAAGCCAAGCTTGAGCTTAATATCAAACTCTTGAGCATGAGATTAAACATAAGTACATTATCAAATGCTTAAATCTCCAAAGATCAAGTAAACAAAATAACACACTAACTAAGAGGATAAATATTTTGATTATATCTTATGTTGTTTCACTTGTAGCAAAATTGAAAGCATATTCTCCACTAAACAAACTTGTTGGATTGTTTTTTCTTTTCCTTTCTAGCATATAAAAGTTAAGAGCACCAAAAGATATGTAGCTTACCTCTAATGAATTTTGCCAAAATTGCCACACCTATAATTTGGATGAACAAGAAGCTTTTCACCCTTTGGCTCTGTGTAGAATCCCAAAAGAAGAGAAGCCAAGTTGGGATGTGTAAAGAAAGGAAGTACACAAAGATTGAATTGGAAACTTCTAGTTTTATTTCTATATCAGAGAGTACAAATTAATTAGAAATCTAATCTATATATATATATACACAACATAACAGAGCAACAGAAAAGAGCGCCAAAAGAAGTAAATTAACTAACTCTCAACAACTTAACAAACTCCTTAACTCAACCAATCAAAACTTGACAACTGGACCTCCTAACTACTCTTCTTTCTTTCCTTCACACATGTAACTTGTGCTAAACTAATTGATGTCGTTTTCTTCTTCCTCTTGTCGTTTTCTCCAGTCTGTCGTTTAGCCATCACTTCAATGTCAACACTCCCCCCCAAGTCCTGAACTGCAAGTTTTGTAACTCAAACAGAAGAAGCTGCCTTCAACTTCCTTGGAACAAAAATTTGCTTTAAGCCCGACTTCTCTGAAAGTCTTGCAAAAGATGAAAATCCCAAGGCCTTGGTAAATATGTCAGCTACTTGAGAATTGGTTGCAATGTGAAAGGTCTTAATCATGCCTTCCATAGTCTTGTCTCTTACTAGGTGGCAGTCCACCTCAATATGCTTAGTCCTCTCATGAAAGACTGGATTAGCAGCTATATACAATGCTGCTTGATTATTACAAAATAACATAGCTGGTTTAGGATGCTCAATCTTCAAATCCTTGAGCAATTGTAGCACCCAAGTGATTTCACAAGCCACATTGACCATTGCTCTATACTCAGCTTCAGCTGAGGACCTTGAAATCACTCCCTGCTTCTTTGACCTCCAAGATATTAAGGAATCTCCTAAGTAAACTGCATAATCTGTTAAAGACCTCCTAGTATCAGGGCATCTAGCCCAATCTGCATCACAAAAGGATTTGATATACAAATTTGAATTGCTAGAGAAAAAGATTCATTTCCCTAGTGAACCTTTAATATATTGAAGCACTCTGTGAGCTGCAAGTAAATGAGGTTCTCTTGGCTGTGATAGAAATTGGCTTAATCTATGCACAACATAGGTGATGTCTAGTCTTGTCAAGGTCAAATAAAGAAGTCTTCCAATTAATCTTCTAAATTGTGCGGGGTCTGCCAGGGGCTTACCTTCATAATTAAACAACCTCAAATTCTGCTCCATAGGAAACTTAACTAGCTTAGAACCAATGAAACCTATATCTTTAAAGATCTCAAGAGCATATTTTCTCTGGTTCAAGTTGATTCCTTCATCAGTTCTAGCTAACTCGAGTCCCAAGAAATTTCTCAATGATCCAAGGTCTTTTAAACCAAACTTATCATCAAGCAACTTCTTTAAACCGTTAACACAAACAAGGTTATTCCCAGTGAGCAATATGTCATCCATATAAACCAAAAGCACTATAAAAGAGGAACCTTGTGTATGAGTAAACAATGAGTAATCAGATTTTGATTAAATGAACCCCATCTGTTGAATTGTGGTAGAGAATTTCTCAAACCACTGCCTAGAAGCTTGTTTAAGGCCATAAAGACTTTTGTTCAATTTGCAAACTAAATTCTCCCCCTTGCTATGAAATCCAGGTGGTAGACACATATAAACATCTTCTACTAGATCACCATGCAAGAATGCATTGTTAACATCCATTTGATGCAGAAACCACCCTTTCACAGTAGCCAAAGAGAGCATACTTCTAACTGAGACTGACTTGGCAACAGGTGAAAATGTTTCTGAATAATCCAAGCCTTGTTTCTATGTAAACCCCTTGGTAACCAAACGTGCTTTATACTCTCAATGGTGCCATCAGGATGGTATTTTATTCTGTACACCCATTTACATCCAATAGGGAATGTACCCTTGTGGTAACTGAGTCAAAATCCAAGTATTATTGAGTTCCAAAGCAACAATTTCCTTGTCCATGACATCCCTCCATTTAGAAAATTGAACTACTTGATGAAAAGAAGCAAGTTCTAATGGAGTTGCAGTGACTGCCATGACGAAGAAATGAAATGCAAGGCCAAGATGAGACTAATTTAAGTTCTCTAAAATATCATATGGCAAACCAGAGACAGGCTTGGTATTAATAGACTTACAAGAGTAATCTAAAAGATAGGTAGGAGGGTGATGAGGCCTAACACACCTTCTTAAGACAGGTGGCTCATGTTGGAAAAGTATATGTTTGTATCGTATACAAAACATACATAGCGGAAAATTAACAGATCTACTTCATTCGCAATTGATAACATGTACTATGTAAATTTCAGAATATAAGAACAAGAGAGTGTACCTTGGTGTGGTGAATTTCAAAACAAAGATTAGAAGCACTTGAAAACACTTTTAATCTTCACTCCAATTCCATTCGATACCCAAGAAGTGTGGTCTCTCAATTAGTTATATGTGTATGTTCAAGAGAGTGTGAAAGAGTGTCCAACCCTCACATACATACCCTTTCATATTCATACTAAATTATGTATGTTTCTCTCTTTATAACTGATTATCTAATTGGGCTAACATTTTGAGCCTTTATATTGGGCTTTAGTATGTGGCTTGGAGTGGGACCAAAAGGGAACAAATAAGACATTAGCTCTAATGGGCCTTGAGCTTTTCTGTCAACTCTTGACAAGTTCAAAGTTACCATTAATTATATTTAATACCACTATATAAATATAATTGCACTCTAGGCCTTATTAATAGATTATATCCCAAGACTTTATTATACATGCAATCCCTTCATAAAATATTCGTAGTAATACAAAGTCATAAATATAGACTGCCATTTTGAAGATTACTACATCTTAATCCTTGAGTACCCGGTTTAATCCTTTAAAATTATTCATCATATATTTATGAAATCCAATTTCATAAATATATACTTTAGTAACTTCTTACCAAAGTGGTTAGGCCTAACTCTCTGAATAACTGAACCTATTAAACTTATCTTAAGGGAATATTTTATATTTCCGTTAAGAGATTATGAATTCCATCTTGAGAATATATGTTTCATCAACACCAAATGTGGCTGCCCAACATACTGAAGTTTTGATCGTATCTTTAGATTTCACTCATGATATATCAAAGTAACATACACTTCATGATCAAGTCCATTATCCTCTCAGGATTAAGAGTTCATGTAAATAGAAGTCGTGAGATTTATTATTCATTTGACAGTCGTTAGGAAAATAATAAATCTCACAGCGGTCTAATTCAATATGTTTTAACTCTTAAAACATATCAACACATCAACTAGAAGTCTTCACTTTCATGATCAAGACAAATCATCTTAGTTGATATGTTATAGTCTTTGCAGATGAAATGCCAAATTTCATCACCGACTATGAACTAAAATTCTGAGTTTACAAAGAACTTGTGATTTATATCTTCTATGATTTTTCACATAAATCACATACTATGCATCTCATAGACTATATGATAATGACCGAATATTTATGTTACTATTATTTTAGATAATAATAAAACAACTTTATTAATCACGACATTAAGTCATACATAATGTCATACATAATAACGTACATAGCATCATACAATAGGATTTAAAGGCACTAATCTTAACAGCTTAAAAATGAGATTTGTAGGTAGAGAGGTAGTAAGGTCAAATGAGCTAATGAAGGGAATAGGATTTGCAGAAGTGGTGGAATTTAAAATAGGTTCTGTAGAATCATTAGTAGGTTTAATAGTAGTGGTTTGGGAAGTAATTTGATCAGAATTACTAAGTGAGGTAGGGGAAGATGAAGTGTGAATAGGAACAATGACTGTTTCAGGAACAAAACTTGGACTAGAAGGAGAAGAAGGAAATTCAGGAACAGTATTTGATACACAATGAGGAAAAACAAAGTCATCTAGATAGGAATTTGAGGGTTGAGCAGAAGCAACATAAGGAAATATGTGCTCATAGAAAACAATATCTCTTGAGAGGTAAATAGTATTAGATTCAAGATCTAAAACCTTGTAACCTTTTATGACATAGGGATAGCCTAAGCACGCAAACTTTCTGGCTCTAGGGCAAATTTGTGCCTATTATGTGACAGTGTAGAAATAAAGCATAAGCAACCAAAGCATTTTAGATGATTATAAGAAGGTGGAGAATTTAATAGAAGTTCATAAGGACTTTTGTTTCCCAATGATTTTGAAGGAATTCTGTTAATCAAGTGCACTGCTGTCAAGATACAGTCACCCCACAAACATAAAGGCACTTTGGATTTGAATTTCAAGGCTTTTGCAACATTAAGGATGTGTTGGTGCTTTCTCTCAACAATTGCATTCTGTTAAGGAGTATCAACACATGATATTTGATGCAAAATGCCATTTAAGTGAAAAAAAAAATCTTTTAAGTAAAATTCAGTCCCATTATCAGTTCTAATGGTTTTGGTTTTACTGTCAAATTGAGTATGGACCATAGTTGCAAATTCAGGAAGTAAAAATTAAGTATCAGACTTATGTTTAAGAAGATAAACCCAAGTGCAACAGGTAAAATCATCCACAATTGTTAAGAAATATTTGAATCTATCAAGAGTACAAGTAGCAAAAGGACCCCACAGGTCACAATGAATTAGCTCAAAAGGCTTATTTGATACATGAGTACTAGGAGAAAAAGAGAGCCTTTTTTGCTTAGAATAGTGACAGATATCACAACAATCTATCTTATTTGAAATGTTAAAGTCTACAATTTGCTTCAACAAAGTAAGTTTTGAAAAGGGAGGGTGACCTAGTCTATTGTGCCATAGTTTTGAAGGAAAATAGTGACCATCATTGACAGCAAGAGCAGTGTGATAAGCAGAATCTTACGGCAAATACAGTCCTCTGCATTCTTTACCTAGACCAATTGTGCTCCATTGAGCAGGTTCCTGGATGAAACAACAATTTAAAAAAAAAAAATAATAATAAGGCAGCAATAAAGGTTCTTGGTAAGCTTGCTAACAGAAATTAGATTAAAACTAAAGGAAGGAACACACAAGACTCCAGGGAGTGTAAGAGTTGAAGAAATTTGCACAGTGCCTATGTGTGTAACTAAAGCTTCTTCCCCATTTGCAAGTAGACACAAGATTGAACAATAGAAGTAATAGAAGTATGTTGAGACACAGAATGAACCATATGGTCAGTAGCTCCAGTATCAATGATCCAATCATTAGATTAGTATGCATGCCTATCAACTACTTGAGCAGAAAAAATGCTATGTGAGAAATTTGGTGGAATCCAATGTTGATTACCTGAAAAGTTAAAGGAGTAGGAAGGTGAAGTAGAAGTGGAAGGTGTGATTGGTTGAATGGAAGAAGAAGGTGCCATTACTGAAGCAACCTGATGAGTAGCCTGAGTACCATTGCCTGATCCAGAAGTTGAATTTTTTTTTTTAGAAAATTAAGTAGCTGCTCACATTGAGCCTAAGATATGGAACATTGAGAAAAGGAAGTATGTGGACTAGTTTACAAAGAAACACCACCAAAAGGAGCACTAAGAACATTCTGTGATGCAACAGCAACTTCAAACTGAGTACCATTATTCTTGTGTGGATTTGGAGCAGCAAAAACATCTAACCCCTATAATTTCCAGAAGGAAACACTGTTGATACTTGATTGGCCATGACTTTGTTACCTCCCTTTGGTTTATACCCTGGAGGATAACCATAAGGCTTATAGCACTTGTCTGCTATATGACCAATGAGACCACAATAAGTGTAGATAGGCATTTCTTTCTTGGAATGACCTCCTTTACCACCATTGTAGCCTTGATTATGACCTTGATGGCCATGAAAACCTTTGTCATTATTCACATACATTGCAGTAGCTTCCATTGGATGAACCATATTGATATTATGACCTATAGTCCTCTTTTCTTCTTGTAGAATCAAAGAACAGACTTTGTTAAGTGAAGGAAAAGGTTCAATTAACAAGATTTGACCAATAAAGTTCCCATAGCTATCATTTATCCCCATTAGGAAATGAAAAACATGCTCCTTGTGCTAGGCATCCAATTAAGAAGATTTGGATCCACAAGTACAAGCACAGGTGCAAATAGTGAAAGGTTGATAGTTGGCAAATTCAGCCCACAATGTTTTGAACTTGGTAAAATAGGAACTCACCAAGAGTGATACTTGTGAAAGATGGTATATCTCCTTTTGCAACTTAAACAGTCTTGGAGTATTGCCCTATGAAAGCCTATCTTTAAAATCAATCCACAAGTCTCTTGCAGTGTTGATATACATCACACTTGCTTTGAGTTCCATGTTGAGAAAATTGGTCAGCCATGAAAGCACTGTGGTGTTGCATCTACTCCAAGAATTAAACAATGGAGAAGATGGATCTGGCTCAGTGATTGAACCATTCATGAAACCAAATTTGTTCCTAGCACTCAAGGCCAAGAAAACTGATCTAGCCCAACTCATGTAGTTTTTAGGACCAGTTAAAGGCTACGAGGTGAGAATAATTCCATGATTTTCATTTGCTGGAAGAAAGTAAGAATTGTTGGTAGATTCGTCTGCCATTGCTGTGCTTGAAGAAGGCACAGAATGTGAGGAATTAATTGTGGAAACAGGCATAGATTGTAAGGAATCAATCGTGGAAGCCATTGAAGATGCTTCAAGAACTTGGAATTGAAAATTCTAGGGATTGAAAAGAAAAGAGGAACAAAACCCTAAGCAAAAGCGGTCTGCTCTGATACCATGTAAAGAAAGGAAGTACACAAAGATTGAATTGGAAACTTCTAGTTTTATTTCTATATCAGAGAGTACAAATTAATTAGCAATCTAATCTATATATATACAACATAACAGAGCAATAGAAAAAAGTGCCAAAACAGGTAAATTAACTAACTCTCAACAACTTAACAAACTCCCTAACTCAACCATTCAAATCTTGACAGTTGGACCTCTTAGCTGCTCTTCTTTTTTTCCTTCGCATGTACAACTTGTGCTGAACTAATTGATGTTGTTTTCTTCTTCCTCTTGTCATTTGCTCCAGTCTATTGTTTAGCCATCACTTCAGTTTCAACAAGATGCCTTATGATATGACATTGAAGGAGGACTCTACCAGAAGCTTCTATTTGTGTGGAATCCTAATAGGAGTCATTGAGGGAGCTTTTTGCACACCAAAGATGTATCATTTAGCAATAGATGAGGTGAGACTGCTGAGATCTAGGGAGAATTAGTTGAAATTTCTTAGTCTACAAGAGAGAGAGAGAGAGATTCTAAGTTCATTGAGAAACATTGGAAAAAAAATTTGAAGTGAGAAAGGGAAAATAAGGCTTCTTAAGGAAGCCTAGAGCTTTAAGTTGTTGAAAGTAGACATTTGACAAAGACATTGAGGTGATTGGGTGAAGAGAAGTTCAAAACTGCAATCGAAACAAACAAAATAGATAGTAATTTGGTGTGGAGGGAGAGGGGAGGGGGGGGGGGGGGTTGGCAAATCTAGTTCAAATAGGGGTATGTTAGAAAGGGAATGAGAAATGAGAAAAAAGGACCTAACCAAAGAGGGGGATGGACTCATGGACTTGGATGTGTGATACTTGCTTAATTTAAAAAAGAAAAAAAGAAAAAGAGTGATTACTCATTACAGCCTTTTAGTTTTGGTTTTTACAAGTGTTCTTAATTCCCGATTAACTAAATGTTTAGTGAGATATAGATTTATTTGTCAAGCCCAAAAATAAGTTTTTTTTGTTTTTGGTCCCGACTTGTTTAATAAAGAAATCTAAAACTTAAAGCTCAAATTTAATTTGTCTATAAACAAACAAATATAAAAACAAGTTTATTTATTTATTTATTTATTTTCCTTGGCCTCAGCTTGTTTGTTAAAGAAATCTAAACTAAAGCTCACAAACAAATATGAAAAGTTGTTTATGAAGGCCGGGGAGCCTAAAAAGTGATTATGAACTGGTCCATTACTTTACTGGGGCCCACATCGCTCCATCACATTTCTTTCTAAAGCAAACAGGGTGAAATTATTCAGCATCTGAAGGATACAGACAGACACTTTGAACGTTGCTCTTGTCCCCTTCTTCATCCTCCTCAACCCTAGCACCTAATTTCTAAGTTCTAAATATAAATTTTATTATCCATACCATAACCGGAAGCATGAAATTCCGGTATGCCATGGTGTGCTCATCGAATCAGAATCGGAGCATGGAGGCGCACTCGCTTCTGAAAAAGCAGGGCTTCGACGTGTCTTCGTACGGTACTGGGGCTCACGTTAAGCTCCCTGGACCCTCTCTCAGAGAACCCAACGTCTACGACTTCGGCACTCCCTACAAGCACATGTTCGAGGATCTCAGGCGCAAAGACCCCGAACTGTATCCTCTTCCCCTTCCCTTTTTTACATGCTAGTTAATTTTCAATTGCAATTGGGTTTTAACAAACAAACAAAAACCTGTTTTGGTGCTTGAGTGTTAACTTATGTACCTAACTCCGCCTATGTCTGTGCTTGTGTGTGTGTGTGTGTGTTTTTTTTTATTTATTTATTGTGCATTGTAGAGCATGTTAATGAGTGAAACCTTAATGAGTGTACACAGCTACAAGCGTAATGGCATTTTGCCAATGCTAAAGAGAAATTCATCAGTCAAGCTGGCTCCTCAGCGGTGGCAAGAGAATGCTGCTGATGGTTCCTTTGATGTGGTTTTTGCATTTGAAGAAAAGGTGTTTGATATGGTTGTTGAAGGTTAGTATATCTCACTCCCTCCACCCTTTTTACATTTTTTTTTGTTGTTGCATCATATGGATCAATTGTACGATAATGCAATAGATGAAATAATTAAAGCATTGTCTATTGCTTCTACTACTGGCTGTTTTTTTTTTTGCAACTGTAATTGTTACCATTTTCATTGAGTAGATTGGTTTACATATTTCATAGACGGTAATATGATTGGGATGTGGACTCTGATTAGTTTCTTTGAGCTTCTTAAGAGGTTCAAGGTGTGTGGGGTAGGTGTAGATAGATTGGGCAGGCAGTAGACTAGTGAACCAATGTTTGAAGTGAGAGCCTTTTCTATAATGCATATGACGGACAACATAGTCGGAATCTTCCTTGGAAGGAGATTTGGCACACTTTATTATTTAGGGAGCTACGTTTGTATACTAAGTGTATCCCTCTGGTCTTTCTATAGTTAAATTATTAGTTACTTATCAAAAAAGGAGATTTGGCATACTCAATCTCCTACTAAGGTGCCCTGTAAATTTTTGGCAGTAATTTCAAAAGTATCGACCAGTGTTTGTATCTCTCTAATTCTACTTTTTCTGAGAAGGCTTATGCCTCCAAGGGAGTCAATTTTCCCAATTCTTCTTTTGTTGATTTTTTTTTTAAAGATTCTCTTTTGTAAGTTGTAGTGCTTGGTAGCATTTATGGGGTTTGTCTTTGTATACATTGTGACTTGAATCCCTGTGGATATTGTTGGATAAAACTTTCACCTTTCAAGACCAAATAACAAAGGAAAATATCCTGTGTTTATTATTGGATGTGTATTGTGATGGAATGTGTATCCATGGTATATATTAGTAGTTTAATATCAATTTTTTTTTTTTTTTTTTTTTTACTTATAAAAAAAGAAGAAAGTAATTTAATATCTTGTGCTTAGTTTCTTTTCTTAGTTTTCTGGTGATAAAATTTCTGGTTGGTCTTGCAAACTAATATACCTTGAGATACCTGGTATTTAACCTTTGTTGTGTTTTTGTCATGTGTTTACTTACAAAATAAAAGATAAAAGAAGTTTTTGCATGCTTGGATGTGTTTGCCACGGTATAGTTTTCAGTCTAGAAATTGTGTGGTGAGTTGTCCAATCTGGGGTTTGTAGAAGACCTCTGTCTAATTTGTTGCGAAACCCACTTGCACATATAGTTTATTGAATTTATGGATTCTTCATTTATATATTATATAGACGAGTCTGTGTCTTTGAAAGTTTATCAATAAAGAGGATTATAAATTTATGGATGAAACAAGATTATGTGCTAATGTGCTGATTCCATTAATTACGAAGCACACAGATTAAGAGGTCTATAACTTGTTGAACTGGTGGGCTGGTCACCTTTGTGTTGGGCCTGTAGGCTACTCTTGCTCTTCACTAAAAGGAGTTATTGATGTGCTTTGGGTAATGTCAACTTTATAAATGCTTTGGGCTGGAATTTTGTTGTTTGCATCTATTAAAAAAAAAAAAAAAGCATGTGCATTTTGTGTGGTAATTTTGAACTTGAGTCCAAGCTCTAAAAGAAATTAGAACAAAGACCCTGTTAGCACCTGTGAAATAAGTCTTCTTCTTATGCTTGTCTGACCATTATGGGAAAATGTGCAGATCTTCACAGCCGGGATCATGCTCTTATGAAAACTGTACTGGTGATAAACTTGGAGGTAAAGGATAACCATGAGGAGGCTGCCATAGGAGCTCGGCTTACTTTAGATTTGTGCCAAGAGGTCTGTGTCTGCTATGCTTTATACTAGTGATATTTGGTTTGTTATGTACTAATACTAGGCATTCTATGGGTTTCTTATATCCATAGATTGAAGCAGCAGAATCATGGGAAGACTCGATTGATGATATAATAGCTACCTTTGAGAAACAGCAACGGCGAAAGCTATTGTATAGCATCTCCTTCTATTGAGACTGTCATGAATACACAAGAAGAATTATGCTTTGATCAAATCATTTAACCACAAATTCCATTCCTGCTGTTAATGTTTGTCATTAACCTCCAACTTTTACATCCTGTAAAATATATGTATTAACTACATTTTCAGTGAAATTCCATATTCTGTTTTGCATGAAACTTACAAGTTTCTGATCTTGTTCTACTTTGTGCCCGTTAGAGGATAGGTGGCAAGGTATGATTTCATGTCCAGAATTTGTGCATTGTAATAAGTTGTTAGTGCTTACTCCAAAGTATGGGCACAGTAGTGCCATCAACTTCCTGTTAGTGTTCATGGAGTAGGGAAAATATTTGGAAGCTCTTGAAAGGGCACAAGAAATTTCATTAATTCCTTTACAACCTTGCAGCTTGTTACTGAGGCTTATGAAAAAAGTTGTCGTTCTGTATGTGTATATCACTTGACTAGCACACTTATCACATACTAACAGAAATGATACAACTACAAGTCGTATGTACATGACATAATAAAACTACTGTCGTCTGTTCTTAGTCTTCTTCTTCTGGCTAACTGAGTTGCTCTTTAATATTCTGATCTTTTTTAACATTCTGACAAAAACCAGGCAATGCCTTCTGCAGGATATTGAACTTTCTTTTGAATTTCTTCAAATCAAATTATTTGATTTTGAGCACCCACAACCACGACCGATCTGCTTAGGAATAAATTTCTTTCTCTTCGCTCCTCCGTTGCTAAAACCATGTCAAAAGACGTCTTATATGTAATAAAGCACCAAGCAATTCTAGTCAGTAGGGAACATAGACATAATTAGAGAAGCCAACAACCCCTTTCCACAAAAAGATCAAAACTCCTTGTTATTATTTATCCAAACATTATTGTAACTTAGACAAAAATACCACAAAATTAAAAAAAAAAAAGAAAAAAAAAGAAAAAAAGAAAGAGAGGATAATCTAATGAGCTCCAACTCAACTTGCAAAGCCTCTTGTTGGTGCATTTTAGTATTAATTGACAAATAAATCTTATGCTATTTATTTATATTGAATTTTTTTTGGTACTTGAAAAGGTATAGGAGTTTCAAAAATAATGGATAGTTATTGAAAATCTCTTTATAAGTGTTAGGTGTAGGGTAAGGTTGTGGCATGTGGGTTCAAGACTTATTGAATTCACTTGTAATTAACCAATAAAAAAACAAAATGGATAATAACAAGCTTGGACAATGATCAAGTGGACTTAACGGCTAAAATTGTTTTTATTTTTTATTTTTTTATTATAATAGTTGAGGGTGAGAGATTTGAACTTAGGATGTCTCCATCAGAAACACTAAGAGGTGTTAATTAATTAAGTTATAAAACTCTTGGCAACAAATAACATCGTTCTAAATAGAGCAGCATTGTGGTGTTTATAACTGACCTCATTGTTTTAGCTTTAAAGATTTTTTTATTGACTATTTTAACTTTAAAGATAAACACAACATGGTACAACTATCAATTAGACTAGCCCAAATTGTTGAAAGAGCAATATGCTTTCAGGACTTCAAGCAAACTTTTAGAAGGACATGTCTTGTCTAAGTTTAGCACTTAGCAGGCCCACAAGTTTCACTAAATCTGCACTTAACAGTCTTAACCACAAGCTCTACAAAGCCACATTCCGAAATCCAAAAAGAATCGCATAAGCAATCACACTGGTCCGTTGAAAATTTTCTGTTTGTTATAATATAAGAACCTACTATGTTTTTTTTTTTTTTTTACACAGTTCTTTTTCAAAACTACCCATGTCAATTATCTATTACTAGCCTTTGAGCACGCGCGCTCTTCTATTTTTTTGGAAAAAAGTTAATAATTTGCATCCATTATAATTTGGGATTATTACATTTTCCAATCACAAAAATACTTAGAGGTGTGATGAAAAATTATTTCACATGCTAAGCATAATACATAATCGAACTGTAAAAGGAAAAGAAAGAAAGAAAGAAAAAGAAAATTTTTAATTCAAACAATGACCTTTTGTGTTCTGTTTTGATTCTTCGCCTCCCTTGGTCCATTCTCGCTCTCAATAAAATCCAAGAATATTGAAGTAGTACCAGTCAAGTTTGGTGCAAGCTGCAAGTCGTTTAAATGCCACTGCTGTGCTACTGTAGTTTTATGTTTACTGTTATTGCTGTTCAAGTCATCACGTGCTGATCATGTGATTTTTGAGTTAGTTATTAGTAGACTGGTTTGTTAAGTTTGTTAATGTGTTAGTGACTCAATTTATATAAGCTAATCAGGTTTTCAATAATAATCAAGCAAAGCATTTATTCATTCTGTTTTCTCTCTTCTAAAATAAAGTATGGTATCAGAGCGAGTTGGCTCGTGTATTCCATCGATTCCTAACTCATCCTCCATTGTTGAGTTTTCTTGAAGCTTTCTTTTCACTCTGTAGTTCATTTTCTTTCGTTGATCCCTCTTGCAAAGTGTTGAGGTTCAAAAAAATTGGTCACAGACTAAGGCCCAAAGAAATAAAATGTTGGGCTCATTTCACACAAAAATAAATAAATAATAAAGCTAAGAGAAAAAGGAGAGAAAAAGGAGGGCTGGGCTCACACAATGAAGAAAAGGGAAAAGAAATGAGAAAAGGGCAAGAGGCACAAAGGATCCAAAGACTCATGGAAGAACAGAAAGCAAGAGAAAGGCCCAAAACCCTCCAGGACCAATAAACCAAAAAGAGCCCAGTAAGAAAAGACTGGGCCGGGATCCCAGAAGCCACCAGAATCCGGGGATCCCTGGGGCGTGCGAAGTAAGATTGAAGCAAATTCAAAGAGGGATAAAAGACAAAGAACATGCGGGTCTCATGCTCCAGACATATAGTGAGACTAGAGAGTACGAGCAAAAATGCAGGAGTCGTGATTCCAACCATTTGGAGGAAATGACAAGGAAGAGTACAACTGAAAAAGCTAGAGAGGTGGAAGAAAAAGCCAAATAGCTAAAGATTAGCTAACGGAGAAGTCTGGAAATGAAAAACCAGCTGAGGGACTTTCGTTTGGTCTCACCAAAAGCAAGAAGCTATGAGAAAAAAAGGAAACGACATAGCCCTGAGCAAACTAGCATGACACGAACTCTAAGGGGCAAAAGGGAGAAATCACTAGTACCCCGGAGCCCGAGCTGTGCTATAAAAGGAGGAGGGGGTCCATGATGAAAGGGGCATTCGGATTTGGAATAGAGATTCATTTTTTGATTAGATTATTTAGGCATTCATGGCCATTTTCTGGATTATCAAAAAGAGTATAGAACCATAGGAAGAGCTCTGTAAAATTAAAAGAAAACAGAGGAACCGCTCCCGGTATCCCAGAGACAGCCACTATAATTCAAACTTTGCAAGAGTTGGAAGCTTGAATAGCTATCAAAGTCTGTAATTTTTGAACTTAGTTGAATCTTGTATCACGTCTTAGTGAGCATTGTAATCATAACAAAGGTGTTAGGAACCCAGTGGTTCCTAATGGGGATTGATGGGAATTATAGGGGAATGGATGGGGATTGTAGGAAAATTGACTTAATTCGAGGTAGTCACCCTCCATAGAGAAATAGATAGATTAAGAGAGAGAGAGAGAGAGAGAGAGAGAGAGAGAGATGCACTAATGCATTAACAAATTGGTTTATTCTTCATTGATCTCATATTGGATTACAATCATGTATTTATAGGAGACTAGCTCTAATCTCATTGGCCCACATGGCCTCATCCTGTTGGTTCTATTATTCCCCATATGCATTAATAATTCCAACATGTGCTAAATGTGATTAACATGTCTCATCCTATTGGTTCTATTATTCCCCATGTGCATTAATAATTCCAACATGTGCTAAATATGATTAACATGTTTAGAATTGTAACTAACTAACTAACTAAATCTCAATACACCAATTATTATCCATATGCTTATAGCATTCCTAACATTTTCCTCTCCTTGAAAACACCTTGCCCACAAGGTGTTGTTGTGAAATAGCATCTTCATCAAAGGAGATCTTCCAATGGACCAATACCGTAGTGACATTTTGATCACCATATTCATGCATTTCTCTTTGACAAGTGATCACGTGCATATGAAGGTTTCTTCTTCGTAGATCTTCAAAATTTGCTCGAATTCTTGAGGCTTCAATGGTTCTTCAATCTTCAAGGTCTCATTGGTTCTTTCAACCTTGAAATGTTCTTGTATCCTCAAGACCTCATTCGATTCTAGAACCATTAAAATTGTTGGCACTTGTATCTTGGATTCTTGGATCATCGACACTTGGATTGCCACTTCTTGAATCATAGACTCTTGAATGGAAGCCTCCATTGGTGCATCAAGAATGGGTTTTTGGAAGATCATCATCATCTTCTTTGTTGGTTCTTTCGACTGAACTTCAAGGGCAGCATGTACATGTACATCATCATCCACTTTGACACAAAAATCAACATCTCGGCTTGTAACAACAGTAGTAGATTCTTGGAACTTGATTTGTTCTTCGACTTTCATTGAATCAAGAGATTGTAACTCTTCTTCGGACATGTTTTCAAGATCCTCTTGCACTCTTGAAATTTCTTCCTTCATGGCCATATTAGATTCAGCCAAGGCCTTCATCTTCTTTGAAATATCATTGGATTCTTCTAAGACTTTGTTCAACAATTCTTGTATTTTTTTCAAAAGTTTTCTTTCATCACAGTTGCTCATCTCAAGATCAACGGCTCTGATACCATTTGTTAGGAACCCGGTGGTTCCTAATGGGGATTGATGGGAATTATAGGGGAATTGATGGGGATTGTAGGGAAATTGACTTAATTCGAGGTAGTCATCCTCCATAGAGAAATAGAGAGATTAAGAGAGAGAGAGAGAGAGAGAGAGAGAGATGCACTAATGCACTAACAAATTGGTTTATTCTTCATTGATCTCATATTGGATTACAATCATGTATTTATAGGAGACTAGCTCTAATCTCATTGGCCCACATGGCCTCATCCTATTGGTTCTATTATTCCTCATATGCATTAATAATTCCAACATGTGCTAAATGTGATTAACATGTTTAATATTGTAACTAACTAACTAACTAAATCTCAATACACCAATTATTATCCATATGCTTATAGCATTCCTAACAAAAGGGAAATTAATAAAATGCACCTCACTAATTCGAGGATCCTTAACTTTTTCTTACATTATATTTTATTTGCTGTGCATTCCTTTACTGTTGAAATGTCATTCAATATAGATATTTTTGTTTGTCAGTTATTTGTATTGTAGGGAGCTTGTTTTGTGCACCATTTGGTTCTTAAACAGCCTTTTAGTTGTGGTGAACCAAGCCCAGTCCACCAAGAATATTTATTTGGCCCAGGATCTTTGGGCCACAGTGCTGAGAAGAAAAAGGTACTCTCACACAAAGTTTCTTTAATTCTTTGCTCACGTTTTTCTCTGATTCTTGAAACTAAGTTCACTGTAAAACCTAGTTCAAGATTCTCCAATGGCTTCCGCAGCTGCCAATACAGATTTCGTATCATCTACTTCTCAAACCTCTGTGCCTACTTGGGAAAAACCATCCAGTCCCTATTTTTTGCATAGTAGCGAGAATCCTGGCTTGATTCTGGTTAATCAGCCTCTTACTGAAGAGAACTATGCTACTTGGAGCCAATCTATCATTTATGCTCTTGATTCCAAGAACAAGACAGATTTCGTTGATGGCACCATTAAAGCTCCAACAAGTTCTTCAGATCCAATTTTCCTTGCTTGGAAGAAATGCAACAGAATGGTTCTCTCTTGGTTGATCAATTCGATGTCCAAGGATTTGATTTCAAGTGTGATTTACTTGAATACTGTGCAAGAAGTTTGGACAAATCTTAAGAATTGATTCTCTCAAAGCAATGGCCCTAGGGTTTTTGAACTTCGAAGAATGGTGAGTACTCTCTCTCAGGATAATCTCTTTATGAGTAGTTATTACACAAGGTTCAAGGTAATCTGGGATGAATTGGTCAATTATAAGCCAATTCCCTCATGTTCTTGTGGTATTTGCACCTGTGGTTCAATGGCTGCTCGGGTTGAGTATCAAGAAGAGGAGTGTACTATTAACTTTCTAATGGGGCTTAATGAATCTTTTGCAACTGTTAGGGGACAGATCCTACTGATGAAGCCCTTGCCTTCACTAAATCAAGTCTTCTCTCTCATCACTCAAGAAGAGAAGCAAAGAAGAGTTGGTTCTAATGCCATTGTAGTTGAATCTGCTGCTTTCTTCTCTAGAGGTTTTAATACCTCATCTAACAAAGGTAACTATACCAACAAGTCTAATGGTAAAAGGGAAAGGCCAGTTTGTTCACATTGTGGAATACTTGGGCATGTGGTGGACAAATGCTATAAGATTCATGGTTACCCTCTTGGGTATAAGAACAAAGGAAAGAGGCACTCAGCTAATCAGGTTTCACTAGGTTCCAATCTGGACAATGCAGATAGTATGGAGGAGTTAACTACAGTGGCTCTTACTTCTTCTCAGTGTCACCAACTCATGTCCATATTGCAGGCCCATACCTTAGGATCACAAGGCAATCAAGATTCCTCTCTTGGAACTCACCAAGCTGCCACACTCAACAGTCAAACTGCTCCTGTCACCAAATCCTTGCCATCTGGTATTTTTCACACTGCAGGTACTTTACCTATATCTAATATTGACAGTTTAGATGAACCTGAATGCCTAGACTCTATTACTTCCATGCTTCTTTGCTTGCATTCCTCCACCAACTTAGATCACTCAGTTTTTTCTTCTAATCTTGTCATTCCACCTGCCCTTTTACCTAATGAATGGATTATTGATAGTGGTGCTACTGACCACATGGTTCATTCCATTTCATATCTTACCAAAATCACTTTTGTAGCTCACATCTTTGTAAAACTTCCTAATGGTGAATTTGTCTTAGTCACTCATGTTGGTCAAGTGCAGTTATCATGTGATTTGATTCTTGACAATGTGTTGTGTGTTCCTTCCTTTTCATTCAATCTTATCTCTATTGGGAAGTTAACACATTATCTGAGGTGTTGCTGCATTTTTCTATCTCAATTCTGTTTTATACAGGACTTACTCTAGTGGAAGACGATTGGTTTGGGTAGAAAGCATGGTGGCCTGTACATTCTACAGCAAACCAACTTTGCAAAGCTTTCTGTCCCAAATTCAATTTTCCAATTTTATGCCCACTGTCCTCTCACATCCTGGTGTTTACTCTCCTTCCTCTATTGCTGCTGATTGTAGTCTTGTCTCATGTAATAACTCCACTATTTCAAACTCTATTTTGTGGCATAATAGAATGGGTCATCCTTCTTCATCTAGGTTTCACTTGATTAACTCAATAATTCCTGATGTAACATTTTGTGATAAAGAGTTTCCTGTTTGCACTGTTTGTCCTTTAGCCAAACAAAAAAGGCTTCATTTTCCTAATGAGAATAACATTTGTTCTTCCATCTTTGATCTTGTTCATTGTGATATCTGGGGACCTTTTTCTGTTCCTTCTATTAATGGTTTTAAATACTTTCTACCCATTGTTGATGATTGTAGTAGATGTACTTGAGTATATTTGTTGAAATTCAAATCTGAAGCTAGAACTGTTATTCAGTCTTTCTTTCCCTTTGTTGAGACTCAATTTCATATCAAAATTAAATCCTTAAGATCAGATAATGGACCTGAATTTCATATGCCTCAATTTTTCTCTTCCAAGGGTACCTTACATCAACTGAGTTGTGTAGATACACCTCAACAGAACTCAGTTGTTGAAAGGAAACACCAACATATACTGAGTGTTGCTCGAGCCCTTAGGTTTCAAGCTAATCTGCCTTTGAAGTTCTGGGGAGATTGCATCCTTACAACAGTCTATCTAAGTAATAGATTGCCTAGCCCTTTGTTGAATAATAAAACTCCCTATGAAATCCTTTTAGGTACTGTTCCTTCTTACTCTCACCTTAAGGTCTTAGGTTGTCTATGTTTTGCATCTACTCTCTCTAGGAATAGATCTAAATTTGATCCTAGAGCCTCTCCCTGTGTCTTTCTTGGTTATCCATATGGTGTCAAGGGATATAAATTGTTCAATCTTGAAACCAAGTCCATTTTCTTGTCCAGAGATGTT
The DNA here is from genome assembly GCA_019022515.1 of Quercus aquifolioides. Lineage (NCBI taxonomy): Eukaryota > Viridiplantae > Streptophyta > Magnoliopsida > Fagales > Fagaceae > Quercus > Quercus aquifolioides. Next base: position 30,419,952 of record CM032331.1, read on the forward strand.
GTCTTCCATAAGCATATTTTTCCCTTTCATTCCATGGATTTTCATCTTAACAATGCTTCTAATTCTCTTCCACTTTCTGCTGGTTCCTTATTTCCACCTCCCACTTTTAATATTGATGATTCACCAATGGAAGTTTCTGAACCTGTGATTGACACCCATACACCCCACATACCTGAATCCACTATCCATTCTCCACATGCTATACCTAACCAACATGTCAATCTTGATCCTAATCCAGTCCCACTTGACCTTGTCCCTGACCAACCTGTCTAACTTGTCCAACCTGTCCCTAAGCCTCTTAGTCTTGCTCCACCTGCACCTAGATGTTCCTCCAGACCTCACAAAGCACCTGCTTACCTTCAGGATTTCCACTGTCAGCTTGCCTCATCCAACCCCCTACTCTTACCTACTAGTCCTTTTCCTATTGAATCTGTCATTTCCTATGATAGACTATCTACCCCTCATAGAGCTTTCACTATTGCTCTTTCTGTTTGTGCTGAGCCTAAGTCCTATGCTGAGGCTGCAAGAGATCCTAGGTGGCAGGCAGCAATGTCTGATGAGATACATGCACTTGAAATCAACAATACTTGGCAGCTTACACCTTTGCTAGTTGGTAAGGTTCCTATAGGTTGCAAATAGGTGTATAAAGTCAAGCATAGAGCTGATGGGAGTGTTTAGAGATTCAAGGCTAGACTGGTGGCAAAAGGGTACACTCAACATGATGGTTTGGACTACCATGAAACTTTTAGTCCAGTTGTGAAGTTTGTCACTGTTAGGACTCTACTAGCTGTTGCAGCTACTCTTGATTGGCATTTGGTTTAGTTGGATGTCAATAACGCTTTTCTACATGGAGACCTTGATGAGAAGTATATATGCTACCTCCACCTGATTTTGGTAGCAAGGGGAAGCCTGATTTAGTCTGCAAACTCACCAAGTCCTTGTATGGACTGAAGCAGGCCAACAGACAATGGTTTTCGAAGCTCTCAACCACAATCATCAACCATGGATTCACTTAGTCCAAATCTGACTACTCCATGTTTACAAGAGTTCATAATGATGTAATCATTGTTATCTTAGTGTATGTTGATGATATTTTGGAGGCTAGTAACAACCTTGAAGCTGTTTCAAAGTTCAAGCAGTTTCTTCATGATCAATTTAGGCTAAAGGATCTTGGTCCTTTGAAATACTTTCTAGGATTAGAGGTGGCTCGATCCTCCACAAGCATAAGTGTTTGCCAAAGAAAGTACGTTCTAGAGCTTTTAGCAGAGACTGGATAGTTAGCAGCCAAGCCAATTAAATCTCCTATAGAGCAACACACCAAGCTGTCAAACTATCATGGAGAATTGTTAACATATCCTTCTCAGTATAGGAGACTTGTTAGGAAGATGTTATATCTGACATTGACCAGACCATATATTGCTTACAGTGTGCATCAACTTAGTCAGTTCCTTGCACAGCCTAGACAGACACACCTCCAAGCAGCTAACAGGATTCTTAAGTATCTAAAAGGGACACCTGGACAAGGTCTTTTTTTCTCTGCACACTATGTCCAGGTCTTCTGCTAAATCAGAGTACAGGTCTATGGGTGCTGTTGTCAGTGAGTTTGTATGGCTAAAAGGCTTGCTTAAAGACTTGTCAATCAGTCATGATCAACCTGCTCTTCTGTACTGTGATAGTAAAGCTGCAATCCACATTGTAGCTAACCCTATCTATCATGAGAGGACTAAACATATAGAGCTTGACTGTTATTTTGTGAGGGAGAAGATACAAGATGGTCCAGTCAAAACCTTCCATGTCTCAACTAAGCATTAATTGGTAGACTTGCTTACAAAGCCTCTGGGGCATCAACAGTTTAGCAACTTACTCTGCAAGATGGGCATGAGTAACATATATGCTCCATCTTGATGGGGAGTATTGAAGAAGTACCAGTCAAGTTAGGTGCAAGCTGTAAGTCGTTTAAATGCCACTGCTGTGCTACTGTAGTTTTATGTTTACTATTATTGCTGTTTAAGTCATCATGTGCTGATCATGTGATATTTGAGTTAGTTATTAGTAGATTGGTTTGTTAAGTTTGTTAATGTGTTAGTGACTCAATGTATATAAGCTAATAAGGTTTTCAATAATAATCAAGCAGAGCATTTATTCATTCTGTTTTCTCTCTTCTAAAATTCAATAAAGAACATTTTTTCCTTGCAGTCACGTTACAGCCTTATTGCAGATAGTTTTTAGTTGCATAAGAAAAGTAGCGGATAGAAATTTGGAGCCGTATGGTTGTAGTTGGGCAATGAAGGATCTAATTGTTGAATTTTGGGATTAGTTATTTCAGCCAATTTTGAGTTTGAAACTGTGAGAGTGGTCCTATTTTTTAGATGGTGTTTTACGTGGGAGTTAAAGAAGCATTTTCATCAAATTCTGCCCCTACTTAAACGTAGGCTATAGGGGTATTTTAGACAAAAAAAATCCGGTCCAAACAGGAGAAGCCCCTTAAATAGTAGTATAGATACACTCTATTCTATTTAAATATTAATTTTTCATTCTTTTTTTATTATTAATTTCATCTCCTCCCTCTCTCTTGCAGTACGCCTCTCATCTCTCATCCTAAACCACACAATCAGATAGTTTTAAGCTCTCTCTCTTTCACATAGAACCACAACCTCCACATCTCTATCTAAATATGCCAAGAAGTTTAGACTTTTACACCACAAATTGTTTTCTGCCTTATTGCAGTTACTTCTCTTTACTTTTTTTCAAGCTTGTTCAACCAAGAACAAACTATGGTTTTGGGTTTGAGCTCGGGTTTGATTTTGGGTTTGATTTGATGAGTTTTCCATTGATGGGTTTGAGTTGATTTTTAATTTGATTTTCCATTGATTTTGGAATTGATTTCACTTTGATTTTGGGTTGATTTTGTGATTTGATTATCATGTAATATAATGCGTTGTGGTGGTGGTTAGATGGTGTGGGCAGATTTGTAGAAAAGTTCTTCATTGTTTAGACAAAGAAAAGACGAAGAGAAGGAGAGTGATGAGAAAGAAGAGAGAGAGAGAAGAGAGAGAAATAAAATATTAAATACAAAGTAACAGTAACCATGTATATATACATGGTTACTGTAGGAACGGAGTAAATTTACACAATTTTAACCTATCTGATACAGAAGATTTTTAGAGCAAAATGGATAAAATTTGTTGCTTTTTGCATTTTACAAAGTTTTACAAAGACTGTTGTGATTGCTTACATGAGGCTTGTGTTCTAGAATCTAAACCATAGAAAATCTTGTCCCAAAAGAAGAGTACCACAAAAAGCAACCATGACTTCACCTTTACTAATTTTGACTACATATCCTAGATCCACACTCGAACACCTTTTCCGTTTTGAAATTGCTAAATTAATTTTCATCATTGAAGATTAGGATGGAGGATTTAGTAAAATTGTAGGCAAACAGGTGGGTGAGTTGAATTACACACGCAAGGCCGGCTGAACCTAGAGGCCACTTAGGCCACCGCCTAAGGGCCCCACTTGTAAGAGGGCCCCCTAATAATGCTAATATATTATATAATGCTGCTTTCTCATTTGAAAAAAAGAAAAGGAAAAAAAAAAAAAAAAAGGCCTGCTCAAAAGATTTAAGGCCCCAACCAAATTATTTAAACCTCTAATTGAAAATTGGGAAGAAACAAGTTATTTCTAACTGTTTCTCACAAAGCAAAAAAGTTGAAATAACATGAAGTCTAATCAAATCACCAAATCTTTAGCTTTCTCAGAAAAAAAAAAAAAAAAAAAAATCACCACATCCAAGTGTCCTTTGGATCATACTTTTGTACCACATTTCATTAAGAAAACCCATGTTTATTACTTGAAATGTAGAGAGGGAGAGAAAGAGAGACTGATTTTCTCAATATACAAGTAACAAAATGCAGAAGAAAAGATAACAAAAGGCAGAAAAAGAAAAAAGAAAAAAACACTCACTCTTTCCATCTTAATTCTAAAAAAAAACACCATTTTTAGTTGGCTTACTCATCAATTGGTGTTGGCAATAGACTTGGTGTGTTCACAGATCTTCATTTCAGGTTCGTTTTTTGTTCTCTTCTCTTTGGCTCTTTGTTCTTCTTCATGGAATTATCTTTGCTACTAGGTTTTCATTCCTCTTTTTGGCTTAACTTTTGTTGTACTCTTTACTCTTTTTTGTTTTTACTCTTAAGTCTTGATTTATTTAGTATTTTCTAGAAGACTATGGAATGGAACCTACTTAAGGCATTGATCCTAGTCCTACACGTTTCTTTTTATTTATTTTTAAAAATCAGATTTAGTGGTATGGATGGATAGTGGGCTAATCTTAGTGAATCAAGTTTAGTCCTACACGTTTTGCTCAAAAAAAAGTTTTACTGCGACAATCCTACACAAAAAAGAGTATTGATAACAAAATTATAAATTTAGAATAATTTACTTTGTATTAATTTTAATTTTAATTTATTTGTGCTAGTTTAAAGTGTAAAGTGATCATATTAAGTAAAACTGCAATTGTACTTTTGATAAACCAGGTTCTATTGTTTTATACATTAAATTTATATTATTCTAGTCAAATTATAATTTTTTTATTATTATAGATTGTGTTTCATTTATTCATAAATATTTTTTAATTACAAATGTCTATTGGAAAATATCCATCTAGATAAAATTAAAAAAAAAAAAAAAAAAAGGACAAAGAGAAGAACTAATTGAATCTCAGAAAGGAGCTATGGACAAATTTATTACTAGTAAAAAACAAAATCTTGCAGAAAATTTGAGTGAAGGTTTCATAAATGAACAAAAAATTCATCCAAAAGGGTTAGAAGATAATGAAAATATACAACAAAATAATAATAATGAAGGTGGTCATGATAATGTTCAAACATGTAATGTAACCATTCTTGATAATGAAGCTCAAAATAATTTAGAAGAAAGTGAAAATATTAATGATCAACCTAATTATATTACTACAAATATTTTTGATCCAGGTCAATGGAAAACTATTGATATAAAATTAAGAGATTTATTAGTAGAAAATGGTCCAATAAGACAACACAATCCGCTGAAAAATATTTTAGAATTAATTATTTTTTTATATATAGTAGATCAAGCTATTTCTTCAATTGAAAGTAGGTTTGAACAATTTCAAATATATGAAAATATTTTTGGTTTTTTATTTAATTTTGAAAAACTAAAATTACTAGATGACGATAGTTTGAAAAAAAATTGTCTTAATCTTGAATGTTTTCTCACACATGAAACTTATTCTGATATTGATGGCTTAGATTTATTTTCAGAACTAAAAATTTTAAAAGAAGTTTTTACACCAATGACCTGGTACAAACTTCTCATTACAATGGTAGCATAAACCCTTCTCCCTTCTTTCCTCAAGCTTTGCTTGTGACATTCGTTGTACTGTTGATGGAGGGTGTGAATCGGGTTAATTTGTCCCCACTGGAGTTGTTACTTGGCTACTAGTAGTGTTTGGCTGAATTATTTTTCTTTGAGAAGCGTTTCATGCCTCATACAACCTAGCAAGTCCGATGGCTGTGGTCAAGTCAATAGGACGTCTAGTCAAGACATCTGCCTTGATGTTCTCCTTCAATCCACTCACAAAATAGCTTACTTGGCGTGGAGGTGGGAGGTGTCCAACCTTAGCCAAGAGTTACTCAAATTGAGATTGATACTCTTTCACTGTGCTAGTTTGCTGTAGTTTAGTGAGTTCACCAAAGTAGTCATAAAATTGTGTAGGCCATAGCGAGCCAATAGTCCTGTTTTGAACGTGGCCCAGGTTGTTGTGTTTGTCTCTTGTTGCAAGAGTTGATACCACAATTGGGCTTCACCTTCAAGATGGAAAGAAGCAAGTGGTACTTGGTCCTCCACCGGTGTTTCATGAAAGTGAAAAAACTGTTCAGCCCTGCATATCCAACTTGTAGGGTCTTCACTCCCATTGAATCTTGGGAGGTCAAGTTTCACTAAGTGAGGAGCGTAAGATTGGTTGGTTCCGCCTTGTTGTGAACCACGATTTCCCCTTTGGTTGTGTGATCTATGTGGCTGGCCATGAGAGCTTTCTCCTTCCTCACGGTGTGAATTAAAGGAACTAAGTTTTGCAAAAAGCTTATGGCCTGTTTAGATGTTTAAAAAAGGAGGGGGAGTAGAGTAGAGGGAGGGAGAGTAATCCAATTACCTTATTTGGAAGTTTTTTAAGGAATGAGGGGGAGGGGTTTGGAGGGGTTTCAACTCCCTCTAGCCCCTCATTTTTAATTCTCCCAAATTGGAGAGATTTGAAGGGGAAGTAGAGTACATAAACTATTGACCAAGTAAATTACCTAATTTACCCTTATTATATTAACAAAATTACACAAGGGGAAGGACTAATTACTCCCTTCCCCCTTACTAATTTTAAAAACATCCAAACAAGGTGGAGGGGAATCATTCTCTTCTACTCTCCTCCCCACTACTCCCCTCCCCTCTACTCCCCTCTACTCTCCTCCCTCTCTAAACTTCCAAACAGGCCATTAGTTACTTTCTCCAGTATTTGTTGTTGATTGGTGAGGAGTGAATTGACATTTTGTTCAAGCAGCTCCACACGTTGATCCATCCCCAGGCTTTGATACCACTTTGGTACGAACAAGACTTGACCTTTACCTATTTTGATAATTAATGGATATTGGATAAACACTAAAAAGAAATTAGGATTGATCGAGCAATCCTTGACCTCTACAGATTACTCTACATAAGTAATTCTTATCTGATGATTTTATTCAAATAAACTACTGCTCCTTTTATACAAGATAAGCCCTGCATTTTAGGAACAACTATCCTAATAAAACTCAAACACTAGCTCCATTAGCCGTTACAACCCAAACACTTGATAAACAAATTCCCTTATCCTACTAAAACGCAAATACAAATGCAATTAATCCTAATATTATGCAACAACTTATTCTGATCCTAAAATTAAGCAAACATCCAAATATTTTGCAGCAAGCATAACGTTAAAATCTGTAATAGAAACTCCACTTCTTTTGCACGTAACAGGTTGCATCTTCACCTTATGCTGTCCAATGAAGCCAAGTTTGATGGTGTAAGCCAGCCCCCCCCCCTTGCATTAAAGTTAACTTTGACGGTGCCATATTCAAGGAATTAAGAACTATAGGTGTTAGAGTGGTTACTCATGTTTCTTAGGGGTTGGTTCTAGCATCCATGTCTAAACAGATTCTCCTACCTCGATCTATTGTTGAAGTGGAAGCCAATGCTGTGGTGAAAGCAGTACACTTTGTTCAAGAACTTAGCTTTCCTTCAATAATTTTTGAAGGTGATTTTGAGATAATCATCAAAGCTCTCTACAGTGAAGATGATTCTTTCTCTTCTTATGGTCACCTTATTACTGAGGCTAAAGTTTGTTCAGATTCTTTTCTTAGTTGTTGCTTTTCTCATATTCATAAACAAGGTAATTATGTTGCTCATAACCTTGTGAGAAATGCTAGACATGTTAGCGGCATTTCGGTGTGGATGGAGGATGTTCCACCACCCATCAACTCTGTTCTTTTAGCCGATTTTGGCTAGTTTGCTTCTTTAAATGCAAGTATTTTCTTCTCAAAAAAGTTGTTGTCTCTATCAATTGAAAGTTAGATGCATGTTTGTTAAAGAAATTGGTAAGAACAAATAAGTTGTTGTCTCTATCAAATGAAATTTAGATGCATGTTGCATGTTTTGTTAAAACACTCATTGTTATTTTATCTAAAATGCATGTTGTATGTTTTGTTTAAACACTTATTGTTACTTTATCTAAAAAATTGTTTTTATTGAAAAAATTGTTGTAATTTGGTGAGTCACAGCTTACAAAAAATTGCTGCAATTTAGTGAAGCCGCAACCACTATTTCTAAGCTCAAATTTTATTATATAATATATAATAATTGTAGGATGAAGTTTGAATCCAAAACATGGTTGAAATCTTAGGTTTCAACTCCTAATAGAAAGATGGCGTGTGTCTGGCAAATGACACATTTAACTACATTTAATCCAACCAACTAAAAAAGTTAGGTGCATTTCACATGATATGGACCTCTGCATTTTTCTATTGGTATTGAAGCCTAATCTTCAAAGCCAAACTTTTTCCTTCTAGTAATCCAAAATGCTATGGCATTACTAAAAAAAAAAAAAAAAGTGCTGAGCCATTTATTTATATATACTTTTCAAAAATTGATATTATAAAATAATTATTTTTTTACACCATATTGTTACGTTTTGTTCTCTGCGTTTGCAATTTGGCTTGCACTTTTTGTCTCTATTGTTTGGTTATATTATATATGTATTCCACAAGGACCTTAATTAAAATAACAAACAACTTGCTATTGTCCAATTTATTTATTAAACGAAATATGTCAATACCAATCAGATTGCGTTGATAAACTGATATTGACATCTTACCATTTTTTTGTTTTTGTTTAAAGTTTTATTAAGAAAATGAAAAAAGAAATGGTAGAAGATAGATAGAGTTGGTGATGATGTCATTTAGGTGTGAGTGTGTTTCTCGAAAAAAAAAGCGTGCGAGTGTGAAAGCTAGGCACGTTTGAGAAGAGCATAGTTGATTAAAATTCAACAAAATGAAGCAATGGGAATTTTAACCCAATCATTGAGAATGCCTCACTGAACTCTCGTTGACATATTCAAAATGTAAAAAAAAGATTTAAAATGTGAGACGGAGACTGGGACACCCTGGACAAAAAGAGCGTTTCTGAGACAGCTGGGACAATCAAAAACTCCTCCAATTATTAAAACTTCCTTGCTTAGAAGCTGTCACGTTGTGCTCAACCTTAATTAGCTCAACAATACTCAATTGCACCAGCAAAAGTATTAATGGTTTTTTTTTTTTTGGCAAACAAGTATTTGACTCAAGTTATTACGAAAAAGAGTCCTATAGAGTGACCCAAAATGTAAATAAGAAATTTTGATCTTAATAAGACCCTAGGTATTTTCTCCCACATTAACCATATGAATTTCATAAAAGAAATTAATTAGTGAGAGCATCACCAACTCGAAGGCAGAATTTAAACCACGAACAAAAGAATTGAGTTAACTGAACAACGACACCCCCAATGTTTATGAATTCTGGTCATCCGAATTTACGGCATAGCAGTTACTTACTTCAAGTCCATGGAAGTGGAGCCCTTCAAATCTAACGGAATCCTAACCTAAAGAATACCGTACTTGACTGACGTCTTCCGTTAGTCTGTCAACTCTGTTTACTTTTCCGCCTCCACTCTCTCTCACACATACACTGCAGCACACAGAAGAGGAAGCCATTTCCACCAACTCAACTATCTCTCTCTCTCTCTCTTGACAGAAAAAGGAAAACCTTTTCATTGATTTTTTTTTTCTAGCTCAACTGTCGCGAACTTTTCTCGGGAACCAAACAAGATGGCGTCAGAGTCATCAGCAACAGAAGATGACGGAAAAGCTTGGGAAGATGCTCTGAGAAAGATGCTACCAGCAGGTGCGCCATTGCCAGACGAAGAGCACCTCGATTACTCAATAGCCGTCGAATACCAGGGCCCTCCGGTTCCTTACCAAGTCCCTAAGGTCGATCCCCTTAACCTCGATTCCATTCCTGTTCGCGCTTCTGCGGTCTCTACTGTTTCGGACCTTTCCTTGATCCCGGTCGCCATGCCGATCCTTCCGAAGCACAACAGGTTCAATCGAATCAGAAATGGAAATGGAAATGGAAATGGAGTTGGAGTAGGAGGTTATAGCAGGGAGCTCAACACTCCCGAAGAAAGACGTAGATTCTCTCCTGCTTCTGCTTCGGCTTCAAGAACTCAATTCGAGCTACAGAGCAGCAACGAAGAAGGACCGGAATTCACGAACGGAATTAGAGAGGTTGAAGACTCGGCGGAGGAGCCAAACGTGAACGGAGAAGGAAAACGAGCTCCGGTGGTGACATTCAACACGCCAAGGGATTCGGAGGAGGACGAATCGGACGCGTACTCTAGCGCCGCCGAATTCCCCGTAGGATCGCGAGGCGAGAAGGAGAAGTGGTGGTCAAGGAAGCGAGGAGTGTGTAGTAGGTGCGGGAAAGGGAATAGGTTGAAAGAGAGAGAGCCGTGTATGGTTTGTGATGCTAAGTACTGTAGTAACTGTGTGTTAAAGGCGATGGGGTCGATGCCGGAGGGGAGAAAGTGCGTGAGTTGTATTGGGCAGCCGATTGATGAGGCGAGGCGAGGCTGGTTGGGAAAGAGTTCAAGGATTTTGACAAAGGTTTGTAGTCCATTGGAGGTTAAGCAGATAATGAAGGCAGAGAGGGAGTGTGCCTCCAACCAATTGAGGCCCGAACAGTTGGTTGTGAATGGGAGGCAGTTGCGGCAGGAGGAATTGGCGGAGATTCTCGGGTGTTCTATGGCGCCGCAGAAGTTGAAGCCCGGGAAGTATTGGTATGATAAGGATTCTGGCCTTTGGGGAAAGGTGAATAAGTTACTTTTTTGTTTTCTTTGTTATTTAGTTCATTCATGCTTGTGTTTTTATGCTTTCAATTTGGATTGCAGGAGGGGGAGAAGCCTGATCGGATAATAAGTTCCAAATTGAATGTTGGGGGCAAGCTTAGGCCGACTGCGAGTAGTGGGAACACCAAAGTTTACATTAATGGCCGTGAGATCACCAAGATTGAGCTCAGAGTGTTGAAGGTATGCAACTCCACAGCTTCCTGAATTGGTACAATTTATTTTCAGTGTCTTGAAAATGGGATTGTTTGAAAAAGCTGTATGAAAAAAATGAAGTTTAAAAGAACTGTACTTTGGGAAAGTGTGATTTGGTAATGCAATACCAGAATTTTTGTTACGATAGAGTCATTCATTTAGAATATAGACCAAATGTCTAGCCATGTGGAGTCCCATCCCTTATCAGGAATATTGTTAAAAGAGATTCATGCAGATGCATCAAAAGTGCTAATCATATCACATGGTAATAAGGAACAACCGTACATTTAAAGGTTTTCATACCACTTACTAGATGGAGTTGTTTCATTGTATAATATGAGAAAGCTCATCTATAACTTAACTCCCGCCACTATTTGGTCAGCTTGGAATCCATACCTTTTGATTTAGTCCTACCCCTTGAGAATTTGTTGTTACCACTCCCAGCTGTTTTACTGTGTTGGCCTTTTTGGGTATGAGTTGTAAATAGTTGTTGCATCTTAGGGGCTTAAAAACATGCAAAAGTTACTTATCAAACCCAAAAAAAAAAAAAAAAAAAAAAAATGCAGAAGTTCAAGTTTTTCAAGAGACAGTAGAAACAATGCAATGAGATACATTTGTTCCAATCCCAATGTCATCAAACCTAATATGAGAGGTTTAAAGGTCAAGGAATTCAGAAGACCGAAGAGTCAATGTGGAACAATTGGAAAATTCACTTGGAAAATACTTAGCAAATCAGGTTGACTTGCATTACTTACCAAAAAAGGGACTTGAATTTCTTCGTGGAAGTAATCTTTCCTTGAGAGTGGCATAAAAGGGGAATTTGTAGAGTGTTTGACATAGATGTCAGAGGCGAAGTCATATCTGAAAGATGCTACTTGTAATAACTTATTAAAGTTGTGATTAACAACTTTCAGTTGCCACTAGATTATGTTTGGTAGGGAAAGCCTTAAAAGTCCAGCCAATGACCATTTGCCCCATCTTTTTCCTTAGGGTACTGAGAGAGAGAGAGAGAGAGAGAGAGAGAGAGAGAGATCCAAACACATTCCCATAGGGAACATCAGAATATCAAAGTGAATGCATATGAAGCGTTATCTGCCTTTTGACATGTTTTAAAATTGCAAATTAAACCAATCTACAAGAATATTAAAGTTAAATTCCCTAAGTGCTCTCTGCAACTAGGTACATTAATTTTTCTCATGATTTGTTTGGAATCATTAAGATGTCCATATGCTTGCATTCATCATCTCCTTTCCCAATTGACAAGCTTGATACCATTCGTCAATTTTCTGCACTTCCATTTATAAGCAAGGGCATATGCACTTCATTAAATCAGGACTTCTACCACTGTTAATATGTTACCTGAATCTCTCTGCTACGTCTCCCATATAATCTGGATGATTCATAGGAAAATAGAGGTCAGTTTCTGCATAAATTTTCTGTAAATCACCATTTTGATAATTTAAACCAGCAGATCAATGCGTGTGGAGGGGCACTTAGAGCCATATGCTGTAAATAAGGGTCTCTCTCTGTCTTCTTGAGAGTATTCAATATTATAAAATCTGTTACAAATCAAGTGGGCAAACTTGCAAGTTTCTGTTTATATCTACGGGCCATTTCATATTCACTGGATGTTCAAGACATAGATGACACAAAATATAAGGTCTATTTGCAGAACTTACTAATAAAAAAGGTGGTCTATTTGTGGAATCATGTTAAAATTTTATAACATTATCTTTTCCTCTTTCTGTTCGTTCCAGTTTCATTCCATCCTTGTATACTGTTTTGTGGAGCTTTAATTATTTTTTAGTTATCAGGAATTTATGATGCATATTTGCTGATTTGTGAGTTATGCTTTTTTATTTATATAATTTTTTTTTTTGGTGAGTTATGCTTTCTCTCCTGTATTTTAAATCTATCCCCCTTCTAATCTCGACTGGCTCTTAAATCTGTTATACACATTTCACCCAAGTATATATTGTAAATAATTACCTTATATGTCTGATAAATTCAAGCTATCATTCATATTTCCCAACTGGTAAATCTGTCAAAGCTGACTATACAACAGTCTAATGTAAAACCCCCCCTTTTTTTTTCCTTTTATAAAATTTATTGGAGATTTAAGTGCTCTTTGTTGAAGTAGTTTCTTGATATCTTCTTGGTGGATACAATTCTGCTTAAGCTTTGGTGTTATTGCCTTTTAAACTTGATTTTGAGTGTTATGACTTTCATTTCAGCTGGCCAATGTACAGTGCCCCCGGGATACCCATTTTTGGGTGTATGATGATGGATCTTATGAGGAAGAAGGTCAAAATAACATAAAGGGGAATATATGGGGAAAGGTTCTCTCATATCCATGAATAATATATATCTCTTGTCAGGATCAAATTTCAAATTCAACAAATGGATTTGAGTTGGTTTTTTATACAGTTGCAGTTTGGTTTTTGGTAGGCAGGCGTCCACTCGTTTCATTTGCTCATTACTTTCATTGCCTGTTCCACCTGGTAATCCTCATGAGGCGAAAGAAGATCCAGCCGTTATTTCAGGTAGGTCTGTGCCTGAATATTTGGAGCAGGGAAGAATTCAGAAACTTCTGTTATTTGGGTTGGAAGGATCTGGAACCGGCACCATCTTCAAGCAGGTATATTACATATATTACTGCTTTCAGGAATAAATGGGGAAAAAAGTAATGCTTTTGTGCTAACTTTAAGATTGTGTATGTTATAAAATTTGTTCACATATTTTTCCTTTGGTGCTGATGTTAATATGCATATTAATTTTTAATGATGCCATTCTTTCATGTCTCAAGTTATCCCTCTACCCCCCACTGCACAGGAACACACAATACCCCCCCCCCCCCCCCAAAAAAAATTTCAGTCTAATTAGGCACTTGTGAGTGTTGTTTCGTACTTTCCATTCTATTTTTATTCTTCTTCTCTTTCTCTTTCTCCTCACAGACATGCTTCTTAAAGTGATTGTTTCTTAAAATATAGGTATTGGTTGAAATAAGTCAAGGATTCATTATTTGATAATTATATTGACGCAACTAAATCAAAAACCATACCAGTTTTCTCTGCTTAAATCCTGAGGTATTGTTTGTTAGGTAGGAAAAAGGGAGGATATAAGAGAGGATGGAAAACTGAGAGTGGAGAGGGGGCTGATGTGCTGTTGACCACCTGGGGTACCTATTCTCATTTGCCAAATATGGGCAAAAAATTGAGAGAAAATTGGCTATGGCTTAAAGGATGGAAAGAAAGTACTGTTTGCCTACTATTTGCCCTCATGGTTATGTACAGTTTTTCTTATTTTGGCATTCATTTTTTTTTTAAAATTTAAAAATTTAAAAATTTAAAAATTTAAAATTTTGAGTTTGTATTTGTTACCTTTAATTATACAAATTCCATGCAAAAGGGTAGTGGATTTGTTAGATTGCTGGAAAGGAAGGTTTGGAAACTATCATAATAGTAGCATGGCAATCCCTTCATGTATCATGCAGTGTGTTAGGAGTTGGAGAGAGAAATGCTTGATGCTTTGAAAATTGTGAGTCCTTGGTTTTGGATTTAAAAATGGTGGAAAATGTGGTACTAAAGACATTATGACTATAGCTACCATGGGCTTTCTTTTTATAACTTACTTGAAGTACAAGATATTATTACGTTTTCTTAATTTGTACTTATTTTTTTCTGTTGGCATATCTCATGTATACTTCCTGTCTACTTGGGTTTCCCTTAGCAGTTATTTAATAAAATTATTTTATATAAAAAAAAAAGGACTAATAAGATCTTAATATATTTGGAATGAAGTGAAAATATATTGAGATGCTTTGAATTAAAAGAATGGATGGTTAACATATTTAAAATGACAATATAATTTTAACTCAACTGCTATATTTAGAATTTAGACTTTTCTAGGAAAATATTAGAGAAAATTTATGAATGGTTCAATCATGCCTTTTAGGGAAGCAGTTATGGAGTTTCACTCAGGAGGATGACCATCTATGGAGGTAGTTGGTGGTAGTAAATATGGGGCAGGAAGCAGGCCTTGGACTTTGAATCTAGTCCTCATTACACATGATTTGGGGCTTTGGAAGGCCATTAGAGGAGGGTGAAACTTTTTCAAGATATTTTGGATTCAAAGTGGGGATGGTAGAAGAGTTAGGTTTGCTTGGTTTACTGATAGACATCTGGCATATTTATTTCTTGAGTTATTCCAGTTAGCTGTAAACAAAGACTATGTCGATCACTTGCTTTTGCATTCTCCTGTAGCAAGGGAGTTATGGGACGATATATTTGTGTCTCTTGAGTTTAATGGGTGAGAAATGTCCTTTGATTTTGGTGAAGAAGACTGTATTCTATCAGGAAAAGGGCCTTGAATTTGGTATCAGTGAGTCTGATGTGGCAGATTTGGAGGACGAGGAATAGGACCTGTAAGGGGCAAGAGTTTTCTCTAGAGATATTGCAATCTCATCTTATAGCGTCTCTTTTCTTTTGGATGTCTTGGATGAAGGCAGACCAACAAATACTTGTTATTTTATAGATTCATTGGATTCTTGATCTCGAGGGGAACTTATGGGTAAAAACCCAATATACACTGTTTGTCCCCTTTGTATTTTAGTACCATTTTTTATGAATAGAAATGATTATACTTGTGTATATATACATGTGTGTGTGTGTGTGTGTTTTATATACAAGGTTGTTACAATAATTAAAAAAAAGCGGACATATTCTATTCCATTGTTCCTATTAAACATCTAATATGGAAGATAAGAATCCTCTCTTTCCTCTTACTTTTCCATCCTTCTTCCAAACCAAGTCTTGGATTATTCTAAAATGGACATGCATTTGACAAGCCTATTGATTGGCAATCAAAAAGTATTTCTCTTTAACAGAGGGTAAGAAAAGAAAGAGATATTGGAAATTGTGTACTCTCCAACAATTTGTTTATGTGGTAGTGATATTCTGTTGGGCATACACGTGGGTGAAGTCCCGCATTGAATAATGATGAGAAGAGTGAGTAATATAAACATAGATGGACCCAAACTCATAGGCTTAAGCTTTTGGGTTAAGTGATGTTCCTATGTGTTATTTTAACCTCTAAATTGGACTTTCCCCATGGTGTTCAGCAGGGCCCATGGTGGTGTGAGGCAAGGTGGTAAGGTGTTCAAGGTCTCTTCCGCAATTGGAGCAGGGCCAGAGCAAGCCTAAAAGGCCCACAAAAACAATATTGGAAAAAGGCCCAATAAAGATGTAATGCTAATGTTGCAAGATCAGGGTATGGTGTGAGACCCATGAACATGGAAATGCAGATCGGTTCCCATGTATGAGCATGTTGGGTTGACATGTGATTCTCATGGATGGTGAACGAGAGACCCATGTATGACGTGCTAGTGAATGAAAAAGCCTGTAAGGCAAGGGGGAGCTAGTAGGACTTGAATACTCATCATATGTGAGGGGGAGATTTTTGGGTATATACATTTGAGTGAAGTTCCACATTGAATAATAATGAGAAACACAAGTGATTAATATAACATAGTTGGGCCCAAACTCAAAGGCTTAAGCTTTTGAGTTAAGTGGTGTTGCTATGTTTTATATTATCCTCTCACTGTAGTCTACACAACATATTCTTTGATTCTCTCTTTGGTAGAAGTGATTGAAAAAGGAGGGATGAAGTGGGGATGAAGGAGAAATTGAGAGGAGGTTATCTTCTCCTCATGTGGTTTAGCAAAATGTTGATCTGCTTTGCTATCTAAATATTTGATTGTTCAATTCAATTGCATGATTTCTTTGCATAGCACTAATTCATTTTTTAATCTTTATTATATTTCTTTTAATGCTCAGAATTTCTGTTCTTTTCATGAACAGGCCAAGTTTTTGTATGGGAACTTCACTCCAGAAGAGAAGCAGAATATCAAGCTGATGATTCAAAGCAATATGTACAAGTATCTTGGTATATTACTTGAGGGCCGAGAGCAATTTGAAGAGGAAGTATTGATGGAGAAAACAACTACTTCTTTGAACACTGAAGAGTCTGCCCCAGGTCTAAATTTTACTTTGTGACTCATTTTGTGTCCATTTTATGGTGGAGATATTGTTCGTTGATTAAGTTGAAGCATCACTTACTCTCATGTGATGTCTTTTTTGGTGCCCTTCATGCTCTGTCCTTTTCAGATTCAAGATCCTTATGGATTATATTTTTACATAGCGTAGGAAATTATATTTTGTTCATTGCTCTGAGCAAACAGATTTGTTCCTTTCTCTATTTAGATGGCATAAGTTGAGAATAGCTTAACAAGCAAAGAATGGTACATTGTTTTAACATCCAAAAAATTTATAATGGCATCTTCTCTAAATCATAAACAAGGGAAAAAGAAAAGGAGGGGGGGGGGGGGTGTTACACAGTTGGTTCTTGGGGTCAATGTTTTATGCGCATGTGTATTGCCTATCAAAATTAGTTCAACTCAACTCAACAAAGACTTAATTCCAATTAAATTTGTGTTGGCTCTATGGATTATTTTGCAAGTAATAGTATTGATTACATGCATCTTTCCTACCATTTGATCCTATGCAAGATTATGTCCTTGTTTATCAAATCTTTTTATCCTTCTCAACTACTTCTAGCCATTTTATTTTAGGCTCCCTTGTACCACATTTGACTGCTTTAACTTGAATTAAATTGTCACTAATGCATCAAGTTTCATTTGGTAGACTGGAATCTGGTATACTCTCCTAACAAGTATGGTGGATTGGGGGTTAGGGAATTGACCACTTTTAACCAAGCTTTGCTTGGTAAGTGGTTATGCATTTTATTGAGGATGATTATCTTTGAAGACTAGTTATTGGTGTAAAATATAGCAAAGCTAGGGGTGATTGAATTTTTAAAGAGTTAAGGAAACCTTATGGGTGTGGTCCTTGGAGAGGTATTAGAGAGGTTGGGAGGAATTTGCTGCTTTCCATTTTTTTTTTTTTTGTGGTAAGGGATGGTCAGAGAATCTGATTTTGACATGATTTGCAGTGTGGAGAACTGGCTTTGAAGAATTTGCTTCTTGATTTTTTTGATAGCTAAGAATAAAGATGCTTATGTGTTCTTGGGCTCTAGGGGGATGATAGGTATCTTTTTGGAATCATGGATTCTTTGAGCTTTCCTGTATTGGAAGTTGCTGGTGGAATTGATTGTATGAGATGGAAGTTGAACCATAATGGAAATATTATGGTTTTCTCTTACAATGAAGCCTTAAAATGATCTAACAAATTTCCTTGGAAGAGTATTTGGTGTTAACGCATTTTATTTCCTATAAAAAACCAAGAGTATTTGGTGTAGCAAAGTCCCTAAAAAAAGTGTTTTGCTTCTTTTTTTCTTAATGTAATATTAACCTTGTAAATTGGTGTTGAAGAGCCTTGTACCTTAATTGGTTGGTACCTCTTGGTGTTTCCAATACATCCAAGTTTTAAATCTTCCCTCCCCTGTTGCGACTATAAAAAAAAAAAAAAAAAAGAAGAAAAAAACCTTGTAAATTGGTGTTGGTTGTCTGTGTAATATTAAATCCGTTGATAAACTATTGCTACACTGCTATTTTGCAAGTGAATTATGGTCTTTTGTAGTTTCTGCCTTTGGAAGTTTTTGGGTGATGCCATAGAAGGTGATAAATATCTACCTCAGTTTCCAATGGTTTTTTGGTCAGCATAAAAATACCAATGGAATGTGACTTCCATTTGCTGTATATGGACCTACTGAAAGACACTGACTTGTTTGGTTCAAAATTAAGCAAGACTCAAATCCTAGTTCCAGGTTAGCAAGTACAGTTGGTGAGGTTCTAAAATGACCGGTCAATATAAAAAGGTTACGAAAAGGATAATTTCTCAAAGTATACCTTGGACCTACTGAAAGAGACCAGCATCTGAGGTGCAAAATAAGTAAGATTCACATCAAGTGTCGGGTTTAGTAATTATGATTGTGAACCTGATGATCCAAGAAGATATAGGAGACTGGGTGGGAAGATGATATCTGACTTAGTGACAGTTTTTGATATATCAATTTTTTTCTGTTTCAAACCTTCATTCTTGGTGTTAAAGACTGCGTGGAGTTAGCTTGATATGGTCTCAGTTTTATGTCTAACATGTCATAAATTTAATGGAAGCTCTTGATACCTTCCTCTTTGTTCTTGATGTCAAAGAAGTCCTCTATATATTGAAAGGAAAATAAATAAAGGTTACATGTACCTAGAAGTTTTATGGCTCTTTGGGAAGAATGAACTAAGCAGTTAACTGTGTTATGAATTTACGTGAAACAGGACCTGATGAAAGCAATGCATGCATCTATTCAATCAACCAAAGGTTCAAGCATTTTTCTGATTGGTTTCTGGATATTGTGGCTACGGGAGACTTGGATGCTTTCTTCCCAGCTGCTACACGTGAATATGCTCCAATTGTAGATGAAGTTTGGAGGGATCGTGCCATTCAGGAAACATTCAAGAGAAGAGAGGAATTGCATTGTCTTCCTGATGTTGCTAAATATTTCTTAGATCGGGTATGCCTCAGCTATGTTTTCTTCACTTGTTTTGCTGTGAAGCATATACCAGTTAATTCAGGATGTTTCTGTCGCATTCTCCTGACTTTTTCTATGCTCCACCAATACATACTTAGGCAGCCTCTATTTTATCCTTCTTTGCATTTATGTTTGCAGTTAATTCATTGCTAAAGTCAATTCTTTTATGTCTTTCTTTTCTCATTTTGATTTGTCATGTTTCCTTGATCACATAGAATTAAATTAGTGCCATGCACAGATTAATAAGAAAAATTATATGTAAACTAAGAAAATATTTCAATGATATAATTGAAATCGGACAATAAAATAGATAATAATAATAAAAGAACAAAAATTATTTTATGTTACTTGGTAAAAACATATAGTAAAAAACAAATTTTTATTAAAATAAAAATTATAAATGTTATTACTATAATAAAGAAGAAACTCCTTTTATAAATTTCGTGAAGATTTTGGTATATAGTTTAATATATTTATTTTAAATTTCTTGAAACTTTGATTAGAGTTTTAATTAGAGCAAACTATGTTAATAAATTTAATATACTTATAGCGCATCAAATAGTGAAAGCACATCATACGGTGTGTAGCTCTTAAATTGAGCTTCATAGTGCAAGCCTGATGCGTAAGACTCAACTTTTAATTTCAAAAAAAAAAAAAAAAAAAAAAAAAAAAAAAAACTATGGGTAGATAATTGAAATAATATAAAATAAATAATGAAAATTCTCTTAAATATTTAGAGACTTTGGGTTAAGCGGAGTAGTTTTTCTAAATTTCGCTAAACTCTAGCTCAACACTTTCACTTCAAGCAAACTATGTTAATAATTTTAATTTACTTATGATACTCTTTATGTCAAAAGCATGTTGTACCACATCTAACACTAGTATTGAGCCACTTGGTGGAACCACAATTTGGAGGATGCAATATTTATTGTCTATTATTACATCGTAAGATGCACAACTTAATTTATAATCATATGTAAATTAAAGAAAGTATTTCAATCATGGAATTAATATTGAATAATAAAATAGATACTAAAAATAAAAAACAAAAATGACTTAAATTTACATGACGAAAGTAACATGTGTAAGGCCAAGTTTTTATAAAATATCAAAAAATTATTTTGATTATAAAATAATTTAATATTAATAATGAAGCTCTTTATAAATTTATTGAAATGTTTTTAGAATTTAGTTTTAATTGGATAGTATTTTATATTTTTTAAAGAACTTTGGTGATAGAGTTGCAGCAGAAACTCTTTTACTTAAAAAAAAAAAAAAAAAAAAAAAAAATTGGTTATAGAGTTTCACGTGAAGTAAATTATGTTAAAATTTTTGATGTGAATATAATGAGTTGCATGGTGAATGTATATCATACAATTTGTAATACTTATATTGAGTCACATAGTGTAAGTATAACATATAAAAACCAACTTATACTGTTATAATAATAAAAATTATGGTAGATTGTTAAAATAATATAAAATAAATAATGATATATACATATATATATATATATATATATATTTTTATATATATTTCTAGAATCTTTGATTGTAGAATTTTAAGTGCAGTGGTATTTTTTAAACCTTTTGATGTATTTAAATTGCATCACAGTACATAAGGAGAAACAATGAAAAACAAAAAAACAATAAAAAAAGGATAGGCATCCACTTGACGCAATCATATGGTATATAACACAACTTTTATTTTATAGTATATAATATGATATTTTTTGGACATGAACCTATATAATACGTAATTTTATTGTGAATTTTTTGGTGGCAATAACTATTATAATATAATTTCACGACTTTCATTTAGTGTATTAGAGGTCTTATAATTTTACATGGAAGGATTTTATTTTGTGTTTATAGGGACGGAGTAAAATTACACTTGCCCCCCTTAACAATATCATTGATCATTTTAAAGGCCATAAAAAAATTTATAGATCTAAAATCTAAAACAAAATTAACAAGCCCAAAAAAATTGGCCCAATATTAAAAAATTACCAATAGCAAAACTAAAAAAAAATTAAACCCAATCAACTAATTTTATCCAAAACAAACAACTTAAAACTTTAAAATGTTGAGTTCCCTTTTCATAAATGATTGCATTATAATCTATTAAGAAACAATTATTTTTTGCTTTTGTCTTTGTTGATAGTTTCTTAATACTAAATGGATCCTTATTTGGAGTTTCATAATAATTTTTCCCCTAACTCCATGTCTTGGCTCCATCCCTGTGTGTTTAGAAAGGTTTTAAACACAACTTATGTGAATAATGTTACCTTTAGTTAATATTGGCATATTAAAGGTGTTAATTGAAATGAGTTAAAAATTTTACGATTTTAGTTGAAACATTTTAAAATTTAAGGCTTGATTTGAAGCAATTGCAAATTATAGGGATTTTTGTAATTTACCCAAGTCCTAATAAAAGGTAACCACTTGTTGCAAGAAGAGTATAGCCATTTGGCACAGCTATGGATTCTTGGACCTAGCTTATATATATACATATATATTATTGCAGATTCCAGTGCAGCTTGTTAAAGGTTCATAGCTTTCCTGAATTGGTTTTTCTCCTAATCATTTTTTTACTTTGTCTCTCATGTGATGCAAATGTGAGGAACTTAAAAAGTCGTCCTTTATAATATAGTCTGTGATCAAATTGCATCTCTTTTCCTCATAAACAAGAGACAAAGGATGAGGTCTTAGGTTCATTTTTATATGGCGCATGAGTTTTTTGTTTACACGTCAGGAAAAAAAACTATTTTTCATTGAAAGAAAAAATACTAAAGCATATTTGGCGAGGGTGTGGTTATCTCTGAAGACAGGTTATTAGCATAAAGTATGGAGAAGCCAGGGGACAGTGGACTTTATAGTCAATGAGAAGTACCTGTAGATGTAATGTACTGAGTAGTAAGGGTGGGTTCAGAGATGTTGTCAGGTTTCATACTTGTTGTGGTTGGGGATGGTAGAAGAGTACATTTTTGACATGATGCATGGTGTAGAGACTGGATTTTGTTTTGAAGAACATTGTTCCAGATTGCACTTGATAGTAGAAGACAAAGATTCTTTTGTGCACTCTTATTTGAATTTTATGGAAGATGTTTTTTGGGGGGGGGGGGGGTGGTGGTGGCGGTGGCGTGGGGACCCATTCGTGGAACCGTCATTTGGTTTGTGCTTGGCATGATTTGCAAAAGTTATGATCTTTCATGTCCTGTTTCTGGGTGATTGATCTGCTTTTTGGTTCCTTTGGGGATTTTTGTACCTTATATTCCTTCATTGTCAAATAATTAGGAACGGTTTTAGATTTCATTGTTTTTCAAAATTGCAATTACTAGTTTTGGCAACATAAGACTCTGGCAACATAATATATTTAGAATTAATTATAATCATAAAAATTGTTTATGATATATATTATTAGTGATGAAGATAGCTTAATAAGTCTGTTGGCATTATGGTTGAAAGTTAGGTACATGCCATTTGGTTTAGGGTTCAAAGTGTGCTCATGTTGACATTTCTCATAATTTTTGTTTAATTTGGCCAGTATACGTACATATACACATCATATGTGCGTATATATTGTTTAATAGACAGATTGATGTAAACAATGGCATTAGCTTAGTGCCTTAAGCAATTAGCCACATGGGCCAGGTTCAGGTTGTATGTTGACAATATGTCAGTATCATGAACCAATTGATTCACTAAAACCATTCCCGTTCGATGCTTTTCTGGTGGGTTGAAGAGCACAAACCAAAATAGGCCCTAGAAAGACAATTGGTTAACAACCAATTGGCAGGGTTTAGGGTTTAGGTGATACAGACCAATGATTTCTAATGCCAAAATTGATGCAAGACAAATAAAAAAAAGATGCAAAAAAAATTGAAGGAAAAAAAGAAAAAAACCTAGGAATACCTAAGCTTGCTTGGAGTCAACACTATTTAAGAAAGAACAATCTAGTAAGAACCTAGGGTTGGATGGAGTTGGTGCCAAACCCTTGGATAAGCTCCAAGAGAAATTTTGTTCATCATAAACTTGCCTCCATAGGAGAACAATAGCAAACTTATTTTACTAGTAAAGTTAAACCCTAATTCCAATGAACCTATAAAAATACAATTGAGTTTAAACAAAGCTAATTTAAAATAAAATTTCCTTCATGCTTCCCACATCATTAGTGCTAGGGAAAAAAAGTGTGCTGTAAAAGCAAAGAGGCAGCTTATCTTACGTAGTAATTGAAAATTTGTAGAAAGGATTTAGCAATAATTTCTATGTTGGAATTACAGATTCATACATACTATAATATATATTGTAAATATCTTAATTTAGGATGCTCTAAGCCTTAGCATGTAACCAGATTACTGTATTTTGATGTAATCAGACTAGACTATATTATCAGGTTACATCCGTCATAACATTTATATTTTGGTTTGTCATGGAAATCCATAGATTGGATAAGGTTCTTCTCTCTCATGCCTCCAGATGAGGCAATTGCTTTCGATCTGATTTTTAGTTTTTATTTATTATTTATTATCTATGTTATGGTCTAGGTTGTGTGGTTCCTCTCACCAATTGACTAAGATGATTTAATGAAAGTTGAGCATGCTTGAATTGCCTCATTTTTCTTTGTTCACACAACTAGTTTTTAATATCTCAATGGACATTACTGTTTTTCTGTTTACAGGTTATAGAGATATCAAGCAATGAGTATGAACCTTCAGACAGGGACATTTTATATGCAGAGGGAGTCACTCAGAGCAATGGTCTTACCTTCATGGAATTCTCATTTGATGATAGAAGCCCCATGTCTGAGACATACAATGAGAACTTCGAATGCGTACCTCCCTTGACCAAGTAAAACCTCCATTCTTTTCTCCTACTACATACTGTTGCATCTGTTTGTACAAATTTTCTTGCAGTGCTAAAACTACTTTCTGTTGTCTCTTCTCTTTTGGGTCACAGATACCAACTAATTCGCATAAATTCTAAGGGACTGCATGATGGTTGCAAATGGTTGGAAATGTTTGAAGATGTGAGGGCAGTGATATTTTGTGTTTCCTTGAGCGACTATGGTCAGATGTGGGCCCATGGTACTGGTCCTTTTCATAATAAAATGCTTGCAAGCAGAGATTTGTTTGAGAGTTTGGTGAGGCACCCTTGTTTCAAAGACACCCCTTTTGTGCTCCTGCTGAACAAATACGATGCCTTCGAAGACAAGATAAACCAGGTTCCTTTGTCAACTTGTGAATGGTTCAGAGACTTCAGCCCTGTGAAGCCTCATCACAATAGTCAGTCCCTGGCACATCAGGCATACTACTACGTGGCAGTCAAATTTAAGGAGCTATATTCTTCCATAAGCAGGCGGAAGTTATTCGCGTGGCAGACACGAGGTTGGGAGCGTACATCAGTTGATGAGGCATTCAAGTATATAAGGGAGGTCCTCAAGTGGGATGAAGAAAAGGATGATAATATGTATGGAATTGCTGGAGATGATTCATTTTACAGTACAGAAATGAGTTCCTCTCCATATATTAGGCAGGAATGAATCTCTTTTTTGTTTAGCTTGGGTGAGCCAGCAGTTTGAAATGAATGAACGAGGACCTACTTTCCATTTCCCATACTTTTTGCTGCTCTGAATATTTGGTAGATATTTAGTGCTTAACATGACATGATGGAGTAAAGGAAGTGAGGTCCATATGGCTGTAAATGTGCTGTGAGCTGGTAAGTTCCGGATTGTTGAGTACTTCAAAATTAGCTTGATCTGATTTGCAAGATTGTAAAATTTTGGCATTATTTGCTTGCCTGTACAGTATATATTGTTCAACATGAATAAGTTTTCCTAAGTAAATTTGTTATATTTGTTGTAAATGAAGAAATTCCCTTTTCTCATATCACCTTCATTCTGGAACTCACCAACAATAAATTTTAAGGATATGCTTGACAACTCACCTTTGAGTTGTCTTATTGGACTGGATGAGATATATTTTTGGTTTTTGTAAATTATAATTATATTATTACAAATGTTAAACTTGGGTTAGTTATGTATGTTCAAAAATTTTGAGAGCCGGTGACAGTGAAGTGAAGCCATGCTTGAAGTTTATCTTACCTCAATTTTGTACCCAATGCAAAAGACTTGCTTTTATGGTGTCTATGAGAGGTCGTTGGTATGTAGCCTTACCTCAATTTTGGAGAGGCCAATTGCTGAACCTGAACTGAGACACAGCATGGGTGGAGGGCAATTGTCATCATATAGGTCTAACCTCTCTATTTCTAAAGAGATTACCACATGAAATCAGTTGTATTGGCCACATCTGTTTGGATATGGAGTAAATATAATTACTCTAGCATGACTTCTGTTATATCTTCTTGTAATCCCGGGTGACGTAGTCTTGATTTGCTCGATTTTGCCCGAAACTTTATTTGGAGATTGATGCAAACGTGCGTGCAGAGTTATTGAGTGGCGAACGCAGGCAGAAAGAGATTTTCTAAATTCTAGCAATTCGGCTGGTTAACCAAATGATCTCGCAACAGCTATAGGCCTGGCTCAGCTTTATGAAGCTCATGATACTTCTTTATGACCAAGTCTCGCGCCAATTCCACCACAAAGCTAAGGGGTCCTCCAAATAGTAGGGATGAAGATCTGAAAAGCGCTCCCATGGTGGTTTGGCGAATGTCTCTTGCACAATAATTAAAAGAAAGACGCAACAAGGCCTATGCTACAGTTGCAATGAAAAGTTTTAACGCATGCCTACTTTGAAAATATCTCTTACTTATAAAAGCATGTTGCAAGGAAGTTGATATTAATAGCTAGAGATGTGATCGTGGAAACTGAGACCATGGAAACAGGAAACTATTCAAAATCTAGAGGTGGCAGACATCTTCTTGGCTGCCATTCGTGATACCCATACTCTCGAAACCATGCGGGAGAGAGACACTTTCAGCATCGTACCGACTAGTGTATTGCTTGACTCTGGAAGTACTTGCAATTTCACAAGGAAGAAACTAGCCTAATACTAATAGTCACAGGGAAAGAGGTCATCTTAAGGAGGCATTCAATTCCAATTCCAATTCCAAGCTAATCGCATAATGGAGGACCGTAATTACTTACACAAAACTTCAAGCTGAACCTAGGTTAAATTCTTAGCATTCAGGACACCATGATCTCAACAAGAATTAAGATACAGAAGTTAAATAGTAATGACTCTTGAATGAGTTTCAGACCATTTGTAAGAGTTTACCCCCTAAATGAGCCCACGACCATCACATTCCCTTTTAGCTTGGACGTAATCCAGTAGCCTCCAATCCTTACTGATAGGTCCAGGAAATAGGATAGATCGTCCATCTATGTAAGGACGATGTCATTACCATCACTGCACGAATAGAGCTGCCCGACCAACCCAACCAAGGACAGCCGTTACGGCTAGCTGCAATAAATGCCGAGTCCGTTGAAGGCGTGCCGGTCAATTCAACACCTGGCACATGCGTTACAAAATCAAGCCATAATAACCTCATAATGACGAGGCCAACGGCTAGAAGGACATCGAAATAGCCTATATATATCCTTACACAAGATACAGAAAGGGTATGAAAAATCACTTAACCTTACTCTCACTTTTGCTTTCTCTACACTCTACTTTCTTGTTAATCTGCTTCTGACTTAATCATCGGAGGCGTTGTGGGGAGCACCCCACTAGCGATTCTTCCATTTTGACTATTCTTCAGGGTTAGCGCAAGCAGTGGACGGTCTCTTCTCTGGACGAACGGATCGACTGACGATTTTAGCATCATCACTTACCGCTACCCCTACTACTAAAAGTCTCAGACTGAGAGATTGGTAACTTACATGCAAAACACAGGCATCATCCACCCAAACAATAGTCCCTTTTCATCACCGGTGGTTTTGGCGAAGAAGATAGTTCGTGACTTGTGTGTATAATATCACTGTCTTTTTGGGTTAGCTGTTTGAAAAAGTGCGTTTTTAAAAAACAATAAATTTTAAATGCATGTTTTGAAAAAACAATTTTTTAAAGTCACAATTAAGTATTTGGTACAGCATGTAGAAAAAGTGTTGTTTTTATTTTTATAAAAGACAAAAATTCTACTATAATCTAATTTAAGTGTATATGTATGTGAAACTTTTATCTGGAGACTTGAATTCTAGTCATTGCCCCCCATACCCTACAAGAACTTTGTACTTGTGGAGTGACCATCACGTTAAGGCCGCGCAGTGGTGAAAAAAATATTGTTTCTATTGATCAACA
Organism: Quercus aquifolioides; assembly: GCA_019022515.1. Classification (NCBI taxonomy): domain Eukaryota; kingdom Viridiplantae; phylum Streptophyta; class Magnoliopsida; order Fagales; family Fagaceae; genus Quercus; species Quercus aquifolioides. The sequence goes on from CM032331.1 coordinate 30,447,445, forward strand.
TTTGGATAACATTATCTAAAATTGTTGTTTCAAGTCAACTTGCCAAAAAGGACTTAATTAATTAACTCGTTGATAGTCCAAACTTACAAGCATCAAATTTCTGATCATCCTTTCTTAGAGTTAGATGAATGAATACAAAAGGTTGGTGAGGTCAGTTGAATGAAAAAGGTTAATTTATTTTTCTCATATATCCATCTAAATATCTAATGTTGGAGGAACCGCAACTGATATTAAAAGAGATTTATACTTTTACTAGCGCCAAACTTGTTCTAGTCCCATTAAATTCTCATTTAGCACCAACCAAGTGCACATAATTTTCCCCTTTTTATTGAATGAAGGCCACGAGTAAATTAGTAAGAATAAACAATATGACTAATGACTAATCACAACAACTTCGAAATCTGTTTTGGTTTTTTTTCTTTTTTTAATTTATGAAAACTTCAATATATGATCATAAACCACAACCTGAAAGTCTGTATTGCTTAAACTTTTTGCAAGCAAGATGTTATCACAAAGAATCCAAAAGATCTTTGAGCAATAACACTTAGAAAAAAAAAAAATCATCAATAACTCATACCACTACATGTTGGAATGAGATCAGACTTATTCCAACGTCCCTTTAACCTGAGTTCTTCTAGGATCACACACTTGGCCGCACACTTTGTCACAATCTTGAGATGCACCACTTACACATGGGTTTACCATTGGTACTTAGTGAAAAGTAATACAATTACTGCTTATCATGTGGCTATATAAGTTGTGGAAAAGTGTGTAGTCTTAGACTTTTTGCTTTAACTTTGTCAATTTTGAGAGCAGACTCATATATTCTTTTTTAGAGTAAATCCAAATTTGAGATGTGAATGGGCAGGTCACAAAAAAATTTTGCATCCAAAAAATTTCAAAATTTGTTTTATGGAATATTACAATACGTTTTCCTAGGATGGGACTAGGGAAATTTTTCCCCAATGCCAAACACCATCATCTCTAAACTTCCCACTCATAGTGACAACAAACAAGGCACTGCCCTACTCATCGCCGCACACCTCCTCTTCGTTCCTCCCTTGTAATCCCTTGCCCCCTTGTCTTGGATAAACAAATACTTTGAAGGCCACTCCAAACATTATAGATATAAGAGGTATGTTGTTCCTTCAGTAAAGAATGATAATGCTTGCTCCAAGATGAAATCACAAATCCTTTCGAGCAATGAATGGGATGAGTCCACTTTCCCTGTCTTTCGGTTAGATTAGATTCCCAAATTTTCTTGTCCCATATAAATTTTTATTTTTTACCATAGCTGACTAAAATCTCACTCCTTTCTTAAGTCACACATTCATATAGTGCCCAATAGTTCACTTATATCAACATGGGTATCAAATTAAGGAAATCAAAGAAAAAAATCATCAAGAAAACCTATGGCAAAAATTTTCTATGGGTCAAGAAAATCCCGGAATTTTATTTGACCAAAAGAAAGGGAAAGTGGACTCATCCCATTTATTGCTTAAAAGGATTTGTGATTGCTTGAATCTTGAGGCAAGCATTATCATCCTTTGTTGGAGACTCTTAATCTTTCTTTGGAATATGGAAAATGAAGTATACCAATTCAAAAATGTTGATTTTATCTCACCATTGTATCCAATGGAACCAAAAACCAAAAAAGAGAGAATATCTTTGCATGCTGAGGTGAAAAAATTCATCGATAGCCGAGTCCAAAGCCAAGCTATCCTCCTCTCTCAAGTTTTGTATTTATCTATTGTGTATAAATGTATTGTGTGTGTGTTAAAATTATGCATATGTACATGCTTGGTGAAAGTAAGAAAAATATCAGGGATTTAAAATGAAAAAATTGTTCAATTTTGTAACATTGTTATTTGTACTTAGTATTGGTGAAACTTGTTCGTGTAATCAAGTTATATGAACAAATGTGAATAGTTTATGTCAATTGCATTCGAAAAATTTCCTCAAAAAAAAAAAAAAAAAATTGCATTCGAAATTCAATTACTTGATAATGGATTAGTAATTGCAAGAAGTAATTAAATATTGGTTTATAAGAGAAATATTGCTTTTTATTATTGCAATTTGAAAATTTTAATATCAGCATTTTACAAAACGTTGTAGAAAAACGCTTAAATAGACTACTTATTGCAGTAGCTCTAAAAACACTGTGATATATTATAGTGTTTTTTTAGAATCGATGCATGAGTTTTAACTTTTAAGTAAGTGAATTTAGGGTTTATTAAATTTTTTTTTAGATCATTGCAAAGAAACTTGCAAAAAAAAATATTGCAGCATTCTCAATAAATGTTGCAATAGGGATATTGCTATGCAATGGTTGGAAAATCGTTGCAAAACATTTGTAGCGATCTTTTTGGGTGCGCAATGGAAATAAGAAAAAGAAAAAAAAAAAAAAGGCCATGACAAGCAATTGAAAACTTGAAATGTGAGAAATTGAATGAGGGGATCTATTTCAGCTATTAAGTTTGTCCTTCTCAATGAAGTCCAATTAACTTTGTTGTGTTTAGTAATTAGTAAAAAAAATTCTTGAACTAAAATGACATTTGTCACATATTAAAAAAAAAAAAAAGCATATGCCAATAAGTTGAACACAAATAAGAAATATAAGAGGGAGAGAGATGGTGACTACCAAAAATTTCAAAGAGAAAGTTTTTTAGTATTCCTGATTCCTCAAAGCTACCACTTCATATCACTAGGATTTCTCACTATCAAAGTTAAAGTTTTATTTGTATACTAACTGTAATAGGATTCATTCTTATCATTTCGAATCAAACTTTCTTAGAAGCAACCATCAAAACATTTAGGGACAAGATAGGAAACCAACAATAAGACAATATAACCTTGCCATATTCTTCCATACAACCAAAAGAATGGAAAATAGGGATATGAACATTTGTTGGCTTTAATGTGACACCTTAAGGTAGTGCATATATTTATAAATATCTAATCTTGCACATTAAGTCTATGAAGTGGATGATGCTCAAGGAGTTCAAAAACCACACATACACCTAAACCATTCTATTTTTTTCATTTTTACATAAAGGAACTTGTAGATTTATTAAAGGTTCCGAACTTTTATGGCCAAACCAATTCAAGTCTTCACTTTTAGGAATGATAAGATCAAATCTCTTTGTTTTACAATCATGATGTTAAAAACTATGAGAGAGAGAGAGAGAGAGCTAAAAATGTTGTCCTAGCATTGTCGAGAGTAAGTCTTAATTGTCTTCAAATTGAAGGCAATGGAGAAACATTAGAAAGATATGGGGATACTTTGCTGTAATTGGTAATGTTGGTTCTAGTGAGTTACAACTAGGACTGTGCAAACTAGTACCGGAGCCGACAAGATCGACTGGTGCCGACGTAGCCGCATCGCTGGTGGGACCGACCGACTGAGCCGAGGCCGGCTAGCGGAGGGCGAAAGGCAGTCCGACGCTGGTGTCGACCGATATATATATATTTGTATATAATGACGTGTTTATTGTAGCTAGTAGCAATAGCTTTTTTATAAAAACAAAATGATGAGTTTTAGCGTTTCTCACTTTCTCCTGGGTTCCGAAAAAAAAAACTAAACGTTGTCGTTTTGCGCTAGGGTAAGCGGGCCTACTATATATTCTTTCTTTTCCTCCTCTCACCTAACTCTTCTCTCTCGCCTCACGGTTCTCAATTCTCACTGTCTCACTCTCAGTGTCTCGCCGCTCACCAAACAACAAACACCACATCAGGTAAGAGATTATAATAATAAATTTTTTTATGGGTAACGCAGAAATGGCTGTGGCTTGTGTTAGTCTGTAGAGAAATCCAAAGCATAAAGTTTGATTGCTTTGACTTTTTGACTGTGTACTGTTAGTGAACTTAGTGTGTTTAGGTACTTTGGTTGTTGAGGATATAACGCAGAAAAGGGGATGGTTTTGGGATTTGTTTCTATCTTTGTATTGAAGAAGAAAACAATGCAATAATATGTTTCATAGGGTGTTGTTGAACTTAGTTTTTTTTTTTTTTTTTTTTTTTTTTTTCCAGGGTGCTGTTTCTCTCTCACCTCTTGCCCTTAACTTAAGTTCTTGAGCTATTTGACAATGTGAATATTTTTCTAAGACTCTGTAACTCTGTTGGACATTTTGTTTAGATGAACTATTGGACATTGAACAGGTTAATTGCTAAAAAAATTAGAGTTTGACTTTGACAGCTTAATAAATAAATAAAAGTTCGTATTTGCTTGAAGTTTTGAATAGGTTAGTGAATTGATATTTGGCTTGAACAGTTTGTATTTGCTTAAAGTCTTGAATAAATTTTTTTTAATAACCTTAAATCGACCAAACTGATTAAATCGACCGCAAAAAACTGCAATGCAATAGGTCGGAAAACTGACCTTAGGTGGTGTGCATCGGTTCTAATTATGAGAAAACCGATCTCTATCGGTTCGGTGATAAATTTGGAAAAAAACCGCACCGATGGAACCACGCACACCCTCAGTTACAACCATTTGCAACAACTTTAATTGTTTTCTCTTTCAAAAAACTGAAACTTTGGCAATAATCGAATAGGCGTGCCATTCTCTACAAAAAAAACTTATTAAATTAGAAAGCTTATTAATACACTCAAGAAGATAAACATAATTATTTCCATTTAAATCTAATACTTCTATGTAGACAAGGAGTCAATATCACAAGGGATTGCTTGAAGATTGAAGTGACTTAAGTTCAATCTAGTTAATGCACAAAAACTTAACGAATTCAATTCTAAGCAAGGATCTAGAGTTTGTCTTGTCATTAAAAGAAAATTAGGAAGCTTATTCCATATCCATGATTTAGATGAAGACCTTTTACATCCCTACAAAGAAAGTATTTTGAGATTTTTTAAGAGAAGAATCAATGAAGGTAGCTCTCTTATTGCAGTTCCCCTCATATCGAGTTCCTTTAAGTCTTCAAGATTTTTGAAATTTTCTAGCATTTTGTCAAGTTTTGAGCAACAAGATAGAGTATTATTTAGAGATGTCAAATTACAAATGACACTTGGAAGACTTGAAAGCTTTTGTAGTTTGTTAGATCCAATTTAAGAAGCTTAGTTAAAAGCTCCATTGATAATGGAAAATTTACTATTATAGTCTCGTTCAAATAAATTTCTGACAAACATGACATATGTCCATTACAAGTTTTTGCAATGAAATTTTTTGTTGCAGTAAAATCAAAGTTGTTGCAATAAGATCTTATTGAAACGGAAAAAAAAAAGTTATTTTGCACATTGTTGCAATAAAGTCTATCACAATAAGTTATTGCTACAAAAAAAGTTTCGTTGCAATAACTTTCTTTGTGATATTTTAAAAATAATTTTATTCAAAAGGTTTCATGGCAATAAGTACAATCTTTTAATAATACTGCAATGAAAAAATCATTGCCATATTGTATTAAAATGAATCTAGTTGTTACGATAACTTATTGCAACTGACCACGTCATTGCAATGCGTTATGTGCAATTAATTGAATCTAATAAAGTAACGACACGTGGAAGTAAGGAAGTGAACATAAGGTTTGGGCTATTGCAACAAAACCAATATATGTGATATACTTGTTTTATCTATCGTAACAACTCATTTAGTTGCGATATAGGTAATGGAAATTATGAGGTTTGCAGTTATCATTCTCTCCAAAAACGATGTGACTTTGTCTTGGTGCTTGGATGAACTTATGAAGGTTGTTGAACAGTAAAGTGACTAAGGATGAAGTTTTTCCCGTTTTCTTTGTGAATCCCTCTGATGCATGAAAACAAAGGGACACTTTTGTGAAGACCTTTTCCAAATATGAAGAACATATAAGAATAAAGAGAATGTGCAAATGTGGAGAGTTGTTGGATGACATTTGTTGATACCGTATTTTGTCAACCCTTGATTTGCGTGCCGAATCTCGAAAAATTCAAAAATGTTATTTTCTCTCTATGGGGCCACGAGAACATCTAGAATGACGTGGTGCAACCCGTTCGGACACTAGAGCACTCAAAGTGCCTATTTCAGCCAAAATGACCAAAATGCCCCTAGTCAACCTAGGGTTGACCGAAGATCAAACGAGATCAAAATCCTCAAAAAATAACACTTTTCATAGTTTTACATCAAACTCGAGCTTCTCGGAGATTTTTGGCAACTTTGACCAAGTTTGACTAGGAGTTGACCACAAATGGCCTCAGAAACCCTAATTTTGATCCAGCCATCAGAATAGGTTGAAACCAATACTGTTAGGTTCTAAAGGTTTAGGAATTTTTGTATTTAGAACTCTAATTTGTAATATTGGCAAACTATGATCAAAACAACATGTTTAGACTTGTTAAAGTATGCTCAAAGTTGATTAATTATTTTAAAGTTGGAATCGAGAGCCTGTAGATGCATTGGGGCATTTCGGTCTGGCTCGATCGATCGAAGAATAGATTCGATTGATCGAAAATCGATCAGATTGCATTTTTCTGTAGTTTTCCAACTCAGCCCTAACTCATTAAACGTTTAGGGTTTTATGTTTTTGCCCTAGGTATATAAGACAAAACCCTAGCCACGTTTTTAGAGTTGCTCCAGTTGTATTGTTGCTCATACATTGCTGTTTTGTGTAAATCTCTTGTGAGATCTAGAGGAGCTTTCCTTTACACAAAGCTTAGGGTTTTCTAGATGGAGATTACTTCAACATCTTGATGATCAACTTAGTTGCTGCCTTTGAAGCTTAAAGAATATCAAGCGTGGGTGCTTGTAGCTGATTGAAGAATTCAAGAAAGAAGGAGTCCGTGGATTCGGAGCTTGCACGGGGTCGTGTCAGTAAGTTCTACTGGTAGGTAGCATTAGGAAGTCGAGCGGGGAGCTTGTAAGTCCTTTTGTATGAACTTCAATTCTTTCATAGTGAATTCAGTTTTGCCTTGAGGATCGGTGGGTAAAATCCTCCCCAGGTTTTTTACCGGTTTGGTTTTCTTGGGTGATTATATCTTGTGTTATTTATTATTCCGCTGCTATATATTTTCATGATATGATTGTTTGATTGTTTTAACCTAGAATTGCTTAATTTGACTAAGTAACAACTTGGCTAATTAACTAGGCTACTCAATCTGGTTGTGTGTTAAGGGGTCTAAAACCGTTCAAATACCATTGCAAAGATTATCAAATTCTTAGTCCAAAAACTATTCATGGGTTGAAATTGGAGTTAGAATAGCCAAGATATCATGAAAACTGGGATAACGAACCGCTTGATGCACCACTAAATTCCGAGAGCCATAACTTTTGATTCGACCGTTGGATTTTCAACTTCCATACCTTTTTAGAAAAAGGAAGTTAAGATCTTTCAAGAGGTGCCAAGATCAACCCAATCCAAGACCTTTTGAAGGTGGCGGCCCTTAAAGAGCTGCCGCCTCGTAAAGCGTGCTGGGGCTATAAAAGGCCCTAGGCATTCTCCAGACCAAAAAAGAAGAGTCTCCTTGGGTCCTGTTCTTTGCCTAGATGAGTTCTAAGCTTTTTCCCTCTCCCTCAAACACAAAAAACACACAAAAAACAACACATCAAAACCTCTTGATTCTTCTCTCTTCACCAAAAACACAAGGTATTGTTCTTATATCCAATCTTCTTTTCCTTGGTTCTTCACTTTGGATTTGGGGTTTAAGGGTGTGGATGTAGCTTTTTTGCTACTATCCATACCCCTAACTTTCTAAATCTTTTTCTATCATTTATCTTGCTCTTTTTGCTTGAATTACATGATTTATTGCTTTCTTTATCATGTTGCTTGCTTTATTTGTGCTTCTAGCCTAAATCTCCTTGCTTTTTATGCCTTATGCCATGTTTTATGCTTAGATCTACATCCTTACATGCTTATATGTTTAGATCTACATGCTTTATGTTATATGCCATGTTTTTCTATGCTTTGTTCCTCTTTTTGTTCTAGGATGATGTTAGGGTTACATGCTCGTATGATGTTGTTGGCTATGCCTTGCTTTGATCTATGTATCTATGTGTTTATTTCCATGCTATATGGTTAGATCCTTGTCTTCACATGCTTATATGCTTGGATCCATGTTCTTCCATGTCTATGTGCTAGGCTTTTACATGTTTACATGCATGTTTCTATGCCTATATGTCTAGATATATGTTTTCACATGCCTATGTGCTTGGATCTATGTTCTCTACATGCTTTATGCCATCATCTATGTGCTTGTGCGCTCCATGCCATGTTTGTGTTCCTAGACCTAGGCCATGTTTGTCATGCCATGTGCTATTGTAGCCCTTTTGTCACTTTGTCTTTCTTTCTTGTGTAATGGTTAGGACCTGATCTAGACCCTATGGTCTTTGTCATCATCTATACAACAAGGCCCACATAAAAGGGTTTGGATCACCCTTATTTGCATGTTTATGCTTGCTTGCTTCTATGCTTTATGCTTGTGTTAGCCTCTCTAGTTCTAGGCTTTGGCATGCTTGACGCCCTTAGCGGGTTTGTGATTGTGTGGTTACATCTGACGCCCATGAGGCCTTGTTTGGATATAACCATTTGGGATGCATCACCATGATGCCGGTTGCTTCGTGCATACCTTTCTCCCTTTTCGCTCTATGCGATGATATGCTTACCATGCTTGTTTGTGCCACTCGTTGGCTTTCTATGCATCTTTACACGCTTGCTTACATGTTCATGCATGAGTCTTGCTTGCTAGTGTGTCGTCCATGCTTCAACACAATGAAGTTATGGACATTTGATCCAAACTTACATTTGTCCCCTGCGGACGCCACCTTTTGTTTGCTTTCTTGCTTGTTTGTTTTCTCATTTGTTTGCTTGCTTTCTTGTTTCTTTGCTTGCCATGTCTACCATGCTTCTCTGCTTTATGCCTCTTTCATACGCTCTTTGCATCTTTTCCTTCCATTGCTTGTCTGCTGGTTTCTTGTCTTTGCCTTTGCATGTACACATATGGAGTGAGGACACATAAAGCTGGGGCACGGTCTCCCAGGCGCAAGCAAAAAGGGCGAAGACGCAAGCATGTAGATATAAGCTAAACAATAATGTTTGGTAGTTTTAGGGGTCTAGCCTTTTCCATTTGGTTATGTACTCTTTTAAAACCCTTTCCTTCCTCCTTCCCTTCTCTCTTAGACGGTTTGTATTAGGTATATCATGCCATGTACCATTCGTTCTCATCTCTAGAGTATGGCGACCCCTGTTTACTTTCTTGCACCTATATTTTGGGCCATGCTCTAAGGATGTAGGCATTTACTTTCCTACTCTATGTGCTTGCATTGTGCATGATGTATGTATATATATACTTGCTCCCCCCTTTCAGTGTGATTGTCACAGTCCATGTCACCTAAGGCAAAGCGATGCCTAATTCCCACTGCGAAAGTAACGTGACATGTCGTTGGATTTTCGTCATGGAAATTTGGTACTTTGCCCGAATGCCTAAGGAGAGCATAGATTGGGACCACACCCATTCAAAAGCCAAACCTCAAAGCCCCCATGCATGCAAAGCCCTGAAAGCCAATGCCAAAATCATGTATTTTACTGCCAATCTCCGAAAATTAAGGTTTTATCAAAACAAAGGACTGTCCTTAAACAGGCGTTGTCGGGTTCCTAACACCTTCCCTACACGTAACCAAACTTCCGAACTCAAAAATCAAGATTTTTTTTGCCATCCACATTAGATTAGTAAAAATGCCATTTTCCTTAGCCAAGGATTGGTAATAAAATCAACTAGAAACAGGTGACCAATCACACCTTAGAAAAACCCAATGATTGGTGGCGACTTCACTTACCTTTGGTAATCACCTAAAATTTGTCAAAGATTCCTGCCACACTGTCAAAGGTAGACCTACATTCCTCCATCGAGAGAGAGAGCACCCGAAGCTCTGCGTGAACCATACCAAGTGCACCAACCAATTGAGAGGGGCCTCTAATGGGCCCCCCGCTTGCGTGGGAGCGTCGCCATGGCGGGTGGTCGAACGAAGGCCCGACGACAGTGATTTTCTATTCTGATCAAGGCTCGGTGTCGACAACATTTACAAAATTAGACTTTCATATTGAAAATCTAAGAACATGGATGAAGCTCTAAATCGATTACAGTGAAGGTAGGTTTATTTGCAAAGAAGAAGAAGCTAAACCATAGTCACTCTCTTCCACTCTTGTTGATCCAAAGTCCCTTTCGGCTGGAGAGAGAGAGCCAATATGCAAATATTGCATCAAAATAATTTTGAGATTTCAAATTTGAATCCACCATAAAATTTCCGAAGAATGAAATCTTAGATTTATGGGGTTAGCAGCAAATTTATGATTTCAATTACATGGCATCGAAGGCTTATGCAATCAATTTTATTAATGTGACATCGTTTTATAGGGATGTAGTACAAGGTCAAAATGTTGGCCCTGTAGTCACAGGTTACTCTATAATTTCTTGGCATCCAAGGAAATTTTCTTAAAAAGCAACCTCAATACTACAACTTCAAATCGTGGTTTAATTTTGTTTCTTAGAATGTGGGTTTGAAGAAATCGCAAAGCCAAATGAATTTTTTTTTGGTGATTTCATCTAAAATTGCGTATTTTCCCCTTATAATCCACCAGGCCAAACATACTCTTAAACAAGATCACCATTAAAGACAAATTTCCAAAGCTAGCCGTTGATGAGTTGATAGATGAACTATATCAAGCAAATGTTTTTTCGGAGTTGGACCTTTCCTTAAGCTACCATTTGATAAGGTGAAACCTGGTCGATAACTTTCCAAATTTGTCATTCCACACTAATACGAGCACTTTTATTTTTTAGTGATGCCTTTTAGCCTCACTAATGCACCTTTAACATTTCAAGCCTTGATGAATGTGATCTTCCATACATTGTTCAGTAAGTTTGTTCTAGTTTATTTATTTAATAATCACTATTATTTTATGATATCTTAGTATATAATGGATCTTGGTAGGAATACCTTCATCATGTGGATCTAAATCTATGGAGAGAGAGAGAGAGAGAGAGAGAGAGAGGTGCTAATTTGGATCGCAAAAAATCAAATACTTAGGTCAACCAACTCATGGATGCTATAATTAAGGTTATGATCTATTGTGAGATGAGAATAATTTAAGTAAACAACTACTAGCAAGGACTTATTGAGGAGGATACCAATTTTAGTCAAGGTTTTTTTTGTGAATAATAAATCAATCAAAAAATTCATGAATATTAGTATTAGACCCCACTTGGTTTTAGAAATCAAACAAGTTGATTAATCAAGCAAATTGTTCAAAAGTTCAATTTAGCATGTGATAAGTACGACCATATCACAATAATAAAGAACAGTAGAAAAAAAATAAATATGGACATAGTGATATGGTTACGATAGGAAAACCCTAATGAGAAATACACAAAATGTGGTTAGTATCTTATTGCCAACTAAAGAACTCACTAAAATAGAATTGAATTAAAGTTTACAATACAGAATATAACCCGATTCTATTATTGGTACTTATAGAACTTACTCAAGTGAGCACAAGCAACACTAACCCACAGTTGGACTTTTTGCCTCGTAAATCTATTCAATCTCATGAATCTATTCAATGCACGAACACCCAATCTGTGTCTAACACTACAACAATAGTTTGATTGATGTAGGTTTGTGCAATAACTTCACATAATACAACAATAGAATCATCAATAGTTGGTGTCGAAGATGATGCTTGGTATGAAATTCTTGGTGCACAACAGCTACAACAAAATCTCATTCTCTTGTGTTTCTAACTCATGGGTTCAATAGTTGGAAGCTAGGGTTTTCTCTACGACTATCTAGGGGATTCTACTTCTACAACATTTTTGAAAGTCATGCATAACGGGCCTTTCTAAGGCTCTCTAGTAGGGTTACAAAAACCCATTGATATAACTCACTTAAAAAAAAAAAAAAAAAATCTAAAACAACAAAAAAAGAATTTGCGAATCTCGATTAATTGAGGCTAGTATAGAAAATAAGTCATCCTCGATCAGTCAAGATGCAGTCAAGCTTGCAGTTGAGATATATAGCAGACTCTTGAGTAATCTCTCATGTCTTCAAGCATACTTCTAGATACTATGAACTAATTACAACTCAAAATATAATTGGACATGTTTTGGATATAGGTTGCTAATGACCCTAACAAATGCAAGTTTAAAATCATGAACCGGTAAAGCTAGATTTTAATTTTTGAGAGAAATTCATAAACTTACATCCCTCCATCCCTCGTAATTTTTAAAAGCCAACCCCCTCCATCCCTCAACTAGTGACACCAGGTTATACATTCTTCCTTTAAAACAGAAAATGATAGAAGCTTTTATTTTTTATTTATTTTATTGAGAAAATAAATAAGTTCAAGAAACTAAAAACAAAGGGAAAGGTTGTATGCAGAAATTGCTGCATAATGGATTATGTAGCAGCAAAAAGAAAGTGACAAGAGTCTAAGGATCCACCTGATCATGTGCATATTGCATATGACTCTTGGACACATGTTGCTCTCCTTTTGCTACCACATAACCTATTATGCAGCAAAACATTTCCCAAAATTATATATATATATATATATATATATTTCTAAGAACTTTAATTTTACCTTCAAAATAGTTCAATATATAAATGAACTAAGTTTACATTTAATCAGTTAATCTAGCTTAATGATAAGCACAAACTCATATATATATATATATATATATATTGGTATAGATACTTAAGTTTTGAATTCTAAATCTCTTATTTAACTATAAGAGAATTTACCAAAAACTCATACTTGAAATACAATTAACCAAATCAATTTTGAACTTTTCATACTTACTCAACTCTATCACCGGCCTACCCACCAAAGTTTAAATAGAACCTCGATCCAACCACTCTTACTTTTTCATCTTTTTAAGTTTTTGTTTTTGCTTTACTTTTCTTTCAAGGAAAAGTATGAAGCGTTCATTGAACTCCTTTCTACAATGACGACTACGTAATACAATACGTGGTTTACATAGGTCTAATTAAACATAATACGTGATTGAGACCGTGGAGAATTGATATAATAATGGTTCATGCCAACAAAATTCTTTTACAAAATAACGTGACTGCTGAACATGTATGTACGGTTACGTGACACACATTACACAACCCATCTTCTCCAACACTTTACATAAGTTTGAATGTGTCATTTTGTGAATCCGCGTTTCGGGTTTCAACTTCCTGCCACGGCCCATGGGTCTCCCTGTTGAAATATCTAGTCAACCCATTCTCATTAGTCATTACTCTCACACCTACAAAACAAACAAACCCTATTTGCTTCTTGTTCCATCCCATTGTCGATCGCCCTTATCCGCCCATTATCACACAACCCATACCCAATGTGGAAATCAACTATTCTTTTTCTGGGTGTGAAAAGATGGAAATCGAAATCTATCAAGCCATCATCAATCATTTTTTTTTTAATGCATGAGTAATTGCATCAATTCATATAATTTTTTTTTTGTCAATTTTGACATAAGAACATATTTTTTCGATTTTACAAACTCATTTTTTAGAATGCCTCACATTAGATTATTTAAACTAATTAAGTCATCATCAATTTTAATTTTGTTTGTATTTTTAAATGCGTAATAAGATTGCATATTCAATTTTCTTTTTCTTTTTATAATTTGATAGTTATAATATGAACGAGAGATTTAGAACTTTGATATTATAGATAGATGTATTTCTTTGGAATAAGATTTATTCCTGTTAAATTCTCTTACTCCCTCTAATTTCTATTTAAACATAAGATATGTGACATTTTAAAATTAAATAAATATTATGTGTCGCATATTCTACTAAAAATAAAAGGAAATTGGAGAAATAATTTTCACTACTCTTAGTGTTGTTTAAATAGTCAGATATTTTTATTCAAAGCGAATGTTTGAGGATATACATTGGGAAAGCTATGGCGGAGGTTTATCCAACCAAGTTTCAAATGAAGTTTGATTTACAAGCTATAATGATTAAAACTTTTTGGAACAAATTGGAATTCCCTGTATCTTTATTTTTATTTTTATTTTTCCACTAGAACTCCAACATAATTTTGTTTTTGATGATCTAAAACTCCAACATCATAACGTGAAAACAAAACTCATGAGCTATATTGATGTCAAAAGAGTACGTAGGAAAACGAAATAGGAAATAACGAAGAAAGGATTTAGAGACCGAGCTGTGCTTCAATCTTGCAATAAACATGTTGGAGATTATGAGGAATGTCATGTCAATTTATATACGCGTACAGCTAATTACAAACAAATTTTTTTTTTTTTTTTATCCCAAACAACTTATGAAATAAAACATATTAATCCTTCATTACATAGATATATGTACATTTGAATTCCAGATAACTGCTCTAGTAGCAGATAAAACTTAAACATTGTCAGCATTTCTGTCGCAGATAATACGGCGTTACCTTTCTTTATTAGTCCCAAATTCTTACCTATAGTTTACAGTTATATATATATATATACACACACACACACACTATTTTGTATACAAGCAATGCTACACACACAAATTTTCCCATCTTTCACAGACTCAACTGCTGTGAAAGATGTGAAAATTAGTTCTCATTTGAGTTCGTTACTAATGTATTTTGAATTATTTTAGGACCACAACCAATGTCATACCCATTTTCTCAATTATATGATGTAATTGATTGTGAGTGGTAGTAAAAAAAATGGTGAAGCCATGTAAAAATGACAAACAACCAATTGCAGTTTATCACATAAAATAGTTGTGAAAATGGGTGTTATGATTGACCATATCTTTTTTTATCTTATCACTAACAATCTGTCACATCAATTGCAGATGTGAAATTTTGTCAAATTTTTTTGTCTATAGACGTTGATTTTATAGAATTCTTCAAACCTATATAACGTGTTCAGTCAAGGAAATTACCACATAAGTTATAAGGTCCCTTGATGCAATTAGATGGCTATGACTTTGATCACACATATTAATTAATTAAGCTTTGGGGGTGCATATTTGGACTAGGATGATGGAGTCTTGGTCAATGCGTCAAAACTCTAAAACCCCTGCTCATGTCCTTCGTTTACTTGGTGGGTTTGAACTCAAAGGGCTTACTTTTACCCTTTCCCCCTTGGACGGTTGGCTTCATGTATATATTTTTCAAACCTTCAACGGTCAATATTCAAAACCTCATTAATACTAAACAAAAACTAATTCTTTCTCAATTTTTCTTTGAATGCTTCTCTATTGAATTATTTTCTATGCTACGAGGTCCGAACTTTGAAGTTTCACACCGTGTTTAAAAGCCTCAAAGCTAAACACAACACGCACATAAAGTATTTATAAACCCCATTTAGACCCACAAGTTTTCCATCCAAAAAAAAAAAAAGGAAGAAAAATTAGTAAATTCTTTTGCTTCTTTGTGTTCTTAGTTGGTATTCTCAGATTTGAAGGAATGGTTTTAGGTTGGGGAAGAAGAAGAATCGCTCACCATGCTGGTAAAAAGCATCCTGACGTAGAGCTCGTGGTCCCGAATCATTTTCGATGCCCGATATCACTTGAATTAATGAAGGATCCTGTCACATTGTCTTCTGGGATAACATATGATCGTGAAAGCATTGAAACCTGGCTTGAAGCCGGGAATTTTACGTGCCCGGCAACGAATCAGATTCTGAGGAATTTTGATCAGATTCCTAACCACACACTTAGGAAAATGATCCAAGATTGGTGCGTGGAGAAACAGAATTTTGGAGTTGAACGCATTCCAACACCGAGAATCCCAGTCTCCCCAGTTGAGATCTCAGAGATTCTTTTCAGTGTTGCAGCTTCAGCGCGGCGATTGGATCAATACAGGTGCTTGGAATTGGTGCAGAAAATTGAGAAATGGGGTGGGGAGAGTGAACGAAATAAGAGGTGCATCGTTGCGAATGGGGTAGCTGCTGTACTTGCTGCTGCGTTTGATGCATTTGCAAATGACTCTGTTGAGAGAAATGCAACTGTGTTGGAAGAGATTTTGTGTGCACTGAATTGGATGTTTCCACTTGATGTTGAAACCCAAAGATCCTTTGGAACACAAGCTTCTTTACGTTGCATGGTTTGGTTTTTGAGGTGCAAAGATCTTTCACCAAAGCAAAATTCCATAGTAGCATTGAAAGAGCTTGTTTCTTGTGATCAGCACATTGTGGAAAAGCTTTCAGACATAGAGGGGGTGATTGAAATACTAGATGAATTCATTAGAAAGCAAATTTGTCCAATTATTACAAAAGCCTCCCTCACGATAATTTTCCACCTGATTTCTTTTCCTTGTTATAGTGAGAAGATCAAATTAACATTTGTTAGGACCGGTTTGGTTTCTTTATTGTTAGAGATTCTTGTTGACTCAGACAAAAGCATATGCGAGAAGGCTTTGGGTGCTTTTGATGGACTTTGTGGCTGCAAAGAGGGGAGAGAAGAGGCTCAAAGTAATGCCTTAACCGTACCAGTCTTGGTGAAGAAGATTTTGCGAGTATCGGACTTGGCGACTGAGTATTCAATTTCTGCTCTTTTGAAGCTCTGCAAATATGGAGGAAGGGATGAAGGGAGAGTTCTGGTAGAAGCTCTTCAAGTTGGTGCCTTTCAGAAGCTGTTGTTAGTATTGCAGGTTGGTTGTGGTGATGAGGCAAAGGAGAAAGCAACTGTGCTTATGAAATTGTTGAATCCTTACAGGGCTGGTTTGGAATGCATTGACTCTGTAGATTTCAAGAATCTCAAACGGTCATTTTGAAATTGTGAAGAAAAAATTCTTTATTTGTTGTATTTGCTGATTATTTTCTAGTTTTTTCAAAGTGCATAATTATTGGTAATAATTTGTTGTGGACCATGTACCAAATTGGTGCAAACGTGCCATGCAGGAGTCGAGTCTAGGTTTCATTCTTTCCACATAACACAAAACTTGTGTTTATATTTTCAGCCTATATGTTTCAAATCTCAAATTTGAGGTTTCAAGTTTTGCTACAACTAATTAATGAAACTGTAAAGATTTTTCACCAATATTGGATCAAAGCACAATCCTGTTTCTCATTAGCTGCTATGGTAATGTTTTGATCCGCAGAATAGCTCAGCGAAGGAATTAATTCATTTAACGGGTGAATTTGGAAGCCTTTATGTTCCTAACATTTCAAAAGAGATAAAATCTATTCATAAAGCCTCTCATTCTGTGAACATATAGTAGAATCACTTCTGCACATCCTCATCTGTTCTAATAACAATGCTACAAACACAATAAATTTCATAACTTAATAAGGTGACAAATTGTGAATAGCACTATTACTGGACTACCATTGATACTTTTATTGTACACCAATTACAATCAGTCATCTTAACAATTATGAAATTTGTTGTGTCATTAGACATTTTGTTCAAAATTTCTAATTGATTGAGCAATCTTTGCTAATATCAGTTGAATTATCAATTAAACGGTTATTTAAATCCAATTAGACTTCGGGAAATGGAAGAACTTGTAACAATCGTTTTGGAAAACTCTTGGGTTACATGTGTAGCTTGAGTAAACCACCATGCTTCCTCATAAGGTATGTAATTTTTCTTGCCAAATTAAGAAAATAATGCCACACCATATTGACATGGCTATTATTATCATTTGAAAGTGATCAAGCACTGATTGATTTTGAGTTTCTAAGGTGGCTTAGAGAGGAATTGTGGGGGATGCATTGAATGTGAGCCCTTTCGCTCGATAGCTTGAACATCACTTGTTTTAAACTCATACACCGAAGCTCCTTTTAGGTGTACATGTTGATTGGAAGATCCTACATTAGTTTAGTTCCATCTTCTCAATAATGTGTCTATCCTTATCTATCATGGTATGGTAGTGGATCTTTCATTTTCCGTCCATCATGTTTACAGTCACCATTATCACACGCCATCCTTCGCATCAAAGGTAAAAGGCTAATGAAGATGGACCTACCAATGATCAATGTTGAATTATATTAATTATGTCTTATTATGTTATTTTGGTTTAAGTCAGTGGCAGCTCCAAATTTTTTTTTAGAACGATGATTAAGAAACTTAAATTTAACAAAATTTAATAAAATGAGAATTTGAATATATTGAGTTATCAACACTAGAAAAAAATACACGCAAATGTATGAAGTTTTACAATTTTTTTCTATGAGTTTTCATATTTTGAAATCGTTACGTGATAGTTCATTATCAGTTGTCATTATCTATTGTCAATATAAATAAGTGTAACATTTTTATTTTTATACAGTTGTCATTATCTAGTTGTCATTGTTTTTCATAAAAATATTTTAAACTAAATGACAAAACTCAACCTACTGGCACTATATTAATTATTGACACACATAGTCACACTCATCCATACGTAAATAATACACTAAATGTCTACTTTTTTTTTTTTTTGTGAGAGGGACACTAAATGTCTACTTAACAAATCAAATGCTTAAACAATAACTAACTTTACTATTTTTTTTCTTGATTCACAAACTTTATAACAAAAAGTTATTACAACATGATAACAATACACATACATATAACAAACACACTCACACACTTATAATTTAAATTTATAATAAAGAGAGATACTCACAACTTGTAAACACCCACTATTTATCCTTAGGGTATGTTTGGTTGTGGTGAAAAAAGGGATGATGGAAAATAGAAAGATGAAAATATGGTGGAAAATGACATTTTTCACTGTTTGGTTGAGGAGAAAAAACAAGAGAGACAGAAAATAGGGGGGAAATTTTCCCTCCGGGCTCATTTTTTTTATCCTCCCAATTTGGGAGGAAAATAAGAAGGAAAAGTGCTGAAAGATGCACTTTACACAAATACCCTCAATTTAAGTTACACTTTGCCCACCTTTTTTTTTTTTCCTGGGCAATCACGTTGCGAGTTGTCACTTTTTTTTCCCCTTGGGCATTAACATTGCCTTTTTTTTTTTTTTCTTTTTTTTTTGATTTTTTAGGGCTTGGGCATGATAGTTTATTTTTATTTTTACTGGATGTGATTTTTTTGGAACATGTTTTTTATTTTTATAAAAAATTTTGGGTGATTACTCTTTTTTATGTGGTTATTTGTCACTTTTTTTAATTTGACATCATTCTTTAACAAGAGTATATGAGTAAATTTATTCAAACTCATTTTTTCCATCCCTTCACTTTTTCACTCCGAACCGAACAAAAAGGAGAGAATAAAATCTTTTCTATCCTCCCATTTTTCCAACCCTCCAACCAAATGGACCCTTAGAGTCGAAGAGAGAGAGAGAGAGAGAGAGAGAGAGAGAGAGCTCTGCCATTTGTCTTGTTTAGTTTCAGAATGAACTGATATGTGCTTTTATTTTATTATAAGAAACTTAAACTTCATTAACAAGAACAAAAAGAAATTACATCATTTGAGAAGCATGTTCTAAAAAATAAGGGTTCTCTGTAATACTCAATACCCTGAGCATGTTTTGTTAACAAATAAGCTGCATAATTACCATTCCTACATACACGTGAAACTCTAAAATAATGAAAAGCATATGAAAGGGAAAGCATGGGCTAGTATGTGTTGTTCAGTTTTGAGCTGGGTTGATCTGTGAGCAGGGTGCGCTTTTTAAAGGTAAAGTAAACTAATATATATATATATATAAATATATAATTTTTGGTTTTAGTGATAGCTTAATGGTAATGATATCCTTTGTGGTGTTTCATATATGTGGTTCGAATCCCAACCCCCCCCCCCCCCCCCCCACACTATCATCTTTTATATATATATATATATATATATATATAAAAGTACTGCCAATTTGAACTATCTTTGGATCATCATCAATTCCTAAATTAATGATGGAGTTCATTCTTTTAGGGGTTTAAAATACCCTTGTTTTAATTCCATATCATCATTAAAAGTTTCATTACTAATATAAGAAATAAAAACATTCAAAGCCATAAGTAAGTAGAATCAAGAATCATTTTATTGAGATTAAGGGAGTTTTGAACAGACTCGACACTAGCAGACTTAATTGGAATGGAAATATTAGCAGAACGATCTATATTATTTCATCAAAAGGAATCCTAAAAACAATAAAATTGAGAATTTAAAATAATTTCTAAGCTAAATTTTTTTTTTCTAATAATCTCCCAAATAAACATTTTCAAAGTCCAAATAAATTTCAAAAAAGCAGAAAATCCTAAATTTTCCTAGTCTTGTTGCTCTTGTGTCGATGACCTTTGCTATCTTTTCGTTTCTCACTCTTGCTATCATCGCGCTTGCTTTCTCCATCATCACCTTTGTTCTTACAAAAGATGATTGAATTTTCTAAAAAGTACTTGGTTTCGAGGCTTCAAGAAAATAAACAATATGCTACTAATCTGTAGGTAAATACTAAACGACACCACTAGAGACTTTATTTATTTATTTTTATAAAAGATTAGAAAACCACTAAAGACTTTAGAATTTTAAATGTATTTTGATTTCATAATAAAATATCCTTGCTAGGAAAAACTCGGCAGATTGTTTTCTTTTTTTTTGGTAGGATAAGAGGAAATATATCAATCTCTCACGTGACCGTATTTGGCTTTACAGTCTATTAGCATATGATAAAGATGTTAGTAACGAAAAATTTGTATGAAATGAAATAGACTGCGCCATAAAGTTTAGAATTGTGGCAGAATATGACTTTTGAGTCTTTTGACACATGGGAAGTGTGCCAAATGTTTGCAGAATGTCACGTGTTTGTTAGATGGGCGGTTGCTTTCAATCACCCATTCATTTGGAGAGAGAGAGAGACTTTTTTTTTTTTCTTTCTTTTTCTTTTTTGGCACACCTTTTGGTTGTGGGGAGTGGGAGGAAGAAAATAGAAATAGAAATATTATAAATAAAACGCATTTACATGTATTGTATATTGGTTTATATAGTGCCACCTAGAAAAACTAACAAAACACATAGAAGAAAACAGACACGCAGAAGAAAGGACATGCTAACACCCTGACCCGGTCCAAAGCCAACCACAAAAGCAAAGCTGCCCTCAAAAGTCAAAACCATTTTTTTAATGTCCTTTGCCCGAATCATATAAGACTACTTTTGAAAAAAGCACTTCTTACTGGATTTTAAAGAGCATGTTTAATTTTGTTGGTTAATTGTAATCATCAAGTTGCTTTAATTTATTGGTTAATTGTTAGCAGCGGTCCAGCGGACATCCCCAAGTTGATAACCGTTTACTTCTATTACTCAAAAGAAAAGAAAATTATAATAATAATAATAATAATGATTTACCCCTCTTCTTTCCCAATCAGGTATTCATTTCTGTTTTTGAGAATAAAGAATAATATTTATATATATATATATAGTGTTTGTTTGGATTGGTGTCTGCTGCGTTTGCGTTTTTGCCTTCTTTTTTTTTTTAGCTTTGCTCCTCTTGCACAGTTCATGGGATATGAACAGTGCAAATAGGCAAATAAACAGTACTAAACAGTAGTGAACAGTATCCGGAAAATATTTTTTTATTGTTTTCAACAAAATAAGCGATATCCAAGACACACATATACATACTGCTATTACTATTACTACTAATATGAGGATTTTCCTATTTTGTCTTCAACTTTTGGTGTACCAAAATATCCTTATATAAATTCTGAAATGACATACCATTTAGTTTAATTTTATTTCCTACAAAAAAGCAAAAAAGGTTAAAAGTAGGAATGGCAACAGGTCGGGTTCGGGCCGGGTTTTTCTATACCCGGACCCGACCCGCGGCCGGGACCCGGCCCGTTTACTAAGCGGGTTTTTTTTCCGAGCCCGAACCTGCCCCAGCCGGGCCAGCAGGCCCCGTTAAGGGATTGGGCCCAATTTGTGGCCCAACCAAAAAAAAGGGTCACTAGCCCTTCATCAGACCAACCATTTCTATCCCAATGAAAGTAATTCAGCAAGCACAACACTAGACTAAACACAGAAACACCCAGACAACAAATTTGAGCCTGCTTATGGTACAAACACCTGATGTTCTTAAACCTTTCCTTTGGAACTTCACTATGAGCCATTTTGAATTTATTGCATACCCACATGATAAACAACACAAACAACAAAACCAGGTGTAAAGAACCCGAAAACCCACGTAGTAAAAATTCTGAAGAGAGAAAGAAGAGGAGTACGGTGTGCCTGAGGAAGAGTGTGGCTGCAGCAAAGCACGAGAATGAGATGGCGTGAGACTGTGAGAGGCAGAGGCGAGGCGTGAGGCTGTGTAGGAATGGTTGTGTAGGAATGTGAGACGCAGAGGCGAGGCGTGAGACTGTGAGAGGCTATGTAGGAATGGCTGTGACTGAAAGTATGTGAGGCCGTGTGCTTTTGTGAGGCAGTAAGGGTGAGGACTGAGCTGAAATGAGGGAGTGAGGGTGAGGTGAGGAGGGAGGCGTGAGCACTGAGCTGCTGCTGAGACGAGGGAGGCGTGAACTAAGTTAGGGATTTAGGGTTAGTTATAGGTATATATATATTTGAGGTTTTTTTTGTAATTTCATAATTACCGGGCCGGGTCGGGTACCCGTCGGGTTTTTGTAAAAACCCGGACCCGGATAGGGTTTTTTTTTTTAAACTCATACCCGACCCTATTCCTAATCGGACAGGGTAAATCCGGCCCATTAAGTCGAGTCGGGCCGGGTACCCGCAGGTCGGGTAAAAATTGCCATCCCTAGTTAAATGAGTAATACTATCACACCTACAAAAGGAAAAAAAAAAAAAAAAAATCAAATATCTGATTCCTATATGTATTTGTTATCTATTTGAATTCAAATACTTCAATTATGTTTTATAAAAAAAAAAAAAAAAAAAACTTTAATTATGTACGTACAAAAGGAAAAAAAAAAAGGTCTTTCTCTTTACCCATTTGTATTCAAATGTTTGATTCCTATTTGTATTTGTTATCTATTTGAATTCAAATACTTCAATCATGTTTATCAAAAGAAAAAAAAAATACAAAATTACTTCTTCCCAAAAAAAAAAAAAAAAACTATTATTCTCACCACCCATTTGTATTCAAATGTCTTATTCCTATCTGTATTTGTTATTTATTTGAATTCAAATACTTCAATTATGTTTATGAAAAAAATACAAAATTGCTTCTTCCAAGAAATAACCACTATCTCACATAAAAACTACTAATTCTTATCCAAATATTTTATGTTTTTTTTTTTAATTCTTTAAAACATTCCAAAATTTTTGTTATCCAAATTCTATACAATTAGCACAAATCCTTATCCATCCACACTAACGTATATCATCTTTCTTTTGTTCA
The DNA here is from genome assembly GCA_019022515.1 of Quercus aquifolioides. Classification (NCBI taxonomy): domain Eukaryota; kingdom Viridiplantae; phylum Streptophyta; class Magnoliopsida; order Fagales; family Fagaceae; genus Quercus; species Quercus aquifolioides. The sequence continues at coordinate 30,470,688 of CM032331.1, forward strand.
AATATCAAAATTTTTTACTTATCATAATCAATAAATTCAAATGTCTTATGGGTTTTAACTTCTTATAGTACAAAATTGCCCTCATTTGAACACGTTAAAATTGCATCCATTCTAGGGATAACAACATAAAATAACTACTACTACCCACTGCTATCTCAACTCCCTTTAGCCACTATCAAGCATATCACGTCTCCTACTTTCCTACTTCACAAATTCATTCTAATTTAACAAACCCACCAGTTTCATGACAAAATCAAACGCAACAACCTTTGAAATCCACTGAATTTCAATATTTAAAGGTACATTATATCTAATTTCTATGGAGAGGTGAATTTTTATCGAGGTATGTATTTAAAGGTGTTTATTGTTGACAGAGAGCTTGGCGAGAGAGACAGAGATCGTCGACTACAAGCCTGGTCTTAATTTCTATTGAGTTATGTATTTAATTCCTTTGCAATGTCTTGTAATGTTGAGCTATTTTGAGCGATTTTTGGTTTTACCTTGAGCCTAATGGCACGTGCAAAGTGCGTGTGATGAGTCTAATACTATTAATAATAGGATTCTTTATTTAGGTTTCATCATTTTGCGTACTAAAATATCCTCATATAAATTCTTAAACTCTCTAAAATACTCCTATATTTTAGTTAAATAATTTTAAATTTAAAAACACATTAGAAGAGTAATTTACTTTTCCTAAGTTTTAGACTTTTTTAGTTTTTTTTCTTTTTTCTTTTCTCCAATTTGAATTACCACTTTTTATTTTAAACTCAAATTTTCAAACTTTTATCAACTCTCATGTATAGAAAATTTTTAAAAATTAGGATATTATCTCTATTTCACTTTTAAACATTATTCCATGTTACTTTACTTCTTACTTAATTTTTTTTTTTTAAAAATACTCACAATTATTATATATATACTTTTAGACAAATAACTTCTTTCTATTTGAATTCCAATGCTTTTGCATGAGTTAGAAAAAAAAAAAAAAAGAAAACTCACGTAAAGAAAGATCCTCAAAAATTAAGATATTATCTATATTTCACTCTTAAACATTATGATAACAAACCCAATATAAAAGAGTCTCGCGCATATATTGAGACTAGCGCGTGCGCGCGCGCACACACACACATATATATGTTCGCATAGGGTAAATAGACCAAGTGTTTGTTTCTGTTCAGGATTTCATGAAATTTGGCCGCTCAATCGAAGTGTAAATGAATTGTAATATAGTTTGTACCAAATCCGAGTGTTTGTTTCTTTCTAAACTGCTTCACAATTTTGAAGTTCAATAACCATTATAAAATTGGTCACAGATCTAGGATCTTCCCTACAGATCAATAATGGAATTATCTTAGGTGTTATTATAATAAACCCACATGTAGTTAGGCTTATTTCAATAATGTCTATCGTTGTTTGAACTTTGTCACTTAACGCACTCAAGGAGAGCCCACCTTATTTCACCGTTAAAAACAGAAAAAACAGAAAAATAAAGATCTAAAAGTTAGGGTTTGATAAAAATTGATAACCCCAATTCCAAACTCAAACTGCAGATCACAAAAACCAAAAACCCAAAGAAAAAGTGTACCGAGGAGAAACAAGAGAATCATTCAAGGTTCCAAGAAATCAGTGTCATAAATTTTAGGCAGTCATCATGCCAAGTCAAAATTTAGAAACAAATTTTAATGGTCTGTTCTACAATAGACCTTATTTGTATACCAATTTCCCACCTAAGGTCTATCCACTGAAGCCACCAAAAGATTATTTCTAAGATAAAGAATCAAAATGAAATTAACATCTTGCTTTGAAAGTAAACATAAAATCAAAAATGAAATCGCACCTGGGATTGAACAAAAATAAGAAATTATTAAATTTGGGTAGGCAAATTCTAATGACCATTGACCAACGCCTACCCCACCTCACTTTACCAAATAAACCCATATCAACTCATATTAAAATAGGCCCCACCACAGGTGAATTTACTGTAATTTCCCCAATTATCTTGCTAGTGCTAAACCAATCCCAATGCCATTCTAAATCCTTGACCTACAAATCCTATCATGACCACGGAAGAGAATTGAGAACTCCCATGTGTCAAACCTCTATGCATCTTCACTTTAAACAAATTTTCTATGACATGAACCTCATCCAAGAGTGATCACTGATCTAACATTAGAGAACTTGAGGTAAACAAAGTCCCCAAAAGCTCAACGTGAACAAATAGTTTTCTATGCAAGGCAACAGGTAGCAAGAACAAAAAGAACAAAACAGAAACTGAATTACTTAGTATCAATTAATAATGCATAGCAAGAAGCTTACAACTACAAAAGAACATGCCACGAGCACATAGTACATGGCCACAATTGAAAATACATTAAGTTCATGACATGATTTAGAGGCAATGTCAGTTTTTCATACAATGTGGACAAGTATAAACTCATTCATCTCCAACTAATTTCATATAAAAGCACAAATAAGAAAGTTACTGCTCCTTAAACCTCTTCTCCACGGCCTCCAAGCTCTGAATCTCCTTGTAATACTTACAAATGCGGTACACAGACCTGCACCCACATTCAAAGACATAAGAACCACAGATGATAATGAATTGCAGACTCCTAATAAAGGATCTGATGACAAGGATATCATTGATTGACAATTACCAATACAGAAGAATTGCTGCAGCACACAGAATGACATTCCTTTGAGCTTTGTATATCTGCATAAGAAAACTCCAAGGTAAGCTTATCGAAATAATAGAGAGTCAATCTAGCCCAGTCAACTTAACTTACAAAGTACGAATGCATATCCATACACAGGAAATAATGTGAGACTGCCAAATCTTGAAAAGATGGAACCAAAACAACAGGGACAGAATTAAGCAGATATTTTTGTTATCGATGTTATTTTCCTTGAAAAGATGCTATTCTTTTAAAATCACATGAAAAACAACATTCTGAAAATCAGATATCCTTGTCTTTTATAAATCTCAAAGAATACAAAAACCACCATACTTTCTAAAATTACAGAAGAAAAACCCTTTAAAATTAGATATTACGAAGTAGGCCAACACGTCATGTGTGTGTCCAAGGCCCATGGGCTATGTGCCATGTACCTTGTACTCCAATGGCTAAGTAATAAGCTTACTGGTTGAATAAACCCTAGGTCTTGGGTTCAAGGGATGTCTAACACATTCCAAACACTTGACACCTTGCCCCTGAGCATGCTTATTCTTCATAGAACTTGACTACTATGTAGATCCATGTCCTTAATTTTTATTTTAATTGGTAAGTTACATATGCACCCAATGGGTCTTGAACCCATGACCTCACCTTTTGGAACTTATAAGTGGAGGATTTAGGAAGTGCCAATTGAGTAAAAGCTCATTAATTAGATCCATGTGCTTACTTGAACCAATATTTGGGTATACCATTTGAAACCTGGCAATAGTGAAGGCATTTGTGCATTGGCAGATACAATCCCATAATTGCTAAACCATAATCTACTCGCTTCTTATTGTAGTCAAATTGTTTTGAAATTTTCATTCTTTGAGTTTATTTTAAGGGGAAAAAGAAAGACCCAATTAGGTTCTGTTCGTTTCAAATTTCCTATCAGAAGGAAATCTAATGCTTAAACAATCACTAACTTTACTATTTTTTTTTTCTTGATTCACAAACTTTAAAACAAAAAGTTATTACGACATGATAACAATACACATACATGTAATAAACACACTTACACACTTATAATTTAAATTTATAATAAAGAGAGATATTCACAACTCGTAAACACCCACTATTTACCTTTAGACTGTGTTTGGTTGGGGTGATTTTAGGGGGGATGGAAAACATAGAGTGGAAAACTGAGTGGAAAACAGTATTTTCCACTGTTTGGGAAAGAGAGGAAAATAGGGAGAGTGGAAAACCCGGGAGAAAATTTTCTCTCGCGGGCCCACAAATTTCGTCCCCAAATCGGAAGGAAAAGGCATGAGAGAAAATTGCCTCTTTGCACTTTTGCAAAAATGCCCTCTCTAACATCTACAACAACCCAGTGCGGGCGCGACAGAATAAGAAGAAAGAAGCGGCAAAATAAGAAGAAAGAAGCAGGAAATAACCACCAAACCCAGCACCACCACCACCAAACCCTGCAATCTAGCACAAAAAATTAACCCAAAATCAACACAAAATTAACGGAAAAACAATTAGAAAATCCTGCCCAAAATCACTGCCCTTAATCAAACCCAACCCAAAATCATCATCTATAATAAAAGCATAAAACTCAAATGGTAAAAGAAGAGGAGAAAAGAAAAATATTCTCAAAAAAAAAAAAAAAAAAACGAAATTTTTACCGTGTTCATCCAAAAACCCATCCAAAAAACGAAATCATCATCTATCATTTTATTTTTGACAAACCCATGTTCATCCAAAAACTTTAGTCCAAAATCTGGCCATCCACCCGCAACTCCTCACCAAAAAAAAAAAAAAAAAAAAATGAAAGAAAGAAGGAGAAGAAAGAGAGGCGGAGACAGAGAGAAGAGATATAAAGAAGAAGAGACAAGAGGAGATAGACTAGAGACGTGTTTTTATGAATCAGAAAAAGGGAGGAGGGGTTAGGTGGGGGGTAGTTGGGAAATAATAAAGAAAAGGAAAATATTATTTTAATAAAAAAATATGTATAATAGATAAATTAATATGGGTGTTTTGTAAAAATAATAGTGTAAAAATGATGGTGTTTTATTTAATGAGTACAAATAAATTTATTTATTACATATTATGTAATAAGGATATAATAGTCAATTTATATAAATTATATTTTCTATCCTTCCCTTTTTTTCTCCAACCAAACAAAAAAGTTTTCCACCCTCTCACTTTTCCACCCCTCCAACCAAACACATAAGAGGAAAAACTAAAAATTTTCCATCCTCTCACTTTTCTATCCTCCCACAATTTTCTATCCTCTCACTTTTCCACTCCTCCAACCAAACACACCCTTAGGGTATGTTTGGTTGGGGTGAAAACAAGAAGGATGGAAAATAGAGAGAGAAAAATAGGGTGGAAAATGACATTTTTCACTATTTGGTTGAGGAGAGAAAACAAGAGAGACAGAAAATAGGGGGGAAAATTTTCCCTCCGGGCCCACCTTTTTTTATCCTCCCAATTTGGGAGGAAAATGAGAAAGGAAAAGTGCTGAAAGATGCACTTTACACAAATACCCTCAATTTAAGTTGCATTTTTTTTTCTTTCTTCTCTCTTCCCTAGGCAGCAAAGTGGCCTTTTTTTTCTTTTTTTCTTTTTTTTGGGCAATCACGTTGCTAGTTGTCACTTTTTTTTTCTTGGGCATTAACATTGCCTCTTTTTTTTCTATTTTCTTTTCTTTTGATTTTTTAGGGCTTGGGCGTGATAGTTTATTTTTATTTTTACTGGATGTGATTTTTTTTGGAACATGTTTTTTATTTTTATAAAAAAATTTGGGTGATTCCTCTTTTTTGTGTGGTTATTTGTCACTTCTTTTAATTTGGCATCATTCTTTAACAAGCGTATATGAGTAAATTTATTCAAACTCATTTTTTCCATCCCTTCACTTTTCCACTCCCAACCAAACAAAAATGAGAGAAAATAAAATCTTTTCTACCCTCGTACTTTTCCATCTCTCACAATTTTTTATCTTCCCACTTTTCCACCCCTCCAACCAAACGGACCCTTAGAGAGAGAGAGAGAGAGAGAGAGAGAGAGAGAGAGAGAGAGAGAGAGAGAGAGCTCTGCCATTGGTGTTGTTTAGTTTCAAAATGAACTGATATGTGCTTTTATTTTATTATAAGAAACTTAAACTTCATTAACAAGAACAAAAAGAAATTACATCATTTGAGAAATTATGTTCTAAGAATTAAGGGTTCTCCTCAATCCAAGTAACGTAATACTCAATATCCTGAGCATGTTTTGTTAACAAATAAGCTACATAATTACCATTCCTACATACACGTGAAACTCTAAAATAAAGAAAAGCATATGAAAGGGAAAGCATGGGCTAGTATGTGTTGTTGTTCAGTTTTGAGCTGGGTTGATCAGTGAGCAGGGTGTGCAAAAAAATTTTAAAAGGTAAAGTAAACTAATATATATATATATATATATATAATTTTTTGTTTTAGTGATAACTTAATGGTAATGATATCTGTGGGGGGTAAAAGCCCAACCTTACGTATTGGGCCTAGGACCCTATTTGAAGATTACTGTGTGTCCAAAGAGAAGAAAGCGGTTGAGAAGGAATCCATGTGGAAGAGAGATACCTGAAAATGAAGGAGTGCAGTCCGAAGAGGTCACCCGTGATCCGAAGAGGTCATTCTCCTCGGATGCAAATAGTCTTGATCAATCAAATGTCTGGAAGGTTCGAATGATCTTCCTAACAACTTTAATGATAAGGATGAGCTTCAGGCACATATGGAGAGGATAGGAACGGAAAAATATCTAGAAGACAAACTGCAACAACCACATTAAATGCACTGCAGCTGCTTTTCTGGCTGCATTAATATGGAGAAGACTCTTGAACAATATAATCTCAGTTACCACCACTCACAGAGAGCTAAATAAGATACCTGACGGGACATGTACTCAAGTGGGTGTTTAGATGAAGAACAAGTGGACGATGAAGATAATGAGAAAGGATGCTATATAAAGTGAAGAAGCCTCTGATAAGGGGGAATCGAGAAAAAAGGAAAAAGCAGAAGAGAATAACTTTACTGTAGCTCTAAGAGTTGTAATCACATTTCCTTCAATAATACACCTTTTCGGACATCCATTTGTTGAGTTTTCAAGTGTGTTTCTACGTTAGTTCACCCCTTAATACCATAGTTAACTATTGTTTAGTTCACAATTAGCCCAGCTCTTCCACCCACTCTCTACAAATTCATTGTTTTGGGTTCATTGGGCTCATAATCCAAACATTTTGGGCTTAAACTACAAAAACTGACCCTACAATATCTTTTGTGGTGTTTCATATATGTGGTTCGAATCCCAACCCCCCCCCCCCCCTCCCCCAACTATCATCTTATATATATATATATATATATATAAAAGTATTGCCAATTTGAACTATCTTTGGATCATCATCAATTCCTAAATTAATTGATTGAGTTCATTCTTTTAGGGGTTTTAAATACCCTTGTTTGAATTCCATATCATCACTAAAGTTTCATTACTAATATAAGAAATATAAAACTTTCAAAGCAGAATCAGGAATCATTTTATTGAGATTAAGGGAGTTTTGAATAGACTCGACACTAGCAGACTTAATTGGAATGGAAATACTAGCAGAACGATCTATATTATTTCATCAAAAGGAATCCTAAAAACAATAAAATTGAGAATTTAAAATAATTTCTAAGCTAAATTTTTTTTTCTACTAATCTCCCAAATAAACATTTTCCAAGTCCAAATAAATTTCAAAAAAGCAAAAAATCCTAAATTTTCCTAGTCTTGTTGCTCTTGTGTCAATCACCTTTGCTATCTTTTCGTTTCTCACTCTTGCTATCATCTTTGCTTCTATCATCGCGCTTGCTTTCTCCATCATCACCTTTGTCCTTACAAAAGATGATTTAATTTTCTAAAAAGTACTTGGTTTTGAGGTTTCAAGAAAATAAATAATATGCTACTAATCTGTAGGTAAATACTAAAAGACACCCCTAGAGACTTTATTTATTTATTTTTATAAAAGATTAGAAAACCACTAAAGACTTTAGAATTTTAAATGTATTTTGATTTCATAATAAAATATCCTTGCTAGGAAAACTCGGCAGTTTTTTTTTTTTTTTTTTGGTAGGATAAGAGGAAATATATCAATCTCTCACGTGACCGTATTTGGCTTTACAGTCTATTAGCACATGATAAAGATGTTGGTAACGAAATTTAAATTTGTATGAAATGAAATAGACTGCGCCAAAAAGTTTAGAATTGTGGCAGAATATGACTTTTGAGTCTTTTGACACATGGGAAGTGTGCCAAATGTTTGCAGAATGTCACGTGTTTGTTAGATGGGCGGTTGCTTTCCATTCATTTGGAGAGAGAGAGAGAGAGAGAGAGGGAGAGACTTTTTTTTTCTTTCTTTTTCTTTTTTGGCACACCTTTTGGGATCCGGATCCTCTTCATTTCAAAGGGAAATGGAGAGGCTCCAGTTCACGGTGTGGATTTGAAATGGAGAGCATCAATGGTCAAAAATGTGCCAGCTCATTTAAAATGTTATCACAAGCTTAACTGGGGTTAGACACTTGAACTAGAGGTTAGTTTAACTCAACCGAACAAAAAACTTTACACCACTGACCACACCCACACAGCAAACCAAAACTGAAAATACACCTTCATCACAATGAACAAGTGACAAACCCAGAAAATTCACAATACTCAAACCCAAAAAAAAATTCACAAAACCAAAACCCAAACCCACCATGGCACTGATTAGATTTTGCTCACGTCCCACATCCATACCCACAGCCACACCACAACCACGGCCACCACTAGATCGGCTACCCAAAGTCGAAAACAGAGAATGAGGCATGAGAGAGAGAGGGACGAACGGATGGTGAGAGAAAAATCCAAGAGAGAGAGCGATCGATCTTACCGTTGATGGCCAAAATCAATTTAAGCAAAAAAAATTAAAGAGAGAAGTTTATGTGAGACTACTACCATACAATTTTGAACAATACTATGTAGAGTGTGGGGTTCAAATCCCCCAACCCCAACTATCGAATTATCAAAATAGGTTTGCAGAGTTGATGAAACTCAAACAAAACAGAACTAGAGATTACAAAAGCAATTTCTACCATTCAGAAATTAGATAACCAAAGCTAAAAATATAAAATTTTACCAATATATAAACATTTTTTTTTATCTAATCCAATCACTATTAAACTCTGGGAAAATCCCATCCAAAATTTGAGATTACAAGAAGAACCAACAAAATGAACACAAAATTGAAATAAAAACACATAAATTGAGAATTTAAGATAACAAAAGCGACTAGTTTTTCTTCTTGTTGTCGAGCAAATCATCAGGAACAACCTTGAGGAGGTTCTTTTCCTTCAGCTCCGTCATTCTCTCCTTGTACGCCTTCTTTATCTCCTTCTCCTTCTGGCTCTCCTCGAAGTTCGAGCCCTTCCTCACCTGAGTCGCCGACGCCCTGTGCTTCCTCGTCTGCTTCCATTTCCGGCCGGAGACTCTCCCGGAGATCACACCGTCGTAGCTCGGCTTCCCGATGATTGGCTTGTCAGGATTCTCCTCCGACGCCACCGCCGATCGCTTCGCCACTGGCTGAGACTTCTCTCTTTAATTTTTTTTGCTTAAATTGATTTTGGCCATCAACGGTAAGATCGATTGCTCTCTCTCTTGGATTTTTCTCTCACCATCCGTTCGTCCCTCTCTCTCTCATGCCCAGTGGCGGCTCCAAGATTTTTTTCTAGGGGGGTCAATAATGGTGGAGCCGGGAATTTGTTGGTGAGGGATGGACGAATAAAAAATCAGATAAATAATTTTTTTTGTTTTGTTTGTTTTTCTATATATACAACTTCCACGTTATATACAATACAACTATGTTATACAATAGTCTAAAAAGTTATTAACAGTTTAAAGTTCGTTAAGACAACAATCATTGGACACATAAACAAATAGAATTATATATCTGATCATACATTTTTAACAAATTAATAATAAATTATTATATTTATAAGTTATATCAATTGAATAAAAAAAATATAGAATAAATAAGAATAGTAACACACTTAGGAGTATGGTTGAGAGTGTTCAATTACCAATTGTTTCAAAAGCTTAAGCTATTGGGATACAGTAAATTTAATCATTTAACCACACATACTTCTAACAGAGATTAAGCGTGAAACTAAGAAAAATAATACTCTTGTAATAAATTTTTGCTTTTGAAGTGTAGAAAAATATTTCTTGGACTTGAAAATGTGTAAAACACTTATCAAACTACTTGATTGGACATAGAGAAAAACTAAGAAAACATAAAAATTAAGGATCATATTCAAGCTTATTTCAATTGGGCTTAACAAAAAAATTTAAGGTAAGGGTGTTCAAAATATTTATTATAGAGATAAAAAAAAATTAAAAATAATATATAATGTTTCTTTTGGGACCAAGTCAGGGGGTTCATTTGAACCCCCTGGGCTGGTCATGGAGCCGCCCATGCTCATGCCTCACTCTCTGTTTTCGACTTTGGGTAGCCGATCTAGTGGTGGCCGTGGTTGTGGTGTGGCTGTGGGTATGGATGTGGGACGTGAGCAAAATCTAATCAGAGCCATGGTGGGTTTGGGTTTTGGTTTTGTGAATTTTTTTTTGGGTTTGAGTATTGTGAATTTTCTGGGTTTGTCACTTGTTCACTGTGATGAAGGTGTATATTTTCAGTTTTGGTTTGCTGTGTGGGTGTGGTCAGTGGTGTAAAGTTTTTTGTCTGGTTGAGTTAAACTAACCTCTAGTTCAAGTGTCTAACTCCAGTTAAGCCTGTGATAACATTTTAAATGAGCTGGCACATTTTTGACCATTGATGCTCTCCATTTCAAATCCACACCGTTAACTGGAGCCTCTCCATTTCAAAGAGAAATGGAGAGGATCCGGATCCCACCTTTTGGCTGAGGGGAGTGGTTGGAAGAAAATAGAAATATTATAAATAAAACGCATTTACTGTATTGTACAGTATATACTGTATAGGTTTATATAGTGCCACCTAGAAAAACTAACAAAACACATAGAAGGAAACAGACAATAATACATCGAGGAAAGGACAACCTAACCCTGACCCGGTCCAAAGCCAACCACTAAAGCAAAGCTGCCCTCAAAAGTCAAAACCATTTTTTTAATGTCCTTTGCCCGAATCATATAAGACTACTTTTGAAAAAAGCACTTCTTGCTGGATTTTAAAGAGCATGTTTAATTTTGTTGGTTCATTGTAATCATCAAGTTGTTAATTGTTAGCAGCGGACATCCCCAAGTTGATAACAATTTACTCCTATTACTCAAAAGAAAAGAAAATAATAATAATAATAATAATGATTTACCCCTCTTCTTTCCCAATCAGGTATTCATTTCTGTTTTAAAGAATAAAGAATAATATATATATATATATATATATATATAGTGTTTGTTTGGATTGGCGTCTGCTGTGTTTGCGTTTTCGCCTTTTTTTTTTTTTTTAAGCTCAGCGCCTCTTGCACAGTTCATGGGACATGATCAGTGCAAATAGGCAAATGAACAGTGCTAAACAGTAATGAACAGTATCCGGAAAATATTTTTTTATTGTTTTCAATTTTCAGCAAAATAAGCGATATTCAAATGCACACATATACATACTGCTACTATTACTACTACTACTAATAAGAGGATTTTCCTGTTTTGTCTTCAACTTTTGGTGTACCAAAATATCCTTATATAAATTCTGAAATGACATACAATTTAGTTTAATTTTATTTCCTACAAAAAACCAAAAAAGGTTAAAAGAGTAATACTATCTCACATACAAAAGAAAAAAAAAAAAAATCAAATATCTGATTCCTATATGTATTTGTTATCTATTTGAATTCAAATACTTCAATTATGTTTTATCAAAAAAAAAAAAAAAAAACAGTTATTCTCTTTACCCATTTGTATTCAAATGCTTGATTCCTATTTGTATTTGTTATCTATTTGAATTCAAATACTTCAATTATGTTTATCAAAAAAAAAAAAAAAAAAAACTTATTCTCACCACCTATTTGTATTCAAATGTCTAATTCCTATTTGCATTTGTTATCTATTTGAATTCAAATATTTCAATTATGTTTATACAAACAAATACAAAATTACTTCTTCCAAAAAAAAAAAAACCCCATTACCTCACATAAAAACTACTCATTCTTATCCCGAAATTTTTATTTATTTATTTTTTAATTGTTTAAAAGATTCCAAAATTTTTGTTATCCAAATTCTATATAGTTATCACAAATCCTTATCCATCCACACAAACGTATATCATCTATTTTTTGTTCAAATCTCAAATTTTTTTACCAATCACAATTCTTATCCCGATTAATAAATTCAAATGTCTCATTGGGTTTCAACTTCTTGTAGTACAAAATTGCACTCATTTGAACACATTAAAATTGCATCTAACCACTGCTATAGCTAATATTATCACGTCTCCCACCTTCTTACTTCACAGATTCATTATAATTTAACAAACCCACCCGTTTCATGACAAAATCAAACGCAACAACTTTTGAAATCCGTTGAATTTCAATATTTAAAGGTACATTATATCTAATTTATATGGAGAAAAGAATTTTTATTGAGGTATATATTTAAAGGTGTTTGTTATTGACAAAGAGCTTGGCGAGAGAGACAGAGATCGTCGACTACAAGCCCGGTCTTAATTTCTATTGAGGTATGTATTTGATTCCTTTGTAATGTTTTGTAACGTTGAACCTATTTTGATCGATTTTTGGTTTTACCTTGAGCCTAATGGCACGTGCAAAGTGCGTGTGATGAGTCTAGGACTATTAATAACATGATTCTTTATTTAAGTTTCATCATTTTGCGTACTAAAATATACTCATATAAATTTTTAAACTCTCTAAAATACCCCTATATTTTAGTTAAATAATTTTAAATTTAAAAATACAAACTGATTAAAAGAGTAATTTACTTTTCTTAAGTTTTAGACCTTTTCTTCTCTCTTCTCCAATTTGAATTACCACTTTTTATTTTAAACTCAAAATTTCAAACTTTTATCAATTCTCACGTATAGAAAAATTCTAAAAATTGGGATACTATCTATATCTCACTTTCACCTTTAAATATTATTCCACTTTATCTTACTTCTTTTTTAAATTAAAAATACTCATAGTTATTTTATATATATTTTTAGACAAATAACTTCTTCTATTTGAATTCCAATTCTTTTGTATGAGAGTTGGGAAAAAAATAAAAATAAAAATCTATATCTCACTTTTAAACATTATGACACTAAACCCAAAATAAAAAAGAGTCTCACGCATATGATGAGACTAGCATACGGTAACTAGACCAAGTGTTTGTTTCTGTTCAAGATTTCATGAAGCTTGGCCGCTTAATCAAAGTGTAAATGAATTGTAATAAAGTTTGTACCAAACCCGAGTGTTTGTTTCTTTCTAAATTGCTTCGCAATTTTGGAAGTTCAATAACCAGTAATTTACAAGATTGCCTCGAAAGCTATTGCTAATAGATTTAAAAGAATTTTGCCATCTATTATTAGTGATTCTCAAAGTGCTTTTGTGCATGGTAGACTTATTACTGATAATGTGCTGGTTGCTTTTGAAACTATGCATCATATTAGTAAAAAGAAGGGTAGGGTGGAGTGGGTTTGGTTGGAAAAAATCATGGAGAAACTGGGTTTCGCTGAACGGTGGAGATGTCTTGTTATGAAGTGTGTTACCTCTGTAAACTATGCAATTAAGGTCAATGGGTGCCCCTTCGGCTGCATTACTCCCACTAGGGGTATTCGCCAGCGGTATTCACCAGGGGGACCCTTTGTCGCCTTATTTATTTCTCCTATGTGCAGAGGGCTTATCATCTCTTATTAAGGCATCTGTGGCTAACGGTGTTTTGAAAGGGATTTTTGTTTGCAGAGGGGGCCCAGTACTTTCCCATCTATTTTTTGCAAACGATAGCCTTATATTTTGTAGAGCCTTTATGGAGGATTGTGTCGAGCTTCAACGAGTGTTGGGAGTCTATGAAAGAGCCTCGGGTCAACAGCTAAACCGGGCAAAAACTTCTCTTTTCTTTAGCAAAAACACTCCGAGGGAAATCCAAGGAGAAATCCAAAGAAGGTTTGGGGCTCAAGTCATAAAACAACATGAGAAGTATCTTGGGCTGCCATCACTTGTAGGGAAAAATAAGCGGAATACTTTTAATGATATTAAGGATAAGCTCGGTAAAAAACTGGCTGGTTGGAGGGAGAAGTTGTTATCAAAGGCGGGCAAAGAAATCCTCATTAAAGCTGTGGCTCTGGCTATCCCAACCTACACTATGTGTTGCTTCAAAATCCCGGATTCTCTTTGTGATGACTTAACAAGCATGATAAGGAATTTTTGGTGGGGCCAAAAATCTGGGGAAAAGAAAATTCCATGGGTGTCTTGGGATAGGTTGTGCATGCCCAAAGCGAGTGGTGGTTTGGGCTTCAAGAATTTGAAAGGCTTTAATTTAGCTTTACTAGCCAAACAAGGGTGGAGATTGCAACTTGCCCAAGACTCATTGGTAGTCCGGGTGTTGAAAGCTAAATATTTCCCTAGATACGATTTTATTCACGCCTCTCTAGGCCACAACCCATCCTATACTTGGAGGAGCATCATGGCAGCACAAGATCTTGTGAAGAAAGGAGTTATGTGGCGTGTGGGTAATGGAAGGGATGTGAGGGTTTGGGGTGATAGGTGGATGCCTAGTTCTTCCTTTCGTGGGGTTATTTCCCCTCGGGTGTTCTTGCATGAGGATACTCGGGTTGGAGAGTTGATAGACATTGAGTTCAAAGGCTGGAAATCCTCAGTGGTGGACTCTTTTCTGCCACATGAAGCGGAAGCCATCAAGAGTATCCCGTTGAGTGTTCGCCTCCCTCCGGATAAGCTGGTGTGGGCTGAAACAGCAAATGGAATATTCACTGTCAGAAGCGCCTATCATTTGGCGATGAGTAGTTCTTCGTCGGGTTCAAGTGGGAGTGTCTCGGATTGCAACCTGTTGAAGAAGTTCTGGAAAAGTCTTTGGAGGCTTCCTATTCCCCATAAGGTTAGGCATTTTGCATGGAGAGCTTGTAGAGATGCTCTCCCCACAAAAGTTAACCTTAAGAGAAGGAAGGTGCTGACAGAGGATTTATGTGATGGGTGTAAAGTGAAGCCTGAAACTATTGGCCACGCTTTGTGGGGCTGCCCGAAAGCTCAGGAAGTGTGGGAGTGCTCTAAGATGATTATTGGTATGGACAAAAGTGTGGATTTCTCCTTTATGGACATTTTGTGGCAGCTGATGTTGGTGGATAATGTGAACTTGGACTGCATTGCTCGGCTGGTATTGATTGCTTGGAAGGTTTGGCAGAGCAGAAATGAAAGGCGCCTTTGTGGTTCTTCCCAGTCTGGTTCGCAGTTGCTGGCTGGGGCATTGCACCTCTGGACTGAGTTCCTAGCAGCAAATGATCGTGATGTGCTCTCTGGCTCGGCAGTCCCGTCGATGCCCTGGTCTCCTCCTCCACCGGGTTTCTTCAAGGTGAATGTTGATGCTACCACTTTTAGGGACACTAAAGCAACGAGACTTGGTGTTGTAATCCGTGACTGCTCTGGTAAGGCTGCTGCGGTTTTATGCAGAAAGTTAGATTTCCCTCTCGGTCCTATTGAGGCTGAATCTAAGGCCGTTGAAGCTGGAATCCTCTTTGCTCTGTGCCGTGGCTATCATGCAGTGGTGCTGGAAAGTGATTCTCTTGTCTTGGTTAATGCACTGGTGGGGTCTTCCCCCGCTCCCTCAGCTGTAGTCTCTGTTATTGAAGGGGTTCTTGAGCTTTGTAAGGGGTTTTCTCATGTTCAGTTCTCCCATGTAAAGAGGCAAGGGAATTGGCCTGCTGCCCACTTAGTAGCAAAAAATGCTTATAGCATTGTTAATGACATCGTTTGGGTTGAAGAGGATCCTTGCTTTGCAAAGCAAGCCCTCATCCATGATGTAAATTTTATGGTTTCTTAGTAATGAAAAGTGTGCATTTCCTATAAAAAAAAAAATGGAATTATCTTAGTGGTAATTAAAGTAAACCTACGTGTGGTTAGGCTTATTTTAATAGTGTTTATCATTGTTTGAACTTTGTCACTTAATCCACTTGAGGGAGCCCACCTTATCATTTCACCGTTAAAAACAGGAAAAAAAAAAAAAAAGTTAGGGTTTGATAAAAATTGATAACCCCAATTCCAAACTCAAACTGCAGATCACAAAAACCAAAAACCCAAAGAAAAAGCGTAGCGAGGAGAAACAAGAGAATCATTCAAGGTTCCAAGAAATCAGTGTTATAAATTTTATGCAGTCATCATGCCAAGTCAAAATTCAGATACAAATTTTAACGGTCTGTTCTACAATAGACCTTATTTGTATACCAATTTCCCACCTAAGGTCTGTCCACTGGAGCCACCAAAAGATTATTTTTAAGATAAAGAATCAAAATGAAATTAACATCTTGCTTTGAAAGTAAACATAAAATCAAAAATGAAATCGCACCTGGGATTGAACAAAAATAAGAAATTATTAAATTTGGGTAGGCAAATTCTAATGACCATTGACCAACGCCTACCCCACCTCACTTTACCAAATAAACCCATATCAACCCATATTAAAATAGGCCTCACCACAGGTGAATTTACTGTAATTTCCCCAATTATCTTGCCAGTGCTAAACCAACCCCAATGCCATTCTAAATCCTTGACCTACAAATCCTATCATGACCACGGAAGAGAATTGAGAACTCCCATGTGTCAAACCGCTATGCATCTTCCTTTCTAACACTTTAAACAAATTTTCTATGACATGAACCTCATCCAAGACTGATCACTGATCTAACATTAGAGAACTTGAGGTAAACAAAGTCCCCAAAAGCTCAAGGTGAACAAATAGTTTTCTATGCAAGGCAACAAGTAGCAAGAACAAAACAGAAACTGAATTACTTGGTATCAATTAATAATGCATAGCAAGAAGCTTACAACTACAAAAGAACATGTCACAAGCACACAGTACATGGCCACAATTGAAAATACATTAAGTTCATGACATGATTTAGAGGCAATGTCAGTTTTTCGTACAATGTGGACAAGTATAAACTCATTCATCTCCAACTAATTTCATATAAAAGCACAGATAAGAAAGTTACTGCTCCTTAAACCTCTTCTCCACTGCCTCCAAGCTCTGAATCTCCTTGTAATACTTACAAATGCGGTACACAGACCTGCACCCACATTCAAAGACATAAGAACCACAGATGACAATGAATTGCAGACTCCTAATAAAGGATCTGATGACAAGGATATCATTGATTGACAATTACCAATACAGAAGAATTGCTGCAGCACACAGAATGACATTCCTTTGAGCTTTGTATATCTGCATAAGACAACTCCAAGGTAAGCTTATCGAAATAATAAAGAGTCAATCTAGCCCAGTCAACTTAACTTACAAAGTACGAATGCACATCCATACACAGGAAATAATGTTGACATGGGAGACTGCCAAATCTTGAAAAGATGGAACCGAAACAACAGGGACAGAATTAAACAGATATTTTTGTTATCAATGTTTTTTTCCTTGAAAAGATGCTATTCTTTTAAAATCACATGAAAAACAACATTCTGAAAATCAGATATCCTTGTCTTTTATAAATCTCAAAGAATACAAAAACCACCATACTTTCTAAAATTACAGAAGAAAAACCCTTTATAATTAGATATTATGAAGTAGGCCAACACGTCATGTGTGTGTCCAAGGCCCATGGGCTATGTACCATGTACTCCAATGGCTAAGTAATAAGCTTACTGGTTGAATAAACCCTAGGTCTTGGGTTCAAGAGATGTCTAACACATTCCAAACACTTGACACCTTGCCCCTGAGAATGCTTATTCTTCACAGAACTTGACTACTATGTAGATCCATGTCCTTAATTTTTATTTTAATTGGTAAGTTACATATGCACCCAATGGGTCTTGAACCCATGACCTCACCTTTTGGAACTTATAAGGGGAGGATTTAGGAAGTGCCAGTTGAGTAAAAGCTCATTAATTAGATCCATGTGCTTACTTGAATCAATATTTGGGTATACCATTTAAAACCTGGCAATAGTGAAGGCATTTGTGCATTGGCAGATGCAATCCCATAATTGCTAAACCATAATCTACTCGCTGCTTATTGTAGTCAAATTGTTTTGAAATTTTCATTCTTTGAGTTTATTTTAAGGGGAAAAAGAAAGACCCAATTAGGTTCTGTTCGTTTCAAATTCCCTATCAGTAGGAAATCAACAGTATTCTTAATTTTCCTAGACATAGGAGGTTGTATCACAGTGCATTCTCTATTGCATACATCTAAAATGCATTTTCCTATCCAAGTTGGGGAAATAAGCCAACAGAGAGTGCAGTATACCACTGTGATAACTCCTTTCTTCCTGTTCTATTTTAGCTTGATAATAGATTTCTTTGTTGTCTCTTCAAAAATATATTTAGTGACAAGAATATTCTCAAAATGCCGAATACCTCTCTTTCTAAACATATTATTGCAATACCAGACCCCTCTGCACCCCATACCCAAAAACAAAAACACTGAGCATGTCCAAAAAAAAAAAAAAAGGGAGGCATAAAATCCTACATTATGTAAAGAAATTTGACACCACAGGTTTGGAGACAACCCTACTAATTAATGCACAGAGAACTCAAAAAGACTAACTGTTTTATAGTATTAAGGTATGATATGAACCGCACTGGTGGAAAGAAGTCACAGTTGATCACCTAATTAGTAGGTTTCACATTTACAAAATTGGGTACCAATGCATCTAAAATACAAAAAGTGACAATTTACACAATTTTTCCTCAAAACTACCCACATCAGTGGGAGTAAAAATGTGTATATTTACTGTAGCTGTGTATAATAATACTTTATTTTTTTATTTTTTATCTCTCCTCTGTCAGACTACTTCTCTTCCCCAACGTCCACAACAGCCCAGCAGCAGCAGAACAAAGGAAAATTAAACCAAAATCAACACAGGCGATTAGAAAACCCACCTCAAAATCAAGCCAAACCCACCGGAAAACCCAACTCAAAATCAATCCAAACTCATTGGAAACCCAACTCAAAAACAGTCCAAACCCACCGGGAATCCCAACTCAAAATCAATTCAAACCCACCGGAAAATCCATCCCAAACCCAACGAAAGACCCATGTGAAACACCCAACTTAGGGTCCGGATAAGCCGCTGGATCTTCCACTGCTGCTGCAGCCGCCGAATCTGCCGCCATGTGTGAGCATTTGGGTTTGGGATATGAGGGAGGAAGAGAGTTGAGGGAGGACCGGAGACTTGGAATTGAGATTTGAGAGAGACAGTTCAGATGAGAGAGAGAAAGATATATAAATGAAATAGATAGATATTAATAAATAATATTATTTAAATAAAAGTATATAATAGATAATCTGATGTGGGTGTTTTGGAAAAGTGACTGTGTAAAATAGAAAAAGTAGGTTTTTATGGTAAAATAGACGAAAATTTTTAGATAGACTGATGCGAATGCTCTTACTCAGCATTAAATGAGAAATACAAACATCAATCTCAAGGTCTAGAATGGAAGCATAGTTGTCTCCATCATCCCCATTATAATAAACACCCACATATGCAACTAACAAGATATCCAAGATAAATCCCACCATGTTGTGTGTGTGTCATTGTTACTAAAAATTCATAGTGCAGCAAAGCTCTCATGAAGCACAATTTTTTGTTGAGGGAACACATGAAGCACTTAAGTATGTACTAGGCAGAAAGCCTAAAATCAGGCACAGCTTGAAGTGCAATAGTGCACACTGTCTTGCAAGGTATGAAATATGTCGAACTATGATATTAATCAATGTCTTCATGAATTACCTGCTGGTGGGTTTGAACCCCAATACCCAAGCACCACAAGAAGGGCTGGAACAATTGGGGTATCCTTCACTTCATTATGTCTTATACAATTCATTCTCTCAGCTGGTATGCTAAATGACTGTTTTTGAGTGTTGAAATCCAATTATGTTAATAATTTTAGTTGATTGCATCGTTTCTCATGGTGATAAAATATTTTTAATTTCTATGTGCAACTACAGTTATTACTCTAGAATGTGTTTTTTTATTCACTCAATCTTGCTTTGGATTTGTGCCTAGGATCTAGGCAACTAGTGGTGGAGGTAGCATACGACTATGGGCTACTCCCTTATGCACGAAGCCCCCTTATAAACATGTCCATATTTGGAAACTCTAGCATTTTTATATCTTGAACTTACCAATGGGTCTAGTGAATGTGAATATCTCTCTCCTAGAAATATTATGCACATTTTACTCCATACATTAATCAATCAATTCCTGCTAGAATTAATTTCTCACTTCACCCCATAAGTGTCCTCACTTTTTCAATGCAACTTGAGCCTTTGACATCAATCCAACTGAGGGCATCAAAATTGATATCAACAGAATATGTAAAACTACCATATATTTCTCATGTCCCAATCCCCCAAAAGATTTCAGAAGCTTAAGCAAGGTTAAAACATCCTTGAATGCAGCTTTATTTTTATTCTTTGATAATTTGATAGTTACAATGGGGGTGGGGGGATTTGAAACTTGGATGGCTCCATTGGAAACATCAGGAGATGCCAGTTGAGCTAACAAACTCTTGGTAAAAAAACCAAGAAAAAAAAAATAAAATAAAATAAAACCAAAAACAAAACAAAAATCAAAAAACAAAAAATTAGAGAAAACACACACACATACAAACAAAAACAAAAGAACCCAAATTAAGGGGATGAGCAAGATGCAGTTCAATGACTACTGAGGCTCCACTCCACATCTTCAAGAAAGATCTTTCATCCAAATTCAAGCGAAGAAGAGGAGTACACCAAGAGACTGCTATAAAATCTTGTCAGACTCTTCACATTGTCAACATTGGAAAAGGAACTCTAGAATGAAAATTGTCTCTATTTCTAGAAGCCTTTACAAAGGAGTAGCTTTGAAACCAATGTCTAGTTAGATTCATAAAATTACAAGACATATGCTTGAACCAGCTTCCATACCTGAGTATTTTCAAGGTTGCCTTTTGACCTATAAATTCTTTTTTGGAAAAACATATAAGGCTATCAAATTTTGGTTTTTAGATTTGAGAGGCTTCAACCATATAGACTGGTTCCTAATCTAAGAAATACAAGGATTCTTGGCTACAATAAATAATGGGGCTCCAAAAGTGGTTTTAAAGCAAATAGGAGGTACTCCCAGATAGCTCAAAAGTTTACTAATGGGCTCACATGATGATACTTTTACCTTTGATGAGAGATCAATAAATCTAGATACCAGTCCAAGTGTGATGTCAAGGTTGACTCAAAACCTAAGGTTCCCTTATAAAGAATCTCTATAGCGCAAATGGGGGAAGGAAAGAAGAAGGAATTGTGCTTTAATTGCACCAACAAATGGCACAATTGCAAAACACAAAAGCTGTTGATGGAAGGAGTTCAATCCATTCCAAAGGAGCAAGCGGATAGTTTTTCAGAAGAATACATTTAGGAAATAGTTGTTGCACCTCAAGAAGAGCAAGGAGCGGAAATATCGGAGATTTCTCTCCATGCCCTAATTGGGAACCCTAGCCCGCAAGCAATGAGAATCTTGGGTCAAATTAAAGGCCAATGGGTGGTGATCCTCATTGACATGGGGAATACTCATAATTTCTGGGACTCCTCCAACTTGGCCAAGATGCATCTCCCTCTGTCCACAGGTCAAGGCTTTGAAACTAAAATTGATTAACAGAAGAATCCATTGAGTGCTTATAAAGTATAAACATATGCTTCATAGATTTAAACTTGATTAATGGAATATTGAGTGACATGAGAGGCAAGAGTTCCTAGAGTAATGCGGATAGTAAAGAGTTAAAGGAAGAACAAGATTAAATACTAAAAAAATAATAATAATGAAAGATTCAAAAATTGTGGTCTAGTTTTGATGTGGGGCCTTCTTGGCACCTTTCATAGACTACTTTATTTACTAGTGAATCTTAGTATTCAGTAAGTTTAGGTGTTTCTGGTTCAATTTAATAAAGTTCTGCTAAAAATAGGGGTAGTTTGGTAAGTTCTAGATCTTCTGGCATAGGCTGTACTAGAGGCCCATGAGTACTATTTTATGTTTTGAGTCATTTTTCTATTTGAGTTAGTAGTCCATAATTACTTTTCTTTGTTACTAGGAATTCTAGTCTTTCTAAGAATAAATTAATTTTGGAGTCCTAATCCTTCTAGTAGTGATTGCCTTCTACTTAAGGGTGAGCAATTGGGAAATTTTGGCGTTATGCCTAGGGTTTATCTTATTGTTTCTTGTTCTATTCATCGTCTTACCTTACAAGATCTCATCAAGAACCCTAATTTAGTACTAAAGTCCTAAAAATCCAACATCAAAATTGTTATAAAAATCATTAAGGCTTATGTCCTGTATCCATATGGTATCAGAGCCCACTAAAGCTATTGTAGTGGATTTTTTTTATATTAGTAAGTTATACACACACTAGGTCGGTCTTGAACCCACGAACTTGCCCTTCATTTGTCAAGCACTTGTAAGGGGAGGATGTGCTAGCTGAGCTAGAGCTCATTGGCAACAGCTTTTGTACTGCATTATAGAGTGTTCTACTCTTCTCTCTCTTTCTCTCCTCCCCATCCCCCCAATCTCTTCATTGGTGTACTATTACTGCTCACAACACCATCCATAAAGCCCATGAACGGCAATAAAAGTCCATCTTTTCTTATCTCTTAGCAATCCAAATTAGGCCCTTCTCCTTGACTATCAAAACCCTAAAACCCCACATATTTCCCCTAACATAACCTACCAAATAAGCTATAAATTCACAAATACAGCTTCTGTCCAGAAATTTCTGACAACCTGTTTGCTTCAAGAAACAATACTCTTGCCCCTATTCCCCATCATTTCAAAACCTTGGTGAATCTTTGAACCCTAACCTTCTAAAATTCTAAGGTTAACCCACCACAGGCAAATGTAAACAGCTGCCTTATCTATCCTACATCACATTCCCTAGTAGAGCTTCAACAGAGAAGGTACACACTACACATACAACTTTCTGCTAGGTCCTCATAAATCATAACAAATCGATTATTTAAAAAAATATGCCAAATGATAACAGAGTATAATAAATGCCACGTAAATTTCATCCCTAGCAGACACAGAAAATTTAGCACTCATTCATTATTATGCATAACCAAAACATACAAAATCCAAATTGCAAATCTGCAGTTAAGCAATTAATAAACTTCAGTGCAAACTAAACATTCTGAATCTAGTGAAAAGTTGGTATCAGGCCAAATCTTCCCAAACTTAGAAAAGGGAAAATATACATTTATCAATGAAAAAAAAAAAACTGAAAGCATAACTAGAAATTGATTGGTTTGGATAATAACTAGTATTGGGCAAGCTTGCCCAAACCTACTTAATTTATATTAGGATACCAAACATTACCATTTGTGGACAAGAAACCAACTTCATTGCAGAATACACACATCTGAATGACTATTTTTTCCTCCAATCTGGTTGAGTAGCAGCCTTTTTCTGGGTACAATTGTTGCCCCTTAAATTATACTGCATTATTTTTCATAGTAAAATTAATTCAGTAGGACCTTGATTTGATAAGGATCTACACATTCATTCAGTCTTGAATGCAGAACCTCAACCACCACCCTGTTCATATGGTGCAAGGAGGTGCAATTTGAAGGGTAACTCATTGGCAGTAGGACATATCATGGAGCAAAATAAGGAACCAAATTTTTTTTAATAATTGAGTGAGTGAAACCTGAGTTCCTCTTCTTGAATACATAAAACAATTCGGCTCAAAATGACCCATATATATGGCATCCATTCTCCCTCAAGTAGCCCACATACCTACTTTCAATGAAACTTTTGTTCAAAATTTCATCTTGAACTCACTTAAAATGTTCTAGTAAAATATTTTTGTACTCTGCTTGGAATCCCCAATTCGCAATTTCAGTTATCACAGACACTCTAAAATTAAGCCCTAAACATTTGTAAGCTTAAAAATATAAAATAAAAAAATTGCAATCTTCTCCTAGTTGCCCAAGGGGGAAAATACACACAAAAAGAAAACCATATTTCTAATCTCCCAATCTAAAATTCGAAGCTCAAATTCATCTTTAACTTAGTTTTATTTTTTTATTATTTATAAGTATTCATCTTAAACTTAGTAATGCCCCAGAAACTTTCGAAGTTAGCATCACAAATTACGTCATCTCCGTTAATCAATTACACTTTCGAAAAGAATCAAAACTTAATTAACAATAATTATATTATATAATAATAAAATTCAATTTCGATGTCAACAAAAAAGTAAGAGAAAAGAAGAAAAAGATTACGGATTTCTCAAAGCGATCTCTCTCAGAAGCAGTGCAGATCTCAGAGGTGCACATCAAGCGATGCTCTTTCTTCCAATAAATATCTACAAACAAAATCACAAAACCATTACCATCTCTAAAAGTCAAAATCACAGAAAAAAAAAAAAAATCAAAAAGGGAGAGAAAGCAAGAGGAGACCTAGGAGCTGGAAGCTAGCGAAGGGGACTATGAAGAGAGCAGGTTGGAGAATGAGGGAAACGAAAGAGACGATTGTGGACTTTATGGCCTTTGGTGATGGCAGAGTCAAGAGTAGAGCTATAACCGCCTCCGCTGCCACCACGTACGTCAGTATCATCCACTGCAACGCCATTTTTCTCTTCTTCTTCTTCCTATATTCTGAAGACTCTTTTTGTGTGAGATTTCTTTTGGGTTTGATTTGGGTTTTGTTCTTTTTCTTGATGCTTTCCTTAATGACCAAGAGTGTGACACTGTGGACCGTGTGCGTGTGGGTGTTGCCGTGTTGCTAGAGCTATACTTTCCATACCGGTTGGGCCGGGTTTGATTTTGGTCCCGGGTTAGAACAGAGTCATTTTCCATCTTTAAGCATTTATGCTCGTGTAAAAATTGATACTTATTTTAGCATAAGAACTTTTTTTTTTTTTTTTACACAATTATTTTCATAAAAATTTATATTTATTTTAGTATAAAAATTTTATTTTTTTTATATTTTACACAACTATTTTTTAAAAACACCTACATCAAATTATCCGTTTTATACTATATTTTAATATAAAAAAAATTTATCAATTTTTTTTATTACCCTTTCAAATCATTTATCTATTTGTGTATACGAGTAAAGAAATATTAAAAAATAGATTTGAACATGATAAGAATCGTATATATTTACACAGTTACTACAGTAACAATCTAAATTTTCATAAGTTTATATAGATTAATGTGGATGATTTTTAGAGTTTAATGTGTAAAAATTTACCATTTATGCTATTATATATTGATTAATGTGAGTGCTTTAATAAGTCGGACCAACCTAATAAAGCCCATATTTTTTCACGTCAAAAAGAAGTATATACTTCTTTTTTTAATTTTTAATTTTTGTTATAATTCAATAATTACAACAAGGAAGAAGAGATTTAAAATATAAATTTCACTGCTGAAATTACCCAAAGCTGCCAGATAAGTTGCAAATATCTTAGTATAAATATATACTTTAAATAAAGAAAACAAATAAAATAGATAAATTTATAAAAGTTGAATAATGTGTAAATACTTAAATTTATTTTCTAATAATTAATTTTGAAATCCTACTAGGGGTGTGCATGGGGTAACAAATTTTACCTAAATTTATTAACCCACCCATTACTAGGGGTTTCAATTCGGGTTAGCGTGTTGGGTTGGTGTCGTGTCGAGGTAGTGGTATTCAACTAAATGCCTCAACCCAAACCCGGCCCATTTAATAATCGTTTCATGGCTCTTTAACCTTAACCCAACCTATTAATGAAGTGGGTTGACACGATCCAACCCACTTGATACGCTTAATAAATGGTTCGTGTTGGGTTGACAATATGTGACACAACCCATTTTAACTAGCTTAATATTAAATATAACACCCATATAGAAATAAGTTCTTTACATCCCAAAAGTAATGCGTACACTTCTAGTTTTCAGCCCACATTCAAAATAACATAGTTCAACAAAAATATAATATCCATCTAGAAATAAGTTCTTTACACGCCGAAAGAAGTGCATACACTTCAACCCAATTTCAAAATAACTTAGTTCAACAAAAATATGACATCCATAAAACTCATCAAATGCTAAGTATCAATATTGAAAGAGTTTGTGCAAACAATACACTAATTATGACTAGGGTTTATAAAGTTTCAATTTACAATTATATCACTTGTAAGTTTTTTTAATTACTCACATTTCTTTTTAAGTTTAAAATATAGGTTGGATATAAAAGGTATTTGACAAATCTAAAATAAAATGAATATTTATTTGTTATACGAGTTAAATGGGTCATTTTGGGTTGACACAAATAAATTGGTGTGTCAAATGTGTCTATTGCGGGTCATGCGAGTTGACCCGCTAATAACACGTTTCTTATCGTGTTGCTTTCGGGTTAACCCATTTATGACCCAAACCCGCTAAGACCTAACCCTAACTCGCAAAAACTTGTGTCGTGTTTGTGTTGTGTTCACGGGTTAGGTCAAACATTGACACCCCTACCTATTACCCATCTAACTTGGATAAGTCTTGATTTAGCCCAATTAAACATTTAGGTTAAATGGGTAAAGACCCATTAGGTAATATAATTAAATGGGTCTTAATGGTTAAATCCATTGGGTACCCACTAACCCATGTAAAATTTAAAGTTTAATTCATTAAAATAAAAGAAAAGATAAAACTCTAACTTGACCCAGCCACAAACCTAGCCGTCAGACACCTCTGCTCTTCTTTCTCATTGATTTTCTTGGGGTTTCTTCACATTTTCTTAGCTACCAAATGTAAATTCTCTCTCTCTCTCTCTCTCTCTCTCTCTCTCTCTCTCATATTTTTCCAACCAAGAGACTTTCAGAATCTCCAAGCCTTTGGGTTCCATGTCTCAATTTCTCCAAAACATTTTGATTACCTTTCGATTCAGTTGGGAAAAAAAGAGAAAAATTTGGTGAAGTTAAGAGATAGAGGGTTCTCTAGAAGAAGAGCACAGATCACTCAACATGGTCAAAGCCTTCTGAATCTTTTCAAGAGGTTCTAAATTTCGTTTTTTAATTTTTTTTATTGGCTTGTTTGGTTTTAGGTAAAATGTAGGAAACAATGAGAAAATTGTGTAACTTAGTCAGATCTGAGAAAAAATTCAAAATAAAGCCTACTCTAAATTTATTTTGCTTATTTGAGTGATTTTCACTCTTAAATTGGAACTGTGTGTAAGATCAGGAGCCAAAAAGTGAATTTTCCTTTTGTTTTTTCTCAATTTTCTCGTAAACCAAACAGTGGGCAAATTTTCCTTTTGTTTTCTTAGTTTTCTCATAATCAAACAATGGGTATATCAGTTTTCTCGAAAACCAAACAGTGGGTGAAAAACCGTTGGTATTTTAGTAATTTTTTCTTTTGTTTTTCTTAATTTTTCGAAAACGTATATTAGTTTTCTTTTTAAAAAAAAAAAAAAGTAAAAAATCAGTGGGTGTTTTTGGTAATAATTCCTTTTTAGTGAATATATTTTGGTAATTTACAAGTTTTTGGTATTTGTAAGCATCTCTATTTAAAAAAAATGTCAAAAATACCTCGAATCTAATTAGATAATCCTTATTCCTAAAAAATAAAAAATAAGGTTAAAATTGTAATTTAAAAAAATTCCAAAACAAAAGAGTACTAGAAATTTTTTTTCCCTAAAAATTAGCACACACTCTTTATTTAAATCTTAAATATATCTTATACACATTTGATATTTTTTTTTTCTAAAAATTAGCACACACTAAACCTAGTAGTTTGCTTATTTTCAAAATCCTAAATTTTATCTTCTTAAAAATCTATTCCTATCATATGTAACCTTTCTAATAATAGACAAATTCAATAACTGATAAACTTATCAAACCTGAAACCCAATAAAAAAAAGAGTTAATAGAGAACTAGATTGGAATTTGATAAATTTGGAGGGAAATGAGAGGAGATGTTTGAACTTGTAGATGCATTGTGATAGGCCAAGAATGTATTGACCCCTTATGGTAAATTAATCAATTTATTAGCCAAATAAAATTAATTAGATTCAATTTCATGCAATAAGCGTGATAGCACAAACAAATCACCAATTAAGTTAAATGCAGCGGAAAATAAATTTGACACAAGTGATTTGTTTGCGAATGGGGAAAACCACCGAGGCAAAACTCTACCGGGTGAATTTAAGGTCACCACTCCCGAGAATCCACTATTATCAAAACAAGGTTATAGTAAAGGAATCCCAGTACCTTATACCAACCTACAGTTGAACCCTTATCCCAATACACAATTGGACTTGTAATGTAGTAACAATCTCTCCTTTCAATGCATGACTTCAAGTACGTGACTAACCAATCGATGCACGGATCCCAGTACGTAACTAACACAGTAACTTGAGAAGGATGTTGGCTGCAAAGTTCTTCAGATGATCCACACAATGAAGATTAAGAAGCCCATTGGTCACAAAACCCTACAACATATAAATGCAACAACTTCTTTAAGAGAAAGATGAACTAGGGCATATGTCTCTGGTCACAATATGCTTGCATAAAACCTTTGCATCTAGTTTCATCATCTGTGACGGCCTTAAAATAACCCTTATATATGTCTAGGATTGTGAGAAAAGAAAACCTAAACACATAGCTTGGATATGCGTGAAAACAGATCTGAAAAACTGATTTTCGTAATTCTCGATAGATATATCTATCGAGCTTCACATTTTAAATCTCGATAGACACATCTGTCGAGATATTTGTCAAGTTTTAAAGAACACTTCTTCACTTGATTCTTGGACAGATTTGCATGGCTTCAATACTTGGACTTGAACTCTTGTTTCTTGAAGTATTAAACACATCCTAGATCTTCCCAATTACAAGTAAAATGCGTTTTGTTAAAGGATTAGCCAATTCTAAATAACATATGTTCTTAACATAATCCACATACGTTTTAACACACTGGAACTAATAAATCCTTTCAAAAGAAATTTTATAATTGGGATGTGAACATTTTGGTACACTCATCACCTATTTCCACTTGCATTTGTTTTTTAATAAGTGAGAAAAGATGTACAGAAAAGTTTCCAATCATAACTTTCATATTATTTTGGTTCACAGGAATTAAATTCCCCCTCTCTAGTAAGAATTCATTAGTATTTTGTATTCTCCACTAGACAAATATTTCTTCTCCCTCCCTTTCTTGAAGAAACAAATTACTAAGGGAAGGATCTTTGGATATTTAGAGAGGAAAAAACATAATACACACACACACGCTTAAAAACAGTTTCAAACAGGAGAGGTGAAAGTTACAAATCCAAAATATTAGTACAAAAACAGCAGTAAAAGCTTACAATTTTAGATACATAGGCTTACCTCTTAGAGCATCTCCAGTAGACTCTCTAAAATTTTGTACTGTTTGAAGAGTGAACAGTTTTTTCTACCTTTTAGCTACCTACTTTTTCAAATACACTTTCCAATAGACTCTCTATCTTTTATCTATCGCATTTAAATATTATTTCTTCATTCTTTCTTTAATATTTCTTTATTCTCCTTTCAATTTTCGTTAATTCATTCCTAAAAACTACATTCATAATATTTTTACAACACTTTCACAAAAAATCATTTGTGATAAGTTGATACTGATTTTAATTTGAACGTATTATTAAAATTATTTTTTTCTCTTTCTAAAAAAATTATTTTTTTCTCACCAATAATAACCTACCACTTAAGATTTATTGTGAAAGTATTGTAAAAATATTATGGTAGCATTTCTCAATTTTAATTTCTTATTCTTTATTTATTTTTCCCTTATTTTTTTATTTTTTTTTCATCCATATAATTTTATTTTCTTTTTTTTTCCCTATTTTTTTTCCTCCACACACGTACCCTTACTCTTTTCTTTTTTTCCTTCTTTCCTCTTTTTTCCCTACCACTTCCTCCAAACTCCAGAACATTCCACAGAGCTCTCTTTCTTTTTTTATTTTCTTTCTTCCTTTCTCTCTTTTCTCTTACCACTTCGTCCACAAACTTAAAGTCACACACAACCACACCATTTGATTCACATCAAACAAAGATAGAGAGAGGGGGAAATCGCCAAGGGAGGAAAATCACCTCCGTCGTCTGCTGATCTGCTCTGCCTTCATAGCCGCCTGTCTTCCTCCCCACGGCTGCTTGATCTCTTCCCCACTGCCAACGACATGTGGTAGAAATGGGTTAGATCGGTTTTTTTTTTTGGTTCTGATTTCATTATTGGGTTCCATTGTGGGAGTAAGTGAAAGATTGTGAGCCCAATAATTTTTTTTGTTCTAAAATTATGAGAAAGATTATATATTTGATTTCATTGCATTTTCTGTTTTGTGATTGTTCAAAATGTATTTTGTTGTACTTTCTAGCCGTTGAGATAAAGGGATGAGAGAGAAAAAATTTATTTTTTATTCAACCAAGTATTTTTTTAAGAGAGAAAAATGATTTGAAGTTGCTACAATGCTCTCTACTTCAAGAGAGCTACTATAGCAAATCTAATATATATATATATATATATATATAGACTGTTGGAGCATGTTTTTTCTGTGTTTGCTCTCCACACAAGGCTTTAGAGAGCCCATTGGAGATGCTCTCACAGTAGTAATAAGGCTATCTGCACACTATTTTAAAGAGATCGTCAATGTATCTCAACGTACTTTGAGATTAGAACCACTATTATATATGGGTTCCTATTTACTCTCCACTACTGTGTGGGTCCTTTTTTGGACAGTACCCAGGCCTAAGTAGAAACAAGGACCCTGGGCCCTTTTACTTGTTGTTTTAAGGGACTGAGCTTGGTTCACCGCAGCTAAATAGGTTGATTACGAACCAGATGGTGCACAGAGCACGAATCCTACAACACATACATGCTAGCAAAAACAAGAAATATATGTATTGGACAGCAAGAAAAAATTAAGGGCCAATGTGATAAAGAAAGACACAAAATAAAACGTTAAGGGTCCTTAAGACAATGTGAAATATTTCATTACTTTCTCAATTATGTAATACATTATGCTCACTAGGACGTGTTACAAGGTCCAAATAAGTTCAAAAATCATAGACTTAGATGGCTCTTCAGGCCTCTAAAACTTGCAAAGTTTGAATCTCTTTGAATCCAAGTGTGTTCTCTAGTGGTTGTTTGAGGATACCAGACAATATTTCCCTCTCTTTTCTTACTTTCTTTGAGTTCTAACAGAGTTTTCTCAATGATTCTATTCTAATTCACTGTTGCTGAATGACATTCACTGTTGGCTGCTTTCCCTTTTTATAGTGTCATCCTAGAGTTCCCGGGGGTACCACTGATTCCACCCATTTGCTCTCCTGGGTACTAGAATCAATATTTCACCAGCAACATTGGTGGCTGGTCATTTCCTCATTTCTCATAATTTTCTTCTTTTGGTGTTTCTTCCCCAAAAGTCTCTTGCTGACTTTCCGTTCTAAGGTGTCTTTAAAGAGTTGACCTTTGGTCATTCTTCCTTTAAGGCTTCTAAACCTCACCTTTTTAGGCTCAGCTTTTGGCTGCCTTTCCCTTTGTCATTTTTCCCAAGTGACCTGATTCCTTTCTGCCAGGTTGAAAGTTTCCTAGCCACTTCCCTGCATGGTTATTCTTTCTGGATTTCCCGAGGTACCAACCCCTTGTTCATGAATTGTTAGTTCCTAAGCCTTCTAATTGATTTCTGCATCATTAGGTGGCTGATAGGGACATATCTGTTCTCATTTCTTATGTTTCTTAGCACCCCCATTGAACTGTCTTAATCCAACCCTGACTTTGTTGCACGTCCCGAGGATCCCGAGCTCTTGGCAGTCCCCAGGTATCCCGACCTAGTTCTTACCACTGGGCTCCCTAGCGATTTTCTGACCTTGGCAGGCTGGGCTTTTCTTCTTCCTTTCGTTTCATGAGTTCTAAGGCTTACCCATTTGTGGGTTTAGGTTCCTCCTTAAAACCCTTAATGGATTTGGACCTACCATCTTTTTCTTTATTACAGGCTCAAGTATTTTATCTTTATGGAGTTCAATTCTTTGTGCCATTTTGGGCCTTGGTGCAACTTTGTGACTTTTTAGACCTCAACATTTAGCCCCCCGAGCTCATGGGTTGCTTGCAGCCCACGCGTGAGTAGACTAGAACCTTAATTTTTGTAGGAGTTCCTTCCCTACTATTTTAATTAGCCTTAGGGTCCCTCTTCTTCTTCCCTCAGGATCCTACTTTTCCTGCTATCCTCGGGTATCTTGGTTTTCTTTACGTGTTGCACTTCTTTTTGCAACCTCCTCCTTTTGCATGGAATGTGGCAGTTGAATGTTTGAGTGAAAACTTCCCCCATCCATTTTTCACATTCCCCGTAACTCCCATTAATAACTGCCGATAACTCTCCTCTTTAAAAAATTAAATTTTGGCAACTAGTGTGCCTTTCTATACATCGT
Source organism: Quercus aquifolioides (assembly GCA_019022515.1). Taxonomy (NCBI): domain Eukaryota; kingdom Viridiplantae; phylum Streptophyta; class Magnoliopsida; order Fagales; family Fagaceae; genus Quercus; species Quercus aquifolioides. The sequence continues at coordinate 30,502,993 of CM032331.1, forward strand.
TTTCTCCAACTACTCTTTGTGCCATTATTGTAGTCATTTCAAACTTTCTTTTCACTTTCCAAAGATCTTTATTTCCAAACTTATCTTCTTCCTTCCAATCATTCTGTTTCTCTGTTTCTTCTTCTGTGTTCTTCACTCCTTTGACTTCCCTATTTCCCAGTGCATTTACCGTTCCGTGGCTTTTTTTTCTTCATAAAAAAGGAGGGAGCGTACTCCCAGTCTTTTTGAGGGCAAAAGCTCCTCTAGGTCTACATAGGGCGAGACGCAAGAGGTTGTGGAGCTCCCAGCTTTCCCTTTACGGGATCCCTAGTACACCCCCAGCCTGTTTTTTTCTCAGGTGTCTCACGGTGAAGACCCTCCTTTCCCTCATACCTAGGTGTTCTTTGGCCAGTTCGGGCTTGCTAGTTCCACTCAGGTTCCAGATCCAAGGGAGATCTTAGATCTGCAGATTAGGCGACGATCTCGTGAAGCAATTCCCATTTTCTTTGATTTCGTTCCTGGTAAGTCATCTGTTGGCCCATTTAGGTGGATAAGGAGCTTTCTAATGGCAAATTCATCAGTTGTTTAGAGAGTGCCAGGATTTTGAGATTAGTAGCGATTTCTAGGAAACTTGAAGGTTTTAGGGATGCTAAGGGTCTTAGACACTTGGTGCGCCGCTTGTGTCCTTCCCTCCACACATTCTTCTTCTCTATTTGTGAGCTCACTATCATTTTGGAGGATGTGGTCAACAATATTCTTCTCCCAGTGTTTGGTGATGAGAATCCTTTTGATATCAACGTTTCCAGCGAGGATCTCGAGGTTAAAGACATGCTCTTTAGTCACTTCAGTAGGCATACTGCTTCTTCTGGTGGGAAACCGGCCAGAATGGGCAAGTGGGTCATGAACCTCTCTCGAGAAAAGGACAAGGCAGTTAGGCGAGCCGGGTTCCTGGCATTTTGGCTCAGTAAGTTCTTGTACAGTGAGTTCCCCGGATACGGGGTTGAGTTTGTTTTCTTTCCTTTGGCAATTAGATTGGCCCAGGTTGCTTAGTATCCTTTAGCCCCCATGTCCTTAGTTCCTGTTTACTCTCAATTAGACTTGCTTCATGGAGATGAAGTTGAAGGCAATTCTTGCTACGCTATTACCTCGTCCCTTCACTATGCCATCCTCTAGTTGTTCATGTGGGACCGCTCTTCTGTTACTTTGGCGAAGTGCAGGAGTTTAAAATTTGTGAAGGATAAGTTCCAAGGATCTCCAGACGTGATTAAAGGTCTCTATGGCAGTTCTACTGATAGCCACCCCTCTATTTTTCACTGATCTAACTTAAAGGGCAGCAGTCTCAATTTGGTGAAGTTGTTTGATTAGGCAGGGCACCTAAGTTGGTGTACTCCTCGAGAGTTCGATCCCGGATTCACCTGCGATTCTGTGTTGGCTTCTTTCCTTAGCTCCCCAGGGAATACTTTTGATTTGCGTAGGGGGGATGAAGGTAGCTTGGTGTATTTGTCTTGTATCAATCCCTCGTGGCTTCCAGTACCGTCCTCAAGTGGTCCCAGGTACACTCACTACTCAACACACCAAGTCCTTAGGCAGTTTGATTTTGACTAGGACATCCCACCGGTGTTCAAAGAGGTAGTGCCTTCTCTTCCTTCCATGGATCCATTTCTAAGGTCTCATGCTTTTTCTTATTGGTCACGGAGGAGCCCTCAATTTGTGGTGCCAAATTCCCAGAGGGGAGTCTTTGCTTCCAGTGGCTTTGTTGGCTACTGGAGAAGAGTTCAGATATCCTTCTCAGATTTTGTTGGTTCTGGTAAGATTGCAAGGGTCCCCAATTCTGGTCTTTTCTCTACTCCCATCTTCAACAAACGTTTAGCCCTTCCCACTGTTGGCATTGTTTTTGCTGCAATAAGTAGCAAGACAGGATTCGCAGAGTGGCATGCTATTAGAGGCAGTTAGGTATGCTATGCGAATGATTTCCCTGAGGCTTGGTCGGGATGTGACCTTATTGTGGGTGCCTCTTCTGGTGTGCCTATCAAGAGAGGGGTGATGGAGGCAATTGGTGCTGCAACCCCCGTAGGTAAAGGTAAAGAGAAGGCAATTAAACAGGAAGCAATCAAGAGGGCTGAGCTTGAAGCTTGAAGAAAGCACTGAAGGTATTGAGGTTGGCCTTGAGACTAAGAAGAGGAAGACTGCTAAATCCCACAAACAGTTAGTCATTTTTGAGGAACCCGAGAGAGTGGATCCCTCTACAATTGGAAAGGAAGTTGGCTACCTTTTAATCCCAAAGATCTAAATGAAGACTAAGGTAGAGTCTTCTCTCTCTCTCAAGTTCCTGTGAGTTCCTCAGCCTAGGGTTCTTCAGGGTCCTTTGATTTCATACTCCAGTCTCCCTTAGGACCCTCTGGGCGTACCCGCAGCAGATAAAAGACTATTGAAGAACCTGTAGAGAGCGAAAGAAGGGCAAGGCTTCTTTCCTTTTTTTTTTTTTTTTTTACATATGTTCATTGTTCTTGTTGTGTCTCTCTCCCTTATTATTATTATTTTAACTAATGAATGGTCACTCCTTTTTTCAGTCTAAGCCCAAGTCAGACCCCAAGAGAGGTAAGAGTCAGTCATCTGGTGATGATGTGGTATGGCCTTCTTCCACTTATGCTTTTTACTGCTTGCCTTCGTTCTTTTTCCGGTGCTGTGTACATGTGCATTTTGTGATGTTCTGCCACATACTTTTCTTTTTCTTTTACAGATTGAGGTACCTCCTCCCACGACTAGTGGGACTCTGGTGAAAGAAGTGATGATAACTCCATCTGCTGTTCCCTTAGGCATGGAAAAGGAGCCCCCTAGTGGTGAGGTGACCAAGGAAGTCGGGCAGGCAGTGAAGGATGCCCAGCCCACTCTGCCTTCTGCTCTTTTGGCTGTTCAGGACCTCGAAGCTTTTCAGCCTCCTGTTCCGCAAGATCCCAAAGCCCATGGAGACTCCCAGTCCTACCAAAACTGTGTCACTTGAGCGCACAACTGGGCCTGCGTTGGGCAAAAAGTCTTTGGGGGGTGCATCTTCATCCATACAAGCAGGTAAGCCTCATCCATTCTTTATTAATGCTTATTCTTATCTCCCTTATCCTTTCTTCCTGAGAGTTCTTGTTTTTTTTATTTTTATTTTTATTTTTTTTTTTGTTTTGTTTTGTTTTTTTTTTTCTCTTTTAGGTCTAACTAGTGTTCAATCTGCCCCTAAGGCCGCCTCTTCCTTGGAGTTAGAGGGTTCTAAAGGTGCGTGTTGTTCACCCTCGTTAAACTTCCCCCTCCCTTTTTTTATTTTATTTTTACCTCTTTCCTCTCTCTCTTCCATACTTCTCCTTTGTCTTTTCCTTCTATGGCGAAGTCCCTAGTATCCTTCCCTTCCTTTAGCAATTTTGCCAAAGTTTCCTCACCTTTTCTCCAACGTGCTGTGTGTTCTTTCACAGAGTCCTCCAGGAAGTCAGAGGGGCAAGAGGAGGAGGCTTTGCCACAGGGAGCTGATTTTGGTTCTTTAGCTTTCTCTTACTTTCCCCACTTTATATATTTTCTTTTCTTTTTTTCCCTTTTTGACTTTGCCTACTTTTGTAGGTGCTGATGCAGGTGCTAAAGATCTTGAGCCTGTAGTTTCTGAGGTAGTTGTGGAATCTGCTCCCAATGTCCAAGTTGTTGAAGCTCATGCAGGGATCCCCCAAACCATCCAGAGGGTCGAAAGTTCTCTAATTCTTGAGAGTGGAGACACGACAATGGAGGAGGCTCCAGGGGTGACTGTCTCAGATCCTGGCTTAGGGCTCCCTGCTTTCTTGTCCCGCTTTGATTTCGTGGAGTTCAATAGCCTCCCTGCGAGCCTTTTTCATAGTTTTGGGCCTTCATTCGATAATTTCCTGAGATTCTCTGTGCCCGTTGAGGGTCTACCCCTGTTGGAGGGGCTGTTCAAAATCCATGGGGACTTTGCCAGTGGGTTCAGGGGAGGTGTATTTCTAGGCAACATCCTTATGGAGCTGTTATGTGCTGTGCTGATCTCCTTGAAGGATTCCTCTCTTGACTCTTTATCCGAGGAGAGGCTTTTGGAATGGAGGGGAGTGGTGCAAGATCTCATAGAAGCTAAGTTTAATCTTTCCTTTTTGCTGGAGTACTTGTGTTCCTTAGCCCACATGCTATTCCAGAGACAGTCCTCCAAGAATCTTGATGCTAAAATTGCTGCTGTTGAGGAGGCTTTAGCTCATGATCACAAGGCATTACAGGACTTGAAAGTTAAAAGGAAGCGAGTTCTTTCTTCCTCAACTGTTCCTGCCATTTCCCCAAAAAGCTCTTTGCTAGCTGGCCTTATACCTTAGCTCCTTGCTTTTTTTTTTTTTTTTAATAGTTCAGATGTATAAGTCCCCCCCCCCCCCTTTTTTTAGAAAATTGAGGCTGTATAAGTTTATCTTTACACGTTCTGGGACATTTTTCCTTACATGTTTTGTTGCTTTCAACACCAGTTTCCCCTTCATGAAGGCTCTTGGGTGTACTGTCTGTGCACATGCCTTAGCCATCCTCTACTGGTACCTTTGGCTTCTCCTTCTGGTCACTTCTCATTCCTCTTCTAACCCCTCTAGATCTGCCAACCTTCTTTCACTATTTGTGTCTTTTGTGCCTTATTGGTTTTTTTCAAGCACTATTCTTGGCGTAGGGATGACTAGCTCCACAGGGCTGATGGCTTATGTCCCACAAACTAGGGAAAATGGAGAAAATCCCATGGCTGTCTTCAAAGAGCTCCTGCATGCCCAAAATATATCTATCAAGTGGTCACTCCATTTTCCCCCATATTCATGTTTCATTTTTTTGAGGATCTTCAATATCACCCTGTTAGTAGCCTCAACTTAACCATTTCCTTGTAGATAGTATCGTGTGGACCTTCCATGCCTGATGTAATATGCCTCGGTCAGGTTCTTCATGTCTCTATTTATGAAGGGGGTTCCATTGTCACTGATTAATCTCCTGGGGATCCTGAACCTTGTGATGATGTGCCCTCGAATAAAGTTTGCCACAGTTGCTCCAGTGGCTTTTTTCAAAATGATAGCTTCTACCCATTTTGTAAAATACTCGGTGGTTGCTAGGATCCAAATATGGCCAGTAGAAGGAGGGTTTATGGGTCCTATGAGATCAAGCCCCTATGTGTGGAAAGGCCACGATGTTGTCATGTCTTGCAGCACATTTGGGTGAGTATGGATTTCATCTCCATGTACTTGGCATGCATGACATGTCTTAACCAGCTTCTCAGAGTCCTTTTTCATTGTTGGCCAATAGTACCCTAACTACAACAGCTACCTGTAGAGTCTTTTTTTCCTTGGGTGACTTCCACAGTTATCGGAATGGATTTCCCTGACTGCTTCTCTGGCTTCTCTAGGCCCCAGGCATCTTAGGGGATCCCCGGTGTACCCTATTTTGAACAAAATCTTGTTCTGCAAGAAGTACCTGACTGCAAGTTTCCTGAGTTGGTGGGTCAATGCTTAGTCAATTGGTAGGATCCCTTGAGCCAAGTATTCCATGAATGGGGTCCTCCAATCTTCTATTACAAATACAACATAACTTTCTTCTCTGTCCACTAAAAGCCGACACCTTTGACATTCCTCCTATACAGTTGCAACCTCCTTGTTCATCTTTGGCCAGTAGTACCCCATCCATTGCATTCTTCTGTATAGGCTAATTTTTTCTACAATCCCACAGATCTGGCTGTGTAACTCTTCTAATCTCAGTTTCCCTTCCTTTTCGTTGATACATCTAGATAGGATCCCTTCGGGCAGCCTCTTGTATAGTTCTTCTTCTATCAGGGTGTAATTCTTTAGCTCTTTGATGCTTCCTTCAAGTCCCAACTTTTCCATTTTCCCTTTTACCTCATTTCTCCAATCTTGTTGTTCTGGCTCTTCAGGGAACATCCTTTTGAGGATCCTTATAATGGAATGTTCTTGCTTACTTATTCTTATCAGTGTACCTCTGCCTTTGAATGGTACCTAGGATCCCGGGGTGGCTAGTGTATCAGCAAACCTGTTTTCACTCCTTTGGGCGTATTCCACACTAAAGGTCTGAAATTTCTGCTCCACCTTTTGTGCCCAAGTTTTGTAAGCTGCTAGGTTTTGCTCTCTTAGTGCAAAGTCACCCTTTACTTAGGAGACCACAAGATTGGAGTCTCCTAAAACTCTCATATGTTTTACTCCCATGCTGAGTGCTATGGCCAGCCCAGTTAAGTATGCCTCGTACTTAGCAGAATTATTTGAACAGGAAAACCCAAGCTTGAAAGATAACGGCATGGTATCCCCGTCTTTGCAACTTAGCACAATTCCTTGTCCTTTTGAAGTCGTCGTTGCTGACCCATCAAACCTCATTGTCCACTTCTTTCCAAGGAGCTCTGCCACTACCACCTCCCTAGGGATCTCCTCGCTTAGTGAACGTTCTTCTTTCCCTAGGAATTGGGCTAGCAGATCTGTTATGGCTTGACTTTTAACAGCCTTGGGGGTCTTAAGATCGTTGTCATATTAAGAGAGCAAGACCAGCCATTGGTTTATCCTTCCCGTTAGGAGAGGTTGATGCAGGAGTGCTTTTATGGGATGTGACTTGGTTACCAAAAAGATTTGGTGGGTTGAGAAGTATTGTTTTAGCCTTTGGGATGCGTAGATGACTACTAGGCTCGCCTTTTCTATCCTAGGGTATTTGGTTTCTGTATCTTTAAGTGTTATGCTCACATAATAAATGGGTTGCTCATTCCCATCATCATCTTCTTGCGCCAGCAGGGCTCTTATAGCCTGGGAGTTTGATGCTAAGTATAGCAACAGGGGTCACCCACGTACTAGTGCTTACAGGGTAGGAAGATGATTCATGATCTGTTGGATCCTCTGAAAGGCTTCCTGCTTTTCAATTCCCCAAGTGAACTCAGCCCCCTTTTTCAACAGTTTGGATAAACCACTTATAACCGAAGCTAATCCTGGCACAAACCTACTGATGTAGGAGACCCTCCCCAAGAAACTTTTGAGCTCTCTAACCATTGTAGGCCTTTTCATTGTTGCAATGGCTGTGGCTTTGGCTGGATCTACACTTATGTCTCTGTGATGTACTAGGAACCTAAGGAATTTTCTAGCAGATACTTCGAAGACACACTTCATGGGGCTCATGTGTAGTTTGTACTTCCTGCACCTTTCAAAAACTTGTTCAAGTATTTGGAAGTGTCCTGCCTTGGTCTTTGACTTTACCACAATATCATCCACATAATCTTCCATTTCCCTATGTATCATATCATAGAAGATGGCTGTCATGGTTCTCTAGTATGTGGCCCCTGCATTTTTAAGGCCAAAGAGCATCACAGTGTAATAAAAATTTTCGATTGGGGTCCTGAATGCTGTCTTCTCTGCATCTTTAGCAACCATGCAGATTTGGTTATACCCACTATATCCATCCATAAATGAAAACATGGAGTTTCCCCAGCTGAATCCATAAGGAGGTCAGCGTTAGGTTGGGGGAACTCATCTTTTGGACATACTTTGTTTAGATTGCGAAAATCCACACAACACTGAATTTGGCCATTCTTTTTCTTCATGGGTACTACATTGGAAAGCCATTTGGGATGCTGGATGGGCTTGATAAAACCAGCTACTAGCAGCTTCTTAACTTCTTGAGTTATTTGAGCTTCTATATTAGTGTGAAAGACCCTGGCTGGCTGAACTATTAGCTTGACTCTCGGGTCTACATTGAGAGAATAGACCACCAGTCCTGGATCTAGACTAGGCATCTCATCATATGTCCATGCCAACACATCCACATATTTCTTAAGTAATGCCACTAACTGCTCATTTTCTTGTGCTACCAACTGATTGCTAATGAGAACAGGCTTCTGGGATCCCAATTCAACCCCCAGGTTTATCTTTTCCAATTCCTCTTTGGGCTAGATTTGTACTTCTTTGACTGGGTCCTTTAGGATTTCTTCTTGAGCCATCATACAATCTGATGGTCTGGGACCCTCCTGCACAATGCATTCAGGCCCCACGAACCTTCATAAGCGATAAATTAGCCTTCCTACGGGTTCCCATACTACCACGCATTCCCGGGATCTTGAGGAGTTGGTCTCCTTTTGTCTCTTTCTATCCAGGAGGTTCCTCAGGTCATGGGCACCCCCTCCTTCTTGTTCTTTCAAGACAGGTGCTCCTAGGGTCCCCGACGTGGGGCTCTCATCATTGGGTTCTAACTCGTCATAAAACATCGTTTCCACAAAATTCACTTCTCCTTGGCTGAAAGGGTTCGGGTTGGCAGGGATCCTTACAGGCCTCCCATTCAATCTCCCTTTAACGCATTGATGGTACGTTGAGGGAATGAGGCAATGCTTGTGGAGCCATGGGCGTCCCAACAGAACATGGTAAGAAATCTCTAAGTTAATCACATGAAATCTGGTTAGGGCTACTATTGGGCCTACCCTTAAAGCTAGTTGCACATATCCCTCAGTTGATTCTGCTGACCCTCCAAATCCTGTTATTTTCATGGGAGCCCCCAGGATCCTCCTGCCAGTCAGGCCCATGGCCTCTAATATACTTAGGGCTATGAGGTTAAATGATGCCCCTATGTCTACCAATGCTCTTTTGATTTCGACACCATTTATGGTGGCCATTAAATAAAGGGGTCTGTGATGATCTGGATGCTCAACTTTCATGTTCTCATCAGTGAAGGTTATTGCGTTGGTTGTTTCCAAGTAAGCTCGACTGGCATGGGATTTTGTTGTGAAACATTCTACTCTTAAATCTACTGCTATACTCATGAAGGATTCTATGGCCATCCTTCTCGCCTTTGGCCCGAATCCCAACTGATTGAATATTGTTAGGATTTAGGGCTTTTCTGAAGGATCGTGACTGTATTTGGATGAAAGGATCTTTCAGATTCTTCTGCTTCCACTGGGTTCCCATGGATCACCACAGCCATCACTCCCTTTCCTTTGTGATTGGGCAAAGGGTTCCTTTGCACCTCGGGTTCTTTCTGAGTGAGCTCCAGAGTTCCCTCTCTAAGTTTCTAGTGGAAAATCCTATGAAGGGTCCAGCAATCCTTAGTAGAGTGCTTGACATAATTATGAATTCTACAAAACAACAGATTCTTTCTTTCTTCCTCAGTAGGTGGTCTAGATACAATGAATGGCCTAACAATTCCGTCTCCAATCCATTTATCCAAAACATAGTTCAATTCTTCTGCAGTACATGGGATCACAGGTGGTTCCTCGACCATTTTTCCTTCAGGTCTCTTCCTTTTTTCTCCTACCGACGCTGTCATGGTCTGGGGTACTGGCACTCTTTTTGTCCTCATGGTTAATGCAGTCCCCTTAGTTCTTTGTAGTAGGTCAGCGAACTGGGTTACGTATAGATTTTCGAGATAAAGCCTGTAATCAAAGAGCATGTTAGATATATAGGTCTCCACGAGCTCTTTTTCTTCATGGTCTCCATAGTAGTCCAGGGAAACGTCTTCAAACCTTTTGATGGACTGGACAAGATCCTCTCCAGGCCTTTGCCTTACCATTTGAAGGCTTTGGAAGATGACCGTGTCTTTGCACAAAACCTTTTCATCATCTCATCCCAGGTCTTGATGGACCCAAGCCTCAAGGTGGTGTACCATATATATACTCTGTCCACTAGGGACTTATCAAACTCTCTTAGACACAACTCCTTGTCTCCTGCGTAAGGGCCCATGGTGTGAATGAACCTACTCACGTGCTCCATTGCACTTCCATTTCTTCCATCAAAAGGATGGAACTTTGGGGGTTCATATCCCTTGGGAAAAGGCTTGCCAAGGAGTTCTGGTGGGAATGGGGGATCTCGAGAAAATTGCTTGGGGACCCCTGAGAGCTTTTTCGTTTCTTATTCCAAAAGGGCATTGACATCTACTAGTGTGAGATACTGGGGGTTGGCTCCCCCTCCTACTACTGACCCTCCCTCTGGTTGGGCTTTGTCCTAGTTGACCATAGAGGGGGCATTATCCCTGATTTATTGGGTCTTGCCTTTTTTGAAGAGGCAAATCTCTTATTGCAAATCTTTCAGCATTTCTGCCATTCGAACCACAGGGTCTAGCTCCAGCCCTGCATGCCTCTGTCCTGAGACGACCTCCTGCTCTACCAGAGGTACTTCATTCCTTTGTCTGGAGGCCACTTCATTTTCTCCTACGAGTTCAAATGCCGCAGGTGGCACATTGGTACCTTTGTTGTTCCTTGGTCTTGGAGCCATGCTTTGTGAAGGGATTGCTTCTTCCCTCACTTTTGCCCAGTCCCTAGTGGAGTCGCCAAAATGTGTGGGTCATTTTTTGGACAATACCCAGACCCAAGTAGAAACAAGGACCCTAGGCCCTTTTACTTGTTGTTTTAAGGGGACTGGGCTTGGTTCACCGCAGCTAAATAGGCTGATTACGAACCAGATGGTGCACAGAGCACGAATCCTACAACACATACATGCTAGCAAACAAGAAATATATGCATTGAACAGCAAGAAACAATAAAAGGGCAATGTGATAAAGAAAGACACAAAATAAAACGTTAAGGGTCCTTAAGACAATGTGAAATATTTCATTACTTTCTCAATTGTGTAATACATTATGCTAACTAGGACGTATTACAAGGTCCAAATAAGTTCAAAAATCACAGACTTAGATGGTTGTTCAGGCCTCTAAGACTTGCAAAGTTTGAATCCCTTTGAATCCAAGTGTGTTCTCTAATGGTTGTTTGAGGATATTGGGCTGTATTTCCCTCTCTTTTCTTACTCTCTTTTCTTACTTTCTTTGAGTTCTAACAGTGTTTTCTCAATGATTCTACTCTAATTCACTGTTGCTGAATGGCCTTCACTATTGGCTGCTTCCCCTTTTTATAGTGTCATCTTTGGGTTCCCGGGGTACCACTAATTCCCCCCATTTACTCCCCTGGGTACCAGAACCAATGTTGCGCCAGCAACATTGGTGGTCCCTTCCTCATTTCTCATAATTTCCTTCTTTTGGTTTTTCTTCCCTAAAAGTCTCTTACTGACTTTTTGTTCTAGGGTGTCCTTAGAGAGCTGACCTTTGGTCCTTCTTCCTTCAAAGCTTCTAAACCTCACATTTTCAGGCTTAGCTTTTGGCTGTCTTTCCCTTTGTCATTTTTCCTAAGTGAGCTGATTCCTTCCTGCCAGGTTGAAAGTTTCCCAGCCACTTCCCTTCATGGTTCTTCTTTTTGGGTTTCCCGAGGTACCAGTCTATTGTTCATGAATTGTTGGTTCCCAAGCCTTTTGATTCCTTTCTGCATCATGGGTGGCTGATAAGGACAAATCTGTTCTTGTTTCTTGTGTTTCTTGGCACCCCCTTTGAATTGTCTTAATCCAACCCTGGCTTTGCTACATGTCCTAAGGATCCCAAGCTCTTGGCAATCACCAGGTATCCCGGCCTAGTTCTTACCACTGGGCTCCCCAGCGATTTTTTGACCTTGGCGTGCTGGGCTTTTCTTCTTCCCTTTGTTTCATGAGTTCTAAGGTTTACCCATTTGTGGGTTTAGGTTCCTCCTTAAAACCCTTAATGGATTTGGGCCTACCATCTTTTTCTTTATTGCAAGCTCAAGTATTTTATTTTTATGGAGTTCAATTCTTTGTGCCATTTTGGGCCTTGGTGCAACTTTGTGACTTTTTATACCTCAACAACTACTTAGAGCAACCACATCAGTGGTTGCATAATCTAGCAAAATAGAAAAAGTAAGTCATTTTACACATTTTGATTAAAAAAAAACCCACATTAGTGGGTTTAAAATTGTGCATAAATGCATAAGTGCTACAGTAACCGTGCATATCTACACGGTTACTGTAGCTCTTGCATTTGATATTTTATTATTTTTTTCACCCCACCTCACGCACTCTTTTTCTCTCTCCATCTGATTATCTCTCCTCTCTCATTTGATCTCTCTCTTCTTCTACCCTATTTTTCATCTTATCTTCTCTTAAATCCAACAACAAATAATCAAATTCTTCAAACGTAAATCAATCTAGATCCCAAATTCATCAAGCCCTCTCCTCAAAATATATACATATATATATATATATATATATATCAAACCCATATAAATAATCAAACCCAAATTGCAAAAGAAGAAGAAGAAAATGCAAAAATAGTAGAAGTACAGGGTGTTGAAGAAGAAGAAGTAGTAGCAGCAGTAGTCAATGAAGAGCCCCAAAATCACTATCCATGTAGTGGAAAAATCTGCCCAAAATCACCACCAAAAATGCAAACCCAAAATCATTGGCCATAATCAAACTCAAATATAAAATGATAAAAAAAAAAGAATGAGAATGAGAAGAAGAAGATGAAGCTGCCAAAGATGTAAGAAGGAGAAGGAAAAGAAAAAAAAGAAGAAACAAGAAACAAGAAGGTGGAAAATAAAGAGATAAAGAGTGTCAGAGATATTTTGAAGAGTCTGGTAAGGTGCTGGGACCGGTGGGAAAAAATAATAAAAGTGAGAAAAATGATTATTTAAATAAAATAGCTGGTAGAATAGACAAACTTATATGGGTGTTTTTGTAAAAGTTGGTGTATAAAATAGAAAAAGTATGTTTTTCTTGCAAAATAGACAGAAAATTTGCACGGATTGATGCCGTTAAAACAAGAATTGATATTAATATGTAAATGGACAGCATTAAACGATAGACAATCTACATGTCAATCACACTCACATCTTGAAGGTGTGAAAGAAGAAATAGAAGAAAAAAAAAAGGACAAGGATGCACCAACAGAAAGACAATGGAGAGGGAGGTCAGAATATTGTTTGACTTACCTCTATGGATTATCAGCCACATGGCCCACATATTGTTGCCAAAAGCTGTGTATATAAATATACATGATGAAAACCTGAAGCACATACAATTTGAGAATCAATGAAGTGAGAAAACTATCATAGTTTGTTGTTTTGGTAACATATAGGAACATTTTCCATTTATTTAGAAATTATTAATTGATTCAAATATCAAGCTATGTTTTCACTTTATAAATGGAAGGTTGAAAATTAAAAGTTATTATAAAACAGAGCCCTCGGTGAGTTAACTAGGATAACAAATTGTGAATATTATTGTTAGTATCTGTAGACATAACAGCAAGTTCGAAGCTTATATATAAAAAGGACCTGAAGCAACCGACTACCTGTAGAATGAGTTGATTACTATGGTGTGGTTGTGGTATTCAGTTGTTCCCGTAATATTACCTTGTGCCAAATTTTACTCTGTTTACACAATGAGAAACAAAGCACATCAAATACATCACCCTATCTATCCAGTTGGAGATACAAAGATGGAATTATTTGCATTTAAGAAATAGATGAAGGAGAATTCACATTACTCATTTTCTTAACATGCAAATGAAATTCATATGAGCAGATAAAGGGGGAAAAGAAAAGTAGGGAGATAGTACCTTTGAGTGAGCTGTTGAGTTGTTGACCAATTGCGCAACCAAAAGGTTTGATCAAGTCCCAATTCTTAAGAGCAAGTTTCTTTTGTGGTTCATTTGGTTCTTCATCTGAATTTAAGCAAATATTGAGAGAGAACAATAAAGAAGAAATTGCATTTTTAATTTTCTATCAAGAACTAGGATAAGGTGACTTAGATAGATACCTCAGTTTCTTTCCTACTAAGATAGACCTCCTTCCAAATTTGGGATGTGAGCATTTTTAGGCCAATCCTCACCTATTTTCCTCTTGCATCTTTCCAATAAGATGGGACACATTCGAATGTCCAATGTCTGCAAAGAAGTAAGGTCACGAATCCCTTCAGGTAATGATGTCGAATGGAGGCAACCCCAAATTTTAAGAGATCGAAGAGATGTGAGCTTGTAGATCCACCCTGGTATAGCCATCAAACTTGGACAAATATCAAGTTGGAGTTGTTGCAAAGAGGTGACATGCTGAAGCCCCGCTGGGAGCGAGACCAATTTTGGAAGGTTATAGAACTCTAGAGAGAGAAGGCTCCTAAGGCCTTGCCCTTCCATCTTATCCCAATCACTGGATAAATCAACCACCTCATACCTCCAAACATTTGGATTTTGAAGCGCAGTGAGATATCGTATGCCTTGAGGAAGAGGACATTTTTCTAGGTATAGAATACGAAGAGAAATGAGATTTTGCAACCACTCCTCAAGCAAAGGTTCGTCCATTTCCTCTAAATACAAGTAACTTAATTTGGAGAGAGGGGCAAATAAAGAGGAAACAAGTGAAGAAGAAGAGGAAGAAGAAGAGGAGATTGATGCCAAGTTCCCTAAAGTCGTCATGTTTATTGTCCTCATCCTTATTGTCTGCTCCAATAGCTTCAAGCTACAATTACATAGCCTTCACCAATCAAGATATGGAACCAGAGGCATAGAAGTAAGCTAAGGGCACACCAAAATATATAATCTGGAAAGACGAGGAAATGAAGGCAATGAATGATTCTCTGCCGTCATAGAATCCCTCCTAACCCTCCCCCGCCACCATCTCTTTAGGTTTGGGCAATTTTCAATTTTGAGTTGCTCTAAAGATGGGAGGAATGACGAATGAGAGAACTCCTCTTCACTGTTATCTCTTTCTGACATACACTCTAGAGAATCCAAGGACTTTATATCAAGACTTTTGAGAGAAGGAAATTGATCCAACTGTGATAGATGTTGGTATTTATTACATGAAAATATTTTTAATTGGACAAGATTTGTGAGTGACGAAAGTCAACTTGGAAGTCTTACTCCCTCATAGCACTTTAAACACAGAGCTTTGAGATTTGGATGTGGTTCCAAGGCTTCGAGTGACATCTCATCATAACCAACATCCTCCTTGTTGATGTCTTCTTCTATCCAACATAATTTCAAGCTATCAAGGTGTTGTTTCCTTTCAAATTTGCAGCCTTGGATTCTAATGCAACATCTTTCCCATGTCTCAGATTTTCAATTAAAATCTTTCCTCTTAGCTCATATAGTCCATGAAGTTCCTTCAATCCTCCATTATTCCTAAGCACTGAATCAAAAATATCCTTACTCATCACAAATAGTGACAATCTTCAAAGATTGGTCAATTTCCCTAGTCTACATGGCATATGAGTCAAATTATCACATTCATCAATTTCAAGAAACCTTAGGTTGACTAATTCATTTATATCTCTCGATAATTCCTTAAGATTAAAACAGTGAGAGAGTTAAAGTGTTTGTAAATTGTGCAACTTGACAATGGAATCAGGAAGTATCTCAATACCTCAATTATGAGAAAGATCAAGATATCTTAGATGCTTCAACTTCTTGATAGAACTTGGAATTGTTTTAATCCCCATGTTATGCAAATCCAACAAGCGCACAAACTTAAGACTTGCAACAATTGTACCATAAGTTGACTCATCTGATCTTATAGTATCAAATTTTGGTTGACTTGGCAAAAGAAATGTTCTTATCATTCTTGCTTATATAATGGGATTGGAATTTGCAATGATGATTGCAACGTTCTGACAAATGACACATGATGAGTTTTCTCATCAATGTCTTTCTCTTTTGAATAAAAGGTGGTGCATTCAAATCCTACTGCTAGTTTTGCTATATCATGCAAAAGGTCATGTATTTTGAATTGTGATACACTGACCAAGTCATCTTCTTCAACTACTTGAAAGAACGATTTCCAAAGCAAATCTACAAAATACTCATGACCAACATCTTCTAGACATTGCTTTTGATCATACAATGTGATGAACCCCTGTGTCATCCACATTTTAATTAAACAAGATTTGTTGATATCGTAATCCTTTGGAAATAGACTACAATAAGAAAAATATTGTTTCAAATGCGAGGGGAGATGATCGTAACTCAACTTAAGTGTTGGTAGAATGTCACTTTCTTTTTAAGGTATTTTTGAAAGTACATTGTCCTTGAATGATAACAACTCTATTTCAGAAATTTTAAAGTACAATAGACTTCCTACTGTTCTAATGGCAAGAGGAATCCTTGCACTTTTTTTCAAAACCTCCTTCCCAGTTTCTACAAAGCATGCATTCTTCGACTCTTCCCCCTCTACAAATGCCATCTTCTTAAATAAGGACCAAGATTGTTGTGCATCTAAACCCTTTAAAAAGTGTGGTAGAATAGTTTGTGTGATCTTAGCCACTATTTTACTACGTGTAGTCACTAATATTCTACTGCCTCTTGCACCACTCATTAAAAGATTTTTCAAGCTAAACCATTTTTCACGATCTTCATTCCACACATCGTCCAACACAAGTAAGTATCTTTTTCCACTAATTTCTTTTCAGAGATTATTGACTAATATGTTCATTTCAAGGTTTTCAAGTTTCCTATTTTTTACACTCTTAAGATTTTCTCAACAATTATTTTTACTTCAAAATTCTCAGAGGCACAAACCCACAATTTTTCTTCAAAATGTTTCTTAATTACTTCATCATTGAAGACAAGTTGAGCAACTGTGGTCTTCCCTAATCCTCCAATTCCAACTATTGGAAGGATCGAAACATTATCTTTAACATTGGGATTCAACAAAAATCCAATGATTTCCTTCTTATCATCCTCCCTCCCAATAACATCTTCAGCACGTACAAGAGAATGAGTCTGCTCTCTTGCCTTATACCAGAGTTGAGTCTCCTGTTAAATTACCGATTGTCCCAAAAGCTTAAGCTATTGGGATATGGTAAATTTAATCATTTAACCAATACTTCTAACATCTCCTCACAACGTTCTTCCAAGTGAAACTGCCTGTCTGCCGCAATAGCAACCAGCCTCTCTTTTATCGCCTCAACCTTATGACCCATTTTAAGACCATGTAGAAGATGGTTAGATTTGGAAAAGAAAATACGTACCTCTTTTGCCTTCTTGTCCTATATCATCACTTCCCGTCGTAAGGCCTCAGTAGACATGTCATCCAGTAAGTCATCCGCATCAAACATAACATCCTTAAGTCTTTTCAGCCATAGTTTGACTTCATTGTTGTGTTGCTTCGCCTCTGCATCAACAAGTACAACACTAATTGTCGAAACCGTCTCCCCGAGTTTTTTAATCCTGTCTTTGACACCCCAGATGAGCACAATCTCTTGGAGTGCTAGGTTGCCCAATTTCCCGATGATTCCATTAGCAACATCGGACAGAACTCCTTCTGCCATTTCTTACTGAGAATTCAATGAATGCTATTTTTTTTTGTCAGAACTGTATAGTAAGGAATAAGGCAAAAACGATGTGTGATAGTGGGATGGGCGTATATGGACTAGAGTGATTGGATGATAATAAAACACGTAGATGGATTAGGCAGTTCAACTACTCTAGTTGCATCCATAGTCAAATGGAAAATGTTAAAGATTCCATTCCATTTCTTCTCCTATGATTATCGGTGCCATTCTTCTCCTTTGGTAGGCTCTTGACAAATCTCTCAAAAGCAGATTTAAGTGGTCCAAGTAGTTGTTAGGAATTTAGCCTAATTCTTGAACATGTGTTAAACGAAAATAAAGGGGAAAAAAGTGCAAAGAACAATCACACTGCACAAATATTTACATGGTTCAATAATGTGTTTACATCCACGAAATTGCAATAATCTATAAATACTATATAACCGAAGTCTCTGACTATTTTTTAACCTCTTGAGAGTGTGCCACCTCATCTTTGCAGCCTCTACAATTTTACACATCATTTTAAATTTTAAAATTATTTAAATTTAGCTGAATATACACGAAATTTCTGAAAAAAGAAACCAGACTCTCTTCACTGTTTTCAGGTACACTTCTTCTCTGGCTCTTTCTCTTGCTCTCATTCCTTTTGCTTTCTCCAACCCCTAACACAACCTCCTCCATCCCTCTCCACTTCTATCTTAGCCAACTTCTTCTTTGACAATATCAATCCTGAAATTTTACGGGTCCACCGAGCATGTCAAGCACTCGGCCTCTAAGGTCGCTCTTAACTCCTTCTCCAACTGCAGCCCCTATCACTCCCTTATCGCTAGGATTTTGGTCAGTTCTCCAACTGCTTTCTTTTAGCTTCAATCCTTTATTTATTTTTTATTTTTTTGGCTTCAAGTAATAAATAGTTAGTACTGAGTAGTATCATCAACTTCACTGCTATCGGAAGTGAAATTCAGTGGCGAGATTGATTGTATTAAAGTTTGTTTGTTTGTTTGTTTGTTTTTTTTTCCTATTTGGTTAACCAAATTTGGTTCAATAGTTAGAGTTAAAATTTAGTTTCGATTATTTATTTGTTTATTTTTTACAGTTTGATGTTGTTTTCATCATTTAATGGATTGCCTACAATGTATTTGATTATAATTGTTAGTAAGACAATAACACTCACACTGCTCTGTTTCAAAAGAAATCCTCTTAAAGCAACCAATCTTTAGGAGATGGAACGCTTCAAGTCTCGAAGGATGGGGTTTTAAGTTAGTCAAAGGCGATCGAAACGCAAGGAATTAGTGGATAATGCTTCTTCCTACATTTAAATTTATGCGAATTTTTTATAACTGCAATGTGTTCCATTCCTCAGTAGGCCATCTTGACATCAGTATAATACTTCCATTTAAATTTATGGGAATTGTTTTTAATGTCTGTATATGCATTGTTGTTGTAGTGGAGGAAGATGTGGACATTGGCAACGAGATGTCAATGGACAATTCTTCATGGTATAACAATGGTGGGGCTTGAATAATTTGAAACTTTTGTTGTGAAAAATGACTGGTAGTGAAGTTTGTTGTAGATTTGAATTTAGGATTGAGGTCAATCCCGATGCCATGGTTAGTTTTCTATATCGTATGTACTTTGTGTATAGTTTATTGTTTATGACGCTTTGTTTACTCACCTATTTAAAGTAACGTTCATGTTACAGACACATCTAGAATTTGGAAGCCCATTTTGAAGAATGCTAGCACTCTAGTAGAGAAGTTCTCCATGGAGGTCACACAAGATCTCTGTCTATCTAAATCTGTACTCCCTCAAATAGCAGCATAATTAGATTTTCAAGGAACCAATTGAGTTGCATTGGCTGCGAAGCTCTAATTAGGTAGGATTTCTTACTATTTATGTGTTATCATAGTTGCTAGGTTGAAAGAATTCAATTATATATATAGATTTTGTTATTTCTAGTACTTACAAGCTGATTGCTGATTAGTAAGCCTACAAGTTGCGTGAGAACTTATTTGGAAATGCATGGTAATGGTGGAAGCTTCTTTTAGATAGAAATTATGGGAAAATTTTCTGTTGCGATTGTTTAATGCAAATTGTTGGGATGGGTTGCAGGGCCAGGAAAGTTGTGAGTTATGGACACAAACATTAGTTATGCAGGGTTACATGTATCGGTAGAATTGGTAGTGTGTTTAAGTTTGGAATATGTGTGTATCATAGTGTTTACTAATTGAATTTGAGACTCTAATATTAACTTGGCATTTGTTTAGAGAAATTAAACCAACTACATGGAAGATTATGTGTTTGTATGTTTGCTTTTGTTTACTGTGTGTCTTAATATGCATGCAGGTGGGATACTAAATTTGTGCAATCCTACTAGGCAAGAAGCAATGGCAATTTATGAAATTTCTAAGGATGATTGGAGATGATATTTTAAATGGAAGTATTAGCTAGATGACATGACTTAACAATTCCTATTAAGAAAAGTATTTAATAGTTCCATTGGTTTTATTAAAGTCACTGTTTTTTTTTTTTTTTTTTTTTAATAACAATATATATAGCTTTTCAATTAGCCCGTGCATTGTACTTGTTAGCTACTAGTTTTTACTATAAAGGGAGAGATAGTAGTAATTCTAATTCTAAAGCAAAAAATATATATCCAAAAATGGGCCAAAAAAGGGGCCAAAAACTGGCTTGACAAGCCCAATCCTGTGCTCCATTGATAAAGTCTCACAAAAAATCCCATTTAAAATTGAATATCAATTTTTGCACTAATAATTCGTGTGTTGGGCATATTTTTAATAAGATGAATATGTGACCTTAAATTGGCTTTGTTACATAGGCATTCACCCTCATTTGTCTTTGACCATAAGATAATAATTTCAAAGGATTGTAATAGCTGGGAAGACACAATTTATTTATCTCTAATTAATGTCTAACAACTTTTCTAATCTATAACTAAAAAAAAAAATGTCCTACAACTTTTCAACGATAAAAACTAATTTCATACATATTATATCACAAATGTAGGCCATTCCCCCAAATCTTAACCGTTGGATTTCACTTTTTTAAAGATATATTATTTTGATGTCTAGAATTGAACAAAAGGTTTTTGTCTTATATTATATTTTTATTTTTTAAGAGATTAGAGAATGGAGAAATATAAGTATATACTATACACATCTAAGTTGGCAAGCATAAGTTCATTGCTTTCTTCCTTCTCCCAAAAAAAAAAAAAAAATTCCTTGCTTTCTTGTATATAGAAGGCAAGTATAAGCTTTTCTTTTTCTTTTTCTAATTTGTTTTCTTTTGTATTTTCTTTTTTGGCACAATGGCATAATAATTGTTTTGATGAAATCATGAGAGATATGCTTTATCATTAAAAGGGGAACACCAACTAGTCTATATATATAATAGAAGGTATAGAGCTCCACATTAAAAAAAAAAATGACACTAGGGTTATCTTGGAAGTTTACCTAGGGGTGTTTTGAAGCCAAGATTAGACACTTATTCTTGTAAGTATTGACGTATGCTTCTCCAACTTTCTTTGCATGTCTATGATTTTCTATTGCAATTCATAAACAAAAGTTTGCTTTGCTTTCTTAATTTGTCATATAAATTCCTTGCTTTCTTCCTTCTCAAAAAAAAAAAAAAAAAACTCCTTGCTTTCTTGTATATAGAAGGCAAGTATAAGCTTTTCTTTTTCTTTCTCTAATTTGTTTTCTTTTGTATTGGAGATTCTTTTCTTTTTTGGCACAATGGCATAATAATTGTTTTGATGAAATCATGAGAGATATGCTTTATCATTAAAAGGGGAACACCAACTAGTCCATATATGTAATAGAAGTTATAGAGCTCCACATTAAAAAAAAATAATTGACACTAGGGTTATCTTGGAAGTTTACCTAGGGGTGTTTTGAAGCCAAGATTAGACACTTGTTCCTGTAAGTATTGACGTATGCTTCTCCAACTTTGTTTGCATGTCTATGATTTTCTATTGCAATTCATAAACAAAAGTTTGCTTTGCTTTCTTAATTTGTCATGTAAATGATAAAAATGCAATGAATTCTCAGCCTATTGAGTGTTTAATTGCACTTGAATTAATAATATTTATTGCTATATGAGTTTGGTCCATGTTACATCTAAATGCTACTTTGGATAAAAAGGTGAGCCACACAATTACTTTTTATGAATCCTTATTTTGTGGAATCTGCATTTTTATTGAACATTTTATTTTTATTTTTTTATGGAGATTTTCAACTTATAACGTCTGTTTTTAATAATTACTCTTTATTATCGAACTAAGACACCAATTAGTTTTTGGTGTAGACGAAGATCAAGCTCCGAATCTCTTATTTAGTGGCAAGAGATTTTACCAGTTGAGTTAACTAGAACCCATTTTATCAAACATCTATTATAGCCAAGTTAATCACATGCAAATTGACAATTGGATGCATTTTACTATTAAATCTATAAACTTATTTGTTTGGTATATTTAGGAAAAAAAACCCTATAATCTTTTTAGCTCTATAAGGAAGTTTTTAATTGATAATCTTGAAAAGCATGATAGATCAACTTATTATTTGGTAGCTCTATAAGGAAGTTTTTAATTGATAATCTTGCAAAGTATGATTGATCAACTTATTATTTGGTAAGCATAAGAAGAGAGCAGACCACACCAAATCCCCACCTCCATTTCAAATTTCAATTTATGCCCACACAAATGGAGACGTTGTAGCGCTAGAGAAGGTGAGGATTCTGGGAGCGTAGTTTGAGTTGCAGTGTTATATGAAATATAAATAGGTCTATAAAGGTATCTATTGGTCTCTAATAATTTTTGGAAAAAGTTTACCTTCAAATTGGTTTGGAGGGAAATTCCTCCAACTCAATACGTGAAAATTGATAAAATTCTCCTCATGTACTTTTAGACACATGGTCTATAAGTCATATGATTTTTTAAAATAATCCACATAGATAGATTTATGAGCCACCACATACGTAATGGGTTGGAGGAGATTTTTTCAAAACGGTTTGAAGATAAATTTTGTCCATAATTTTTTGACTATGGTTTAGATTTGAATTCAGAAAATATAACTTGACCCTATTCTATAAATTCATTTTACAAACAAATTGGAACACAAATTGTTGATAGGCTTCATAATGAAATCATAAAATATTGTCTGAAAAAATTGTATACAAATAGATGGCATTATAATTGATTTTAAAAAATAATTAAATAGATTTTGAGAAAACATAAAAAAGTATATTTCCTTCAAGTTTATTGGTTTCTAAATGTCATTTATCATAAAAAAAAAAATCACAAGAGATCTAAATATCTTGTCAGTAAATGGAAATATGATGGTAATAGGAATATAGAAAAAGAAAAAGTAACTTGAGGAGAGTAGCATCTAAATTAAGGTTGCTTAGCAATGCTCATTACCTTTCTTTTACTATCGTTTTCTTATTTTTTTTTCTTGTTAATTAATGGAAGGAAATGTTAAGGTAATATAAATACAGAAAAGGAATACGTAACAAATTAGAGAGAGAAGCATTTTACTCTAGATTTTTTTTTGAGCAAATACTTTAGGTTGTTTAGCAAGCTTAGCAAGCCCTACTGCCTTTATTTTACTTTTTCTCTTGTTTCAAAATTTTCATATGATGGTGGTATCGTATACTTATTATTATAAGACTTTGCTTGTGCTGACAATAGAATCTTCTTCTTTGTTTTCCTTTTCCTTTTTATTTATTTTTTTGGAAAATGGGGAGGGGATTGATGTTAAATTATCAATTCTCTTAAAAGTTTAAACTATTAATAAATTGTTAATTTAATTATTTAACCATAGTTTAAAAAAAAAAAAAAAGCTTAAACTATTAGAAAATTGTAAATTTAATTATTTAACCATAGTTCTAATAGTTGGGTGTCTACGCCCACCCGATTCCTACTTTGATTTAAAGATATATGTATTTTTCTTTTCAAAGCAACCTGTTAAAAGAAATCCTACTAAAGAAGACTGAAAAATGTATGATAACTTGAAGAGAGATGGGCAAAGAAATCTCATAAGTGAATGACAAATTGAAATGTTAATTTGGAAATGAATATAAAATAAAATAAAAGATTTGATAAAAGAGAAAATGAAGTATGTAAATCTTAGTAGATGAGCGTAAGTGTCTTACTTATTTGTTTCTCTTTTTCGTTTCTTTTGTGTTTGATAATGTTTTTCTTTTTAGGCACAATGTTGTAATCATAATTTGACAAAATGCAGTTTTATCCTTGAAAAGCAACACCTTCTAGTCTTACATATGGTAGATGTTATAAAGGAACCCTCTGAGGTGAACTTAACTTTAATAGAAACAAAGACATGGAAGAACTTAGAAGTTTTCTTAGGGGTGTTCCAAAGCCAAAATTCAAATCTTGTTAATGTAAGTATTTAAATTTTAAAGGTGCATTCGCAAGGTTATTATAATGAATGTAATTTGTTATGTAGATGTTAAATAGAATAAATTTTTGGCCTATTTAGTTGCTAGTTTGCATTTCAATTAATAATTAATTTTTGTGAAACATATTATTACCAAACGAATTTCGTTATTAGAAAAGTTACATCAATTTATTACTTTTTATCAAATCACAATTTTGTTGAGGACCATTGTTTGATTGAATATCTTTCATACGTTACTCATGGACAAAATTTTTTACAAAAAATTGATTGTCATCGTGTTTGTGTGTGTATAAAGCCAAAACTAAGGAAAAATCCCATTAGAATTTCAAATTTG
Source organism: Quercus aquifolioides (assembly GCA_019022515.1). Taxonomy (NCBI): domain Eukaryota; kingdom Viridiplantae; phylum Streptophyta; class Magnoliopsida; order Fagales; family Fagaceae; genus Quercus; species Quercus aquifolioides. The sequence continues at coordinate 30,526,860 of CM032331.1, forward strand.
ATTTCAATTTTGCGTTATGTATCCTAAATTGTTTTTTTATTTTATTAATTTTAATGCCAAATGTGAGGACGACACCATAAATATTCACCATCCATTGTGAATAAATCAAGTTTAAATTTCTCATGTAAAGCATACAAGAATTGTAGAGTTATTTTCCATCCGTGTATCCATCCCCAGCCATATTAGGTATTAGAATTTTAAATTGGATTTCAATTTTGTGTCATGTATTCTAATTTTTTTTTTTGAATAAACAATAATATTTATTAAAATACACACGAAAATAGTAATACTAATGTTTTCAACCGGGTTTATAATACATTACATTATTTCTTAATTTTGGTGCTAAATGTAGGGACTACATCATAAATATCCATTCAAGTATATATCCATTGCAAATAAATCGCGTTTAGATTTTTCTTGGAAGAGCATATAAGAATTGTAGAGTTCTTTTCCAAACATGTGTCCATCCCCAGTCAGATCAATTATAAATTTTGGCTGATCAGAAACATCTAATGGCACCAAATATTTCAATCCAGCACTTACTAATGGTACATATTAGCATACTGGCTCAGGAATTTCGTTCTTGTACAGCTCCCCTGGCTTTTGGATGAATACTATGGGATTTGAAAGGATTCTCTTGAGATTTATGATGCATGGGTTTGGGTATTCAAAGGGTTATTTATGTATCTTATATAGGAAGATGATCTCCTTCCCTTCCCTTATTTTTTTTCTACTACCGTTTTATGGTTTTGGCATAAGAAGTATTAATTGATAAGGTATTCTTACTCCTTTCTTTCTTCTAGCCTCACTTAAAGAGAATTGTGTGGGTGAAACTGAAAATTTTGGTTCTTATGGGTTATTATTAGTTGAGTATAAGTTTGTGTCCTTTTATTTTATTTTAAATAATAATAGTTTGTGTTTTACTCATTTTTCTTTCACATATAGTGTATATCCATACAGTCTTAGATCCTTATCATCAACCAATTCCATTCGCTCTGCCCAAGAACCAAGTTTGATCTAGTATGAGTGAGTTATTACTTATTAGTTCAATTTTATAAGAATTATAGTAAAATGTAATTTTAGGGAGTAAATATTAATAGGTATAGAACTTAGGCCATGTTTGTGTTGCCGTTCAATATGTGTTTGATTGTCGTGTAAGTTCCCCCTCCCCCCCACCTTTTTTTTTTCTTTTTTCTTTTTACCCAATTCTGCAAATTTCAATCTGGTGGCAAATTTGCTTTATAGGTTGGTTCAATTTTGCTGGAATAATCGTTAAATGTCATTTTGGAAATTAAATATTAGTGGGTAACTGAGAACTAGAGCTAAAGCCATCTTTATTTTTCAGTTCAGCATGTATTTGGTTGTCAGTGTGTGTGTGGGTTATTGGGCTTTCTTTGCTTCGTTAGCAAATGCATAGTGTCTGCATGAAACATACAATTTCATCGATTTTTTTTCTTCAAAAGAAAGATAATAATCATTTACTTATATTTGTATTATTATTGGGTCTTTATTAATGATAAGAAATTTTCTTTTGTTTAAGTTCAGGTTTAGTGATTTTTTCCTCTCTCTCTCTCTTCTTTTTTGTTGGTAGACTAAATGGTATATTTGTTATAGAAATTTTCTTTTGTTTAAGTTCAGATTTAGTGATTTTTTCCTCTCTCTCTCTCTTCTTTTTGGCTGGTAGACTAAATGGTATATTTGTTATAGAAAAGTTCAAACATACTCTTACGAAAATGGGTTTTTTGGTTTATGCTTTTATATTATTTTATTTTTTAAATGTAATATATCTGGATATTGGTTTCGATTTAGATATTTTAAAGTCCTTACAATCTACATTTTAAGTTTCTACCAACCAAAAAAAAAAAAAAAAAAAATCTACATTTTCAGTACGTACCATTCAAATCCATTATTGCATTTTGATATACAAACCCCTCCTGACTCGATTGGTGTGTCATACTATTAAGACCTGCAGGTGTTACTGAAGTGTTACATTGGCTAGCGGTGGCTTTGAAGAAGAGAGGGAGGTCAGCTGGTCAGGGAGGTTCACTATTGGATTGCATTGGTGGAATTCAATCGGTAAGGTTTCCTATTTTCTTGCCTTATTGATGCTTTATTAGTGATTAGCTTTTGTCTTTCCTTGGAAACCATGAAACGGTAGATTTTTTATTTTTTTTTGAGAAATGAAACGGTAGATTTCAAATCAAGGGGTCATGAGAAAAATGTTAATATGTCGTGAAACTAAATGGCATATATTTTGGTCAAGATAATTCCTTCTAACAAGCTTTTCCTATGGTTTTGGCCATTCTTGCACTTTCAAAGTTTTTCTTGGTCTTTTACTTAATTACTCCTGCATTTTTTCAACTATACTTTCATTTAAAAGGCTAAGTAAAAAATCCCATGACATTTTCAACCGTCTTATATGTTTAATAACTCATGCTTAATATCAATAGTATTATAACAATTGAACATGTTCGTGCGTAAGCATAGATTACAAGCTAGTTTACTATTAAATCAACAATTTTATTTATTTTTAGTATATTTAAAAATCTATAATTTTGAGTTTTTCATAAATAAGTGAGTTGGTAATATCCAATCACCTTGATATTTGGTGAGCAATATAGATAAAAAAAAAAAAAATGAAATTTAATCAAAAGGTAGGTTTAGAAGAATATTACAGTATTATGAAGAAAAAAAAAAGTTATTGAATAGTATAATTTTGCAAAAATTACCCTAACTATATCTTGAACATAATGCCTATCTAATATTCATATTGTCTCATAATAATAGCCTTACTAAAAAAGAGGAAAAGAAAACAGTATAATATCTTTTTATGACAATTAAAATAAATAAATGATATAATTTAGGGATAATTGTAAGAGAAAATGTGAATTATGTTTTAAGGAAGAAGATAGAATATTGTTTTGTAAAATTTTCATGTATGATAACAAAATTGCTACCCGATCAATAAAAGTACTTTTGTGTATTTTAATAATAATTATTTAAATTGAAGTTGTTTTGGAACTATATGGGAATCTAACTTTTGATTTATAAAGGTGTTTTGAAAACATAATTTAAGTGTTGAAATTTTATTTTCAAAACTAAATTTTACTTCAAGATCTATCTCGATAATAGGATCTTCATTATTTTCCTCTACAATAATCTTGATTTGAGGATCTTCTTCCATAACAAGAATTTTTTCAGAAATCTCTATATTGTGTTCTTTGACTTCTACATAATCTTCAAGAACAATATTTTCTTCAACATGCAATTCCTCCCTTATTGGTGGAATATATGGCTCTTCAAAATAATTCAAGTATGAACTTCTTGGCCAATAATAATTTTATTTTGTATATGACAAAATTTCATTATGATCCAACAAATAAAATCTAATAGCAAACGTCTTTTTTATCCTTGGTCACGAACGAATTTTGTCTTTACCTTGTCGGATTCTATCAAACTGCACTCGTTCCCACCAACATAAGGCATACTTACTAAGTTTATACAAAGCAAGTCCAACTTTTCTCTCATAACAAATATTCTCGTAGTCAAATAAATCTTCTAGATCAAGTAACCAATCAAGAAATTTTTTATTTTATTTTAAATAATCATTAAAATTTGCAATTCTCTTATAAGGCCTATATGAGATTTGCTTACCAATAGATTGCCCGTGAGTTATGTCTTTGCTGCTTTTATCCCTATTGTTTCCATTATTCAATAGCAATATCCTAGCATAGATATTTGTGAGTGCTTATTGTACGTCACGTAATACTCGCTAAGTTATTTGTCATTGTTGTGGTGGTGGTTACTATCTTGTCGGTTAGTAATCAGACTAGGGTAAGTCAAGGCTCTGATACCAACTAATGCCGCGGAAGCGTCAAGAAGCAAAACACGGCTACTTCTAGAAAACAAGAAATAAAACACATTTGCTTTTGAAAATAACCTCGAATCCACGAAGGTTCATTGAATCCACAAGGGTTCATTGAATCCAAAAGGAGAAAGGGTTTGGAATCCATTAGAAAATAAGAAGACAAAAGTTTGAATTTTATTGATTGAATAATTGTTAAAACACGTGTAAAACTTAGGGGCTTATTTAAGGGCTCCGTAAAACTTGATAAACATGAAAATATATTCTAAAATAACTCCTACTTGATACCTAACCATAAAAGGAACCAAATTTGACCTAAAAAACATTAAATGCACCTAAAAACAAGGAAATAAATCACCTAAACCTAAAATAACGTTTTTTTTTACATAAAAATACCAAAAATAATAAATTACAATAATTAAATAGTAAATTGTGTCTTACTTCAAAAATTCAATCAAGTCAATTGAATCGTGTTTCTAAATTATGATTTTAGAAAACAGACTAGATCCTCAAATAACTTCAAAACAATATCAATTGAAACAATTAATATTAAAAAGATGAGGTTTGGTTTAAGTGTAACTTTAGAAAAGTTGCACCATTTTTAAACTGTTAATTTTTATTAAATCTAAGAGTGAAAAAACACTATATATATATATATATATATATATATATCGCCATTTTTTTTTTTGAAGCTGGAACCAAATGAATATCATTAATGAATAATACTAGAATCCAAATACAGAGCATCAACTGCTAGTGGAGGATCCTCCTCTAACCATACAGTTTCATTATTAGATAATCTAGCAAATCTAGCCAACGCATGAGCAACACCATTGGCACTTCACCTAACACAATTGACTGAAAAGGATCTAAAACCTGCAATCAAGCACCAAATATCTTCATAAATAAACCCAAGCCGAGCTAGATCTGGTTGAGCCTGTGCCACTGTCTTCAACACCCTTGCGTTGTCACCTTCCAATATCACCTCCATAAACCCAGCATCTATAGCAAATTCAAGAGCTTTACGGCAAGCTAGCACCTCCACCTCTTCACTATCCCTTACAGCCCCACCCTTAGCGGAAATAGCAGCCATCACTTCACCATTCCCATTGCGAACCACAGCCCCATAACCTGACTTAGCTCCATTATTAAAACATGCTCCATCGAAGTTTAGCTTGAAGAAATCTCCCTGTGGTGGCTGCCATGCCTGACTTGCTGAAACCGGAACTGTCACAGGTACACTCAGATGCTCCTGTGCCTCATGAAACTCACTCAAATAATCCAAAGCCCGCTAGTATGATCGTGATGGATGTTGAAAAGCACCCCCATGCAAGACCGAGTTCTTGAAGCTAGATTTGCCAGCATATCACCCAAATAAATCTAACTCCTCATGTGACAACCTCGGCATGAGACTAGCAACCAACTACCCAAAATCCACTTGTACCGTACCAAATTTTTAAAAATTAGTGATGTAACAATAATATTTATTCTGTGGGTTTCAGTTAATTAAATTGACAAAGTCTCTTATCGTTAAATTAGAACTTTAGGGTTTACGCTAAAATAAAAAATAAATTGGTGTTTTGGTATGATAATAAAGAACAAATATTATGGAGATAACATCATAAGTTGAAATTCAATGATCATATTTATAAAATAATAATAATAACTCTCTCTCCGGACTCTATTGCCTGCTCTCTCTCTCTCTCTCTCTCACACACACACACACACACACACTCACACATAAGTAGAAATGGCTTTCATCCACCAACATATCTCTCTTTGGGAAATGCTACATCGACGAGTAGAAATGTAATTAATAAGTGAGAAAAAAGAAAAAAGAAAAAAAGAGGAAGAAGATGTCATTAACTAGTTGAGTTTGAAAGCAATAAATATTTCATGATGAGATAAGCATAGTTTATTTATTTATTAATTATTATTATCAATCACTAAGATCTATCATAAAGAAATCTATGGTGTAAAGATGATGGTGTAACTAATCTATGTCCAAAAAGATATAATTTAACCATCAAACACTCACTAATGCCCACAACACACCAACCATTCCAAAATGCCTTCCCCATCTTTCTTAAAATCTCAGAATCAACAAGCCGCCACCTCAATCTTACAAGCAAACATCAATTTAGTCCTTGTTATTGAACTTGAGCAAGCCCACCATGCGGAATCGAGATCGCAAATGCCCAAATAGTGACGAGCATCATCATTTAAGCTTAGATCTATTAGTATTTTTGTTTATAAAAACAATGAGAAAAAATTGCTACTGAACTTAATCAAACATCTCATGTGCACCTCTCTCTTTGTTTGTTACTTTGTTTTCCTCTGCGATCTACGTTTCAGATTCATTTGACCAACCCTAATCTATTAACTATTAAGTCTTTTTATATTTCTAAAAAATTATATATATATATATATATATATGATATATTTTTCTAAACAAATTGGATGTTGTTTGTTATTGTGCATGTGATAGAAAATGGAGCTTCAACATTTTTGCCATCCAGAGCATCCGTTGATCTTCAATGAAAAGAGAATTTATGGCATAGATTGTCATGGATGCGACAAACCAATATTGGGTCCTAACTACAGTTGTATAAAATGTGATCATTTCTACCATCATAAATCATGTGCAGAATTACCCCTTGGGTTGCACCATCCCTTGCACCCTAAACATCCTCTTATTCTTTTTCCCACATGGAGATATTATGACAATAAAGACTACGAAAAATGTGAAGTTTGCAAAGAAAATCAAGGGGAATATGCTTATCGTTGTTCCCATTGCAACTTTAGCCTTCACATCACATGTGCTTCTTTAGTGCCCACCATGGAAGCTGAAGTCCACGACCACCCATTGGCTCCCTTTTGGAAGTGGATCACATTCACATGCGACCTTTGTGGCAAAGGAGGCGAGGGTATGCCCTATCAGTGTAACCCATGTGGTTTTGGGATTCATAGAGAATGTGCTTCTTTCCTACATAGAGTCAAAGTTGTACGTCACAAGCACCCCCTCGACCTTATCCATTCTCTTGAAGTCCATCAATTAGACTCCCCATTTTGTCAACTTTGTGTTCAAAATGTGGACACAAATTATGGACTTTACTATTGCTATAAATGTGATTTCGTTGCCCACCTCCATTGTGCTATGGACAGGAGAAACATGGAGGACATAAATTTATTGGAACTTAAAGATGATGAGAATGAAGATATAGAGCTTGATCAATTTTTTCATTTAGCAACTTACAAAGTAAAGAAAACCACAGTAGGGGAAGACGGGATTGAAATAGCTACAGAAATCGAACACTTCAGTCACGAGCATGATTTAAAGTATACATATGAGATTCTAAATAACGAAAAATGCAACGGGTGTGTACGAGCTATTCTCCCTCCGTTTTACAGTTGTGCAAAGTGTAGCTTCTTTCTTCATAAATCTTGTGTTGATTTACCTAGAAAAAAGCGACACCCACTTCATCAACATCCACTCATCCTCTTCCCAAAGAGACACTCTAGAAGAAAGTGGTTTTTTTGCAATGCTTGTTCGGAATGTTGCAATGGATTCATCTATAGATGTGAGGATTGCGATTTCGAACTTGATGTTCAATGTTATTTGATGTTAGATATCCATACCCATGAAAGTCATAAGCATCGACTTATCCTCTCCAACACAGGTTATCGACAAAGTTGCAGTGGTTGTGGCTCTAAAAGTTTACTAGTTTTTAAATGTATCACTTGTGAATTTGCACTTGACTTTAATTGCATAACACTACCACATACTACAAGGTACAAACAACATGAGCATCCCTTCACTCTCTCTTATATTGCTGAAGATAACTCTGGTGAATATTATTGTGATATTTGTGAAGAAGAACGAGATCCAAACCATTGGTTCTACTATTGTTCAGATTGCAGTTATCCTACTCATCCCAAATGTATTCTTGGGAAATACCCAAAATACAAGTTTGAAAGTGTTTACACATTTTCCTGTCACCCACACCCCCTTACTTTTGTTGAGGAACCTAAAGACCATCCTCCATGTGACATTTGTGGTGATCTTTGTGAAGAGTACATCTATCAATGTGTCCAATGTAATTTCAATGTACATTGTTTTTGTATATAGAAAGGACAAATGTAGTTTTAATTTTTATTTCTCTTATATCCATTTGAGTTGAGCTTTAATTCTTTATTGTTGAATCTGATATGTTATTACGATTGTCAATTAGTGTAGTTTAGGGGGACTTTCTTTCTTTTTTTCCTTGTGAGATGAAGCTTATTAAGATTATTGTTTTGAACCTCCTAAAACCATTAACATGTTGTCACCTTTATTAAAGTTGGATTTTAATTCTACAATCAACTTACTAAATTTTTCATTGTATCTACGAATTGTGACATTAGCAACAACCTTAAGGTTAGATATGGCAAAACGGGTCAACATTCGCTGACCTGCCTCAAAAATTCCAGACCTAAACCCTTTTATTACCAGAATAAAAAAGTGTTGACCCGTGACCTAACCCTTTTTTGCAGGTCAACCTATCCCGACCCGGCTAACTCATGACTCGACCTATTTTATAATTTTTTTTGGGTAAAAAATAAAAAATAAAATTAAGACATGGTTGGTTTACTTGTTTGATGTTGTAATTTATAGTGCACAACTCAACTCAATTAATAAATATAATGCATGTGATTATTATTATTGAATGTTCAATATGTGTATAAAACACAATGAACGTTTTGACCCCTAAATTACAAAAAACCAATTCAAGCTTATAATTAAACAATTAATGTGCGGAACATGAACATAAGCTAATATCAGAATTGATAAACAATCTAAGCCAATCAAAATCACATCCACAACAAAAATTAAAAGGCAAAGATTAAAGGAAGAGAGATGCAAACACAAAGATAACACGGCGATGTATTATCAAAGAGGAAACTGAAACCCTCGGCGTAAAACCTCTCCTCCGCCCTTCAAGCAGTAAATAATCCACTAGAAAATGTAGTTGGGATACATGAACAGCAATACACCCTCCAAGCCTAATCAACCCAGTGTACCTAAGCCCTCCAAGTTTCTTGCTCCAATGAGGTTGCATCGAACCTTTTTCTTTTCTAGCTTACTGGATTCCGCTATAGCCCATAGCATCAACCAATAACCATTGGTCCCTTCCAAATTGCTTCCCTTAGCACCAAAAGACCTTCTCACAGATGTGGGTATGGTGAGAAAAAGGATTTGGTCAAGAACCTCTCAAGGATGTATCAATGGAGAGGAAGAAAGTAGAGGAATTTGAAGAGTCTTTTAGGTGAAGATTATGGATGAATCAATCTTGGTTTTCTATAGGGTTTCTTTTTCAAAATTCTCTCTGGAAGCTCTCTACATTTCATAGGTATAAGGGTCTATATATAGTGGGGTGAGAAAGGAATGCGAAGAGTCAGTTTTTCCCAAACAGGGCTGGTTGGCAGCTTGGCCTCGCGACTTGACTAAGTCGCGAGATCAAGCCGCGAGATAACAGAACGGCCAGGTTGGATTTTTGTCCTGTAGTGCACCAGCTGGCGTGACTGTTCATCTTCTCGCACGCTTCACTTGTGTGCTGCATTTTGGTGGCTTGCCAGTCGCGAGTCACCCGCGAGTCCCAGCCGTGAATCCCTGCTTCTTTGCACAATCTTGAGCATTTCTTCACACTCTCTCACACTCTACCCTTACATGAATCCCACCTAAATACAGGGTTACTAAGTGTTGAATTACAAGCAAATTGGCACGGAATAAAGCCAACAAGATGGTTGATAAAATTCAACCTTACAATCTCCCCTTTTGGCTATTTTGTGACAAAACCCTATAACAAACTCTAGACTTAACGCGTGAGTTGGAAACAGTTGGAAAACTCACTCACACCTAACTCTAGAATCTGTGAAGCTCTTGAACCATAAGAACAAGTATCTCTTAAAACACAACAACACAATAAGTTCATTGTATGCAGAAAACTTGTAATGCAAATGGAGCAAGCATAATGCGATCAAGCAAAATGGATTATAGTAATAGACCATGACATGACCAAAAAAAAGCAATCACTATAAACAGTGATCACAATGCTCATTCACACATGGAATGAACATCTGGACATGCAAGCTAATAAACTCAATTGCAAAGTATCATTTGCATGTCCAACACTCAACCAATGCATAAAACATATATGCATCTAGGAAAGATCCTACAAGGGCGCAAGAGTGATGTACTTAAAGAAAATGCATGACATTTAACAGCAAGTACTAAAGCTACAAAGCATGGGTACAAAAACCTAAAAACCTTAAAAGCTCACATAAGTAACAGGTACAAATACATAAAGTACTGAATAATATATCATGGACACTGAAATATGCTAAAGTTAGACAAAAATGATAAACATAGGCCTGCTTGCTGAAATCTCCCCCTATCATTGAACTCCCCCTATCAATGAGCGCTTGAGCTCCCCCTTAAAATCATCTCCCCCTTTTTGTCATGGAATAGCTAGTCTTCATTTTCCTCTAGCTTTCATTGAATCTGATCCAGTTGGGTTTGGAGAGAAGTGAACTTCATATCATTCTGGATGTTATGATGGTGCAAGATAGTTGCAAGTCCGGACATCTTGGTACTCAGCTCATGGACGGATGCCATAATAGAGTCTAGCTTCTCATCGAAGGAGGATGAGCTAGAGCACGAACCACTGTGAGACACTGAATTTTCTGTTTTAATTCCCTTCTTACTATGACCGATGTTAGCGTTGAATGTACGCATGTTGATTGGACTCGGTTTTGGGCAGGGAAACTCATCTTCTAAAGGATGAATCCCTTTAAGCTTCAGAATCCTTGAAATAAGGCAGCAAAAAGGAATGCATATCCTCGACTTAGTTCGAAGAACAGTTTTGCGCAGAACATGAAAGATATGAGCACAAATGTCAATCTTTACATCAGAGATCAGATCATGAAGAAACAGTGCACGCCCGAGGTTCATATACCCTGTGCTAGATAGGGGGTACAGGTTGTGAAACATGACGATGGTAAGCACCCTCAATTTTGGAGGAAAAGATGAAACACTGACTGAGTTCCCATTTGAGGAAAATTCCAAATCTTTTCCAAGAGCTTCTTGAAGTAAGTCCTCATCTGGATATATATCATCATAAACTGGTGAGTTTCCAAGTATTGGCCGGTTGATGTGAAGAATCTTTGCTAGGTATGTGGGAGAGACCGAGAAAATTTTTCTTCTAACCCAGCACTTAAGTTTGTCTCCTTCAACAATTGCATTGGCATAAAATTCTTTTACCAAATTCTCATATGCATCATCAAGGTCGGAGAGAAGATAATTCCAATCCTTGTGAGCAAACCATTGAGGGATGTCAGTGTCAATAAAAGAATGTTGATTAACAACTCTTTCAAGCAATGGTGTAGCTTTTCTGAAATAATTTTCATGAGTCTGAAAAGTAGCATATGATCGAAACTTGTTAGGATCGAACACTCCAGATGGTGAGCAAGTCCTTTTTGGTCGAGGAGAAAAATCACCAATGTCAATGACAGGCCCCTTCCCTTTGCTGCTACTTCCTTTCACAGCTGATCTTTTGAATGGAGACATTTTGACACTGCAATATGGTTTATGAAAAACAAGAGAAACCACACAAGACACCAAACAGTATTAGTAATGGATCAGTTTCACACCATGGATGATGAAGAAAACCCTAAATACTTGGGATTTAGGTTCTAATCATGACAATGGGTTTGTGTGTGACACCAAAAAATAATGCGTACACATGACAGAGAAGATCGGTACAAAAACCATCACAAACACACAATAATATCACTAGAAAATTATAAACCCATGTACGAACATGATAAATCACAAACCGCAATGGCAACTCACAGATTAAGAAAATAACACTCAAAACACTAAATATGAAGTGAGAAGAAGAAAACCCATACCTTTTCCTTGAAGATTTGAGAAGACAAAGGTGCAAAAATGGGGATTTTGGGTTGAGTGCACGGTGAGTTTGAGAGAAAAGAAGTGGGGAAGATAATGAATAGTCATAAAAGATCGAGGGAAAAAAATCAAAAAGTTTTAAAAACTGACCTAAAAACGCAAAACACGCATTTTTCGTGACTGGATCAAGTCGCCAGAAAGTCGCTAGGGTAAGCCGCGAAACATTTTGAAAACAAGATTCTTGGAAAAATCTTCTAAGTTTTTTTCACGACTGGAAGGTCTACCCGTGAGAGAGTTGCGAGGTGAGCCGCGAAAATCTCTGTGTACCCCTCGCGACTGGACCTTCTACCCACGAACAAGTCGCCACACTGAGCTGCGAGAATCATAAAAACTGAACTTTTGAAAAATTTTCTAAGTATTTTTTGCAACTAGGACATTGACCCGCCAGTGAGTCGCGAAAATTCTCGGAGTGGGCTTGCGACTTGGGCATGTGACTGTGCCAACCCGCGACTGAGTCGCCAAAATAGGACAACACTGTTTTTGAAAATTTGACAATTTATGTAAAAACAAAAAAACTTTCCAAAAACAACTAAAAACACTCAAAAATCTTTTTGTGTTTGATCAACAAAGATTGAGCATGTGAAAACACATTTAATCAAGTACAATCACACAAATGAATATGGCATTCATTGAACATAGACTTGTGTGATGTGTGTGGGTATCAAAAATGAGATAGTCCTTAGTCTGATGTGAAGCTTCAATGATTAATTCAATTAAGGCATACACAACTAGCACTAGATAATGTGATCCATCTCAATTATAGAAGTATGCATATATGACCTCCCACATAAACTTGAATACATTTCTTTGAAGCTTTTCATTTGGCTCCATATACATCATATCATTTGATCATTTTGAATCAATTCATCTCATTGTGAGATCGATGCCTGAAATTTTTTATATTTCATTTTGATGAGTTAGCCTTTGGCTTTTGGGGTATCATACATATTATTTTGGTTGCTTTCCCTTTTTCCTAGTCAAATACTAGTATGTGCGACAGCTTTTGCAGCTCAATATCTTTTTTCATTTAGATATTTACATTTGGAGAGCTTTTTAAGCAAAAACAACAAAATAAAGAGTGGGAAGATATATAGGCATAAGTCTATGCATGTCTCAAGATCAACAAAATCATTCATTAATCATTCATGACAAGGTTGAAGATCTATTTACAACAGTCACATAGATTTTATGATTTCTCCCATAATGATATGAGTGCATAAGAAACAAGCTAAGCTTGTAGATGCACAATGCCATTAGTACAAAGGTTTAAGGCAAAACATGCTTTGAGACAAAACTCAACAATGCCGATCAAACTTTTTAGGATTTTCTACTTTTTATGTGTTTTTGGATTTTTGACATAAAAGCAGTAAAAGGTTGATAAAAAACCATTAAAAAAATCATGCTATGCAAATAACCAACAAAGTAGTGTGTGCCCTACAAACAAGTTAACTCAATACAAAGGAGTAAAGCACACAGCACACATGAGATTCAAGGGATTGTACCAACACTAATGGTCTTACGAAGAGATTCAAACCGTGGACCATCGAGAGGCTTGGTGAAGATGTCTGCTTTTTGATTGTTTGTGTGTATGAATTCAAGACATACAACTCTTTCTTCCACCAAATCCCGAATGAAATGGTAGCGTATCTCTATGTGTTTTGACTTTGAATGCTGAACTGGGTTCTTAGAGAGATTTATGGCACTGGTGTTATCACAGAAGACACACATTGTATCTTGAGGAATCCCATAATCATGAAGGAGCTTCTTCATCCAAAGGAGTTGTGTGCAGCAACTTCCAGAAGCTATGTACTCAGCTTCAGCTGTAGAGAGAGACACGAAGTTTTGTTTCTTACTCATCCAACAACCTCCTGAGGTATTCTTTCGATCCTCCACACTACCAGCCCAGTCTGCATCTGAATAACCGGCAAGGCAAGTATTTGAATCCTTGGAATACCACAACCCATAATCTGGAGTACCATTGATGTAACGTATAATTCTATTTACTGCAATCAGGTGAGATTGCTTTGGAGCAGCTTGATACCTAGCACAAACACCAACGCTGAATGCAATATTCGGTCTACTTGCAGTAAGATAGAGTAAACTCCCAAAAATACTCCTATGCAAGGTTGGACTCACTTCCACCCCTTAAGAATCAACATTCAGCTTTGTGGACGAACTCATAGGAGTGGAGGCATGCTTTTTGGAGTCTAGTCCAAACTTCTTTACAATATTTCTAGCATACTTTTCTTGTGAAATGAATATGCCTTCCTTCTTTTGTCTGACTTGAAGGCCCAAGAAAAATGTAAGCTCTCCCACCATACTCATCTCAAATTCTTTCTTAATCTCTTCAGAAAATTCTATAGCCCGATCATCGATGGTAGCTCCAAATACTATGTCATCAACATATACTTGAGCCACCAGAAGGTAATCTTCATCATTCTTAACAAACAAAGTTCAATTAGCATAACCTCTTTTGAATCCTCTTTCTAAGAGGTAATGGGTAAGCCAATCATACCAAGCTCTAGGAGCTTGTTTTAAGCCATAAAGGGCTTTCTTCAATCTCAACACATGATTAGGAAAGTGAGGGTCCTCAAAGCCTTTAGGTTGTTCAACAAACACTTCTTCATTCAGATATCCATTTAGAAATGTACATTTAACATCCATTTGGTAGAGTTTGAAGTTCATAGTGCATGCGATGGACATAAGAATTCGAATAGACTCAAGTCTTGCCACAGGAGTGAAGGATTCATCAAAATCTACTCCTTCTACTTGAGTGTATCCTTGAGCCACTAACCGAGATTTATTCCTGATTATCTCTCCATCTTCATTTGTCTTGTTCTTGAATATCCATTTAGTGCCGATGACATGAACATTTTCTGGCCTTGGGGCAAGTTCCCATACATCATTTCTTACAAATTGATTCAGCTCTTCATGCATTAACTCTACCCAATTTTCATCCTGGAGAGCTTCTTCTACCCTTTTTGGCTCAAATTAGGCGAGGTAGCAATGATATGTTACATGATTGGCCAGGAGTATGTTTCTTTTTCTAAGACGAAGACCTTCATCTAAAGATCCAATGATGTTGCTATCAGGATGGTTCTTAGTCACTCTTGATGATGGCTTCTTTGATGTGGAGACTTCATCATTCCTGGAGATGGGACGATGAACTTCTGGAGGAGTAAGGGGACTTGATGTTCTAGACATTGATCTTGTTTCCACTCTTGTGTTCAAGGGGGTTGAATCCTTTTCTAGTGTAGTTCCTTTAGCTTCTATATCAAGAGCTTCGGCCTCAACAGTGGGTTCTTTGGTGTGTGGTCCTTCCCCATCTTCAACCATTTCTACCTTTGTTATGGCATCATCAATTTTTACATTGATGGACTCCATTACCGTCTTAGTTCTTTTGTTGAAGACCCTATATGCTCGGCTAGTGGTAGAATACCCAAGGAAAACACCTTCATCACTTTTTGCATCAAATTTCCCAAGGTTCTCCTGATCATTTAGAATGTAGCACTTGCTTCCAAACACTCGGAAGTACTTTACTTTCGGCTTCTTTCCATTCCAAATTTCATAAGCAGTCTTCTTTGTTCCCACTCGGAAGAATATTCTATTACCAATGTGGCATGAAGTGTTCACGGCTTCTCCCCAAAACTTTTGAGGGATTTGCTTGTTGAGTAGCATAACTCTAGCCATTTCTTGAATCACTCGATTCTTCCTTTCAACCACTCCATTTTGCTGAGGAGTTTTAGGAGCTAAAAATTCCCTTTTGATTCCGTTCTTTTCACAAAACGACTCAAATCTCGCATTCTCAAATTCCTAGCCATGATCACTCCTTATCTTGACAATGGGAACTCCTTTCTTGTTTTGTAATCTCTTGCAAAGAATTTCCAATTTTTCACATGCTTCTGATTTTTCTCTAAGAAATTCAACCCAAGTGTATCTTGAGAAATCATCAACAATGACCATAATGTACCTCTTTCCTCCTAGACTTTTAGTTCTTGTGGGCCCCATTAGATCAACGTGGAGAAGCTCTAAACACCGTGAGGTAGCAATCACATTCAGCTTGTGATGACTTGCCTTTGTTTGTTTTCCCATTTCTCCACCTTTCCGAACTTTGGAAGTCCCTCAACTGCTTCAAGCTTAGAGACTTTAGCTACTTGTTTGAAATTTGCATGCCCAAATCTGTGATGCCAAAGTTCCAGCATGTCAACACAAAATCCCTCCTAACCCTCCCTTGTCACCATCTCTTTAGGTTTGGGCAATTTTCAATTTTGAGTTGTTCTAAAGATGGGAGGAATGACGAATGAGAGAACTCCTCTTCACTGTTATCTCTTTCTGATATATACTCTAGAGAATCCAAGAACTTTATATTAAGACTTTTGAGAGAAGGAAATTGATCCAATGGTCGCAGATTTTTGCATTTCTTACATTTTTTAATTGGACAAGATTTGTGAGTGACGAAAGCCAAAATGGAAATCTCACTCCCCCATAGCGCTTTAAACATAGAGCTTTGAGATTTGGATGTGGTTCCAAGGCTTCAAGTGACGTCTCATCATAACCGACCTCCTCCTCATTGATGTCTTCTTCTATGCAACATAATTTCATGCTATCAAGGTGCTGTTTCTCTTTCAAATTTGCTGCATTGGATTCTAATACAACATCTTTCCCATGTCTTAGATTTTCAATTAAAAGCTTTCCCCTTAGCTCATATAGTCCGTGAAGTTCCTTCAATCCTCCATTATTCCTAAGCACCGAATCAAAAATATCCTTACTCATCACAAATAGTGACAATCTCTGAAGATTGGTCAATTTCCCCAGTCTACGTGGCATATGAGTCAAATTATCACATTCATCAATCTCAAGATACCTTAGGTTGACTAAATCATTTATATCTCTTGGTAATTCCTTAAGATTAAAACAGTGAGAGAGTTTAAGTGTCTATAAATTGTGCAACTTGACAATGGAATCATGAAGTATCT
Source organism: Quercus aquifolioides (assembly GCA_019022515.1). NCBI lineage: Eukaryota > Viridiplantae > Streptophyta > Magnoliopsida > Fagales > Fagaceae > Quercus > Quercus aquifolioides. The sequence goes on from CM032331.1 coordinate 30,543,709, forward strand.
CAATACCTCCATTATGAGAAAGATCAAGATATCTTAGATGCTTCAACTTCTTGATAGAACTTGGAATTGTTTTAATTCCCATGTTATGCAAATCCAACAAGCGCACAAACTTAAGACTTGCAACAATTGTACCATAAGTTGACTCATCTGTTCTTATAGTATCAAATTTTGGTTGACTTGGCAATAGAAATGTTCTTATCATTCTTGCTTTATATAATGAGATTGTAATTTGCAATGATGATTGCAACGTTCCAACAAATGACACATGACGAGTTTTCTCATCAATATCTTTCTCTTTTGAATAAAAGGTGGTGCATTCAGATCATGATGCTAGTATTGCTATATCATGCAAAATGTCATGTAATTTGAATTGTGATACATTGCCTAAGTCATCTTCTTCAACTACTTGAAAGAACGATCTCCAAAGCAAATTTACAAAATACTCATGAACAACATCTTCTAGACATTGCTTTTGATCATACAATGTGATGAACCCCTGTGCCATCCACATTTTAATTAAACATGATTTGTTGATCTCGTAATCTTTTGGAAATAGACTACAATAAGAAAAACATTGTTTCAAATGCAACGGGAGATGATCATAATTCAACTTAAGGTCCGTTTGGTTGGAGGAGTGGAAAAGTGGGAGGATAAAAAAGATTTTAATTTCTCTCATTTTTGTTTGGTTGGGAGTGGAAAAGTGGAAGAATGGAAAAAATGAGTTTGTATAAATTTATGCATATACCATTGTTAAAAAATGATGCCTAATTAAAACCAAAAAAGGATAAACAACCAAAAAAAAAAAAAAAAATCGATCACCTAAATTTATAAAAAAAAAAAAAATCATGTCTAGGAAAAAAAAAACACATCTAAGAAAAAAAACACACACACACACACAAAAGAAAGCAAAAGAAAAAAAAAAGAAAAAAGAATATGAGCATGGACGTGTAGGAAGCCTGCCAAAAAAAAAAAAGAAAAAAGAAAAAAGGAAGAAGAGACAACGTGCAAGAGGAAAGAAAAAGAAAAAAGAAAAAAGAAAAAAAAGTAGAGCAACGTGGACAAGCTAATGTGCAACTGCACATGTGTATTTTTGTCCAAAAATGATGTTCAATTTTTCTCTTTAATTTTCTCTCCATTTTGGAGAGAAAACTTTTTGGTGGGCCTAGAGAGAAAACACCTAGTCCCATTATTTATTTTCTTTTCTCCTCACCCAACCAAACACACTCCAAAAAGTTTTTCTTTCCATTTTTTCTTCAAAATTTTCCATCCATCTTATTCCACCTCTAAACAAACACTCCTTAAGTGTTGGTAGAATGTCACTTTCTTTTTGAGGTATTTTTGAAAGTTCATTGTTATTGAATGATAACCACTCTATTTCAAAATTTTTAAAGTACAATAGACTTCCTATTGTCCTTATGGCAAGAGGAATCCTGCACATTTTTTCAAAATCGCTTTCCCAATTTCTACAAAGCATGCATTCTTCGACTCGTCCCCCTCTACAAATGCCATTTCTTAAATAAGGACCAAAATTGTTGTGCATCTAAACCTTTTAAAAAGTGTGGCTTAACAGTTTGTGTAATCTGTGCCACTATTCTACTACGTGTAGTCACTAATATTCTACTACCTCTTGCACCACCAATTAAAAGATTTCTCAAGCTAAACCATTTTTCACGATCTTCATTCCACATATCGTCCAACACAAGTAAGTATTTTTTTCCACTAATTTCTTTCCGGAGATTATTGACTAATGTGTTCATTTTTAAGGTTTTCAGGTTTCCTATTTTTTACACACTAAGATTTTCTCAGCAATTATTTTTACTTCAAAATTCTTAGAGACACAAACCCGCAATTGTTCTTCAAAATGTTTCTTAATTACTTCATCATTGAACACAAGTTGAGCAACTGTGGTCTTCCCTAATCCTCCAATTCCAACTATTGGAAGGATCGAAACATTATCTTTAACACTGGGATTCAACAGAAATCCAATGATTTCCTTCTTATCATCCTCCCTCCCAATAACATCTTCAGCACATACAAGAGAATGAGTCTGCTCTCTAGCCTTATACCTGAGTTGTGTCTCCTCACAAACGTTCTTCCAAGTGAAATTGCTTGTCTGCTGCAATAGCAACCAGCCTCTCCCTTATCGCCTTAACCTTATGACCCATTTTAAGACCATATAGAAGCTCGTTAGATTTGGAAAAAAAAAAAAATGCATACCTCTTTTGCCTTCTTGTCCTGTGTCATCACTTCCCTTCGTAAGGCCTCAGTAGACATGTCATCTAGTAAGTCATCCGCATCAAACATAACATCCTTAAGTCTTTTCAGCCACAGTTTGACTTTATTGTTGTGTTGCTTCGCCTCTGCATCAACAAGTACTGCACTAATTGTCGAAACTGTCTCCCCAAGTTTTTTAATCTTGTCTTTGACACCCCAGATGAGCACAATCTCTCGGAGTGCTAGGTTGCTCGATTTCTCATGATTCCATTAGCAACGTCAAATAGAACTCCTTCTGCCATTTCTTACTGAGAATTGAACGAATGCTATTTTTTTTTTGTCAGAATTGTAGAGCAAGGACTAAGGCGAGAACGATGTGTGATAGTGGGATGGGCGTATATGGACTTGAGTGATTGGATGATAATAAAACACGTAGATGGATTGCAGTTCAACAACCGTAGTTGCATCTATAGTCAATTGGAAAATGTTAAAGATTCCATACCATTTCTTCTCCTATGATTATCGGTGCCATTCTTCTCCTTTGGTAGGCTCTAGACAAATCTCTCAAAAGCAGATTTAAGTGGTCCAAGTAGTTGTTAGGAATTTAGCCTAATTCTTGAACATGTGTTAAACGAAATTAAAGGGGAAAAAGTGCAAAGAACAATCATACTACACAAATATTTACATGGTTCAATAATGTGTTTACATCCACGAAATTGCAATAATCTATAAAATATTACATAACCGAAGTCTTTGACTATTTTTTAACCTCTTGAGAGTGTGCCACCTCATCTTTGCAGCCTCTAGAATTTTACACATCATTTTAAAATTTAAAATTATTTAAATTTAGCTGAATACACACGAAATCTTTGAAAAAAGAAACCCAACTCTCTTCACTGTTTTCAGGGACACTTCTTCTCTGGCTCTTTCTCTTGCTCTCATTCCTTTTGCTTTCTCCAACCCCTAACACAGCCTCCTCTATGCCTCTCCACTTCTATCTTAGCCAACTTCTTCTTCTTTGAAAATATCAATCCTGAAATTTTTCGAGTCCACCGAACATGTCGAGCACTCGGCCTCTAAGGTCGCCCTTAACTCCTTCTCCAACTGCAGCCCCTATCACTCCCTTATTGCTAGGATTCTGGTCAGTTCTCCAACTTCTTTCTTTTAGCTCCAATCCTTTATTTAATTATTTATTTTTTTGGCTTCAAGTAATAAATAGTTAGTAGTATTGTCAACTTCACTGCTATCGGAAGTGAAATTCAGTGGCGTTTGATTGTATTAAAGTTTTTTTTTTTAATTTGGTTAACCAAATTTGGTTCAATAGTTGGAGTTAAAATTCAGTTTCGATTCTTTATTTGTTTATTTTTTACAGTTTGATGTTGTTTTCATCATTTAATGGATTGCCTACAATGTATTTGATTATAATTGTTAGTAAGACAATAACACTCACACTGCTCTGTTTCAAAAGATATCCTCTTTAAGCAACCAATCTTTAGGAGATGGAACGCTTCAAGTCTCGAAGGATGGGGTTTTAAGTTAGTCAAAGGTGATCGAAACGCAAGGAATTAGTGGATAATGCTTCTTCCTACGTTTAAATTTATGGGAATTTTTTATAACTGCAATGTGTTCCATTCCTCAGTAGGCCATCTTGACATCAGTATAATACTTACATTTAAATTTATGGGAATTGTTTATAATGACTGTATATGCATTGTTGTTGTAGTGGAGGAAGATGTGGACATTGGCAACGAGATGTCATTGGACAATTCTTCATCGTATAACAATGGTGGGGCTTGAATCATTTGAAACTTTTGTTGTGAAAAATGACTGGTAGTGAAGTCTGTTGTAGATTGGAATTCAGGATTGAGGTCAATCCCGATGCCATGGTTAGTCTTCTATATCATACGTACTTTGTGTATAGTTTATTGTTTATGACGCTTTGTTTACTCACCTATTTAAAGTAACATTCATGTTACAAACAAATCTAGAATTTGGAAGCCCATTTTGAAGAATGCTAGCACCCTGGCAGAGAAGTTCTCCATGGAGGTCACACAAGATCTATGTCTATCTAAATTTGTACTCCCTCAAACGTCCCTCAAACAGTAGCATAATTGGATTTTCAAGGAACCAACTGAGTTGCATTGGCTGCAAAGCTCTAATTAGGTAGGATTTCTTACTATTTATGTGTTATCATAGTTGCTAGGTTGAAAGAATTCAATTATATATAAATTTTGTTATTTCTAGTACTTACAAGCTGATTGCTGATTAGTAAGCCTACAAGTTGCGTGAGAACTTATTTGGAAATACATGGTAATGGGGGAAGCTTCTTTTAGATAGAAATTATGGGAAAATTTTCTGCTGCGATTGTTTAATGCAAATTGTTGGGATGGGTTGCAGGGCCAGGAAAGTTGTGAGTTATGGACACAAACATAAGTTATGCAGGGTTACATGTATTGGTAGAATTGGTGGCGTGTTTAAGTTTGGAATAGGTGTGCATCAAAGTGTTTACTAATTGAATTTGAGACTCTAACATTAACTTGGCATTTGTTTAGAGAAATTAAACAACTTCACGGAAGATTATGTGTTTATTTGTTTTCTTTTGTTTGCTGTGTGTCTTAATATGCATGCAGGTGGGATACTAAATTTGTGCAATCCTACTAGGCAGGAAGAAATGGCAACCATGAAATTTCTAAGGGTGATTGGAGATGATACTTTAAATGGAAGTGTTAGCTAGATGAAATAACTTAACAATTCCTATTAAGAAAAGTATTTAGTAGTTCCATTGGTTTTATTATAGTCAGTGTTTTTTTTTTTAATTATTTTTTTATAATAATATATATAACTTTTCAATTAGCCCATGCATTGTACTGGTTAGCAACTAGTTTTTACTATATTATGGAGAGATAATAGTAATTCTAAAGCAAAAAATATATATCCAAAAATGGGCCAAAAATTGGCTTGACAAGCCCAATCCTCTGCTCCATTGAAAAAGTCTCACAAAAAATCCCATTTAAAATTGAATATCAATTTTTGCACTAATAATTTGTGTGTTGGGCATATTTTTAATAAGATGAATATGTGAACTTAAATTGGCTTTGTTATATAGGCATTCACCCTCATTTGTCTTTGACCATAAGATAATAATTTCAAAGGATTGTAATAGCTGGGAAGACACAATTTATTTATCTCTAATTAATGTCTAACAACTTTTCTAATCTGTAACTAAAAAAAAAATGTCTCACAACTTTTCAACGATACAAAACTAATTTCATTCATATTATATCACAAATATAGGTCATTCCCCCCAAATCTTAAAGGTAAGATTTCACTTTTTTAAAGATATATTATTTTAATGTCTAGAATTGAACAAAAGGTTTTTGTCTTATATTATATTTTCATGCCTCATTTGGGAACCCAGGCAAGGCGGGTGGTGGAGGCTTAATTAGGAACAGCGAAGGGGGATGGATTAAAGGAAATTCAAGGTCAATTGGGTACACTACTAGTGTAATGGCTGAATTATGGGCTTTGAGGGATGGATTAACTCTTGCCAACCAGCTGGGAATTAGTCATTTGGAAGTTGAACTTGATGCTAAGGCTATTGTGGAGATGCTAAATAAGGCTGACAACTCTAACAAATTAATTTCTCCTTTGCTCCTTGACTGCAGGTTGCTCATGGAAAGATTCACACAGGTTCGGGTAGCACATATCTTTAGAGAGGCGAATAGGTGTGCTGATTTTTTGGCTAAAAATGGATGTTGTATGAGGGAGGATTTTGTTTTATTTGATGCTGCCCCCTCAGATGAATTAGATAGATTACTTGTATTTGATAGAAATGGTCTGTACTGTTATAGGCAGATAGCCAATACTTTGGCATCTGTGGACAATCTGTAACTTTTGCTTTTGTTGAATATAACACCTGTTAACCAAAAAAAAGAAAAAATATATATATATATATATATTTTCGTTTTTTTAAGAGATTAGAGAATGGAGAAATATAAGTATATACTATACACATCTAAGTTGGCAAGCATAATGCTTTCTTTCTTCTCCAAAAAAAAAAAAAAATTCCTTGCTTTCTTGTATATAGAAGGCAAGTATAATCTTTTCTTTTTCTTTCTCCAATTTGTTTTCTTTTGTATTGGAGATTCTTTTCTTTTTTGGTACAACAGCATAATAATTGTTTTGATGAAATCATGAGAGATATGCTGTATCATTAAAAGGGGAACACCAACTAGTCTATATATATAATAGAAGTTATAGAGCTCCACATTAAAAAGAAAAATTGACACTAGGTTTATCTTGGAAGTTTACCTAGGGGTGTTTTGAAGCCAAGATTAGACACTTTTTCCTGTAAGTATTGACGTATGCTTCTCCAACTTTGTTTGCATGTCTATGATTTTCTATTGCAATTCAATAACAAAAGTTTGCTTTGCTTTCTTAATTTGTCATATAAATGATAAAAATGCAATGAATTCTCAGCCTATTTAGTGTTTAATTGCACTTGAATTAATAATATTTATTTCTATATGAGTTTGGTCCATGTTACATCTAATGCTACTTTGGATAAAAAGGTGAGCCACACAATTACTTTTTATAAATCCTTATTTTGTGGAATCTGCATTTTTATTGAACATTTTATTTTTTATTTTTTATAAAGAGTTTCAACCTATAACGTCCGTTTTTAATAATTACTCTTTATTATCGGATTAAGATACCAATTAGTTTTTGGTGTAGGCGAATATCAAATTCCTAATATCTTATTTAGCGATAAGAGATTTTACCAGTTGAGTTAACCGAAATCTACTTTATCAAACATCTATTATAGCCAGGTTAATCACGTACAAGTTAACAATTGGATGTATTTTACTATTAAATCTATAAACTTATTTGTTTGGTATATTTAGGAAAAAAAAAAAAACCCTATAATCTTTTTAGCTCTATGAGGAAGTTTTTAATTGATAATCTTGAAAAGCATGATAGATCAACTTATTATTTGGTAAGCATAAGAAGAGAGCAGACCACACCAAATCCCCACCTCCATTTCAAATTTCAATTTATGCCCACACCTTTATGCCCTCTCTCAACCTCTTCTTTTTCAGTGTTTTGACTCTCACTTTTGCAGACCAAAGTGACTAGCGCTACAGAGTTGAGAATGGAGACGTTGTAGCGCTAGAGGAGGTGAGGATTTTGGGAGCGTAGTTTAAGTTGCAGTGTTATATGAAATATAATAGATCTATAAAGGTATCTATTGGTCTCTAATAATTTTTGGAAAAAGTTTACCTTCAAATTGGTTTGGAGGGAAATTCCTCCAACTGATCAATACGTGAAAATTGATAAAATTCTCCTCATGTACTTTTAGTCACATGGTCTATAAGTCATATGATTTTTTTAAATAATCCACATAGATAGATTTATGAGCCACCACATACGTATTGGAGGAGATTTCTTCAAAACGGTTTGAAGATAAATTTTGTCCATAATTTTTTGACTATGGTTTAGATTTGAATTCAGAAAATATAACTTGACCCTATTCTATAAATTCATTTTCCAAACAAATTGGAACACAAATTGTTGATAGACTTCATAATGAAATCATAAAATATTGTCTGAAAAAATTGTCTACAAATAGATGGCATTATAATTGATTTTCAAAAATAATTAAATAGATTTTGAGAAAACATAAAAAAGTATATTTCCTTAAAGTTTATTGGTTTCTAAATGTCATTTGTCATGAAAAAAAAATCACAAGAGATCTAAATATCTTGTCAGTAAATGGAAATATGATGGTAATAGGAATATAGAAAAAGAAAAAGTAACATGAGGGGAGTAGCATCTAAATTAAGGTTGCTTAGCAATGCTCATTACCTTTCTTTTACTATCGTTTTCTTGTTTTTTTCTTGTCAATTAATGAAAGGAAATGTTAAAGTAATATTATTGATTTTATACAAGCTCCGGAAAGTTCATCAATGGAGGAGTGTGAACAGATTGAGAGAGAAAGGAATTGAACCACACGAGTCTTGTATGAAATGAATTCCGTATATTAAGCTTAGCATGCTCTGTTCCTTATATAGTGAGAACAGAGGAAAGGAAAGAAGAGGAAAACAGAAATAACAGAAATAACTAACTATCCATCCAATACTAGCTGTACACGTGTAATAAGCTTGTAACTAACTTCTCCTATCTGTAGACTAAACGACAGTCGTTCTATGACTTCTCATTCTAAGCTACAGCTATGCTATTGTAGCTTTATACAAAATTACAATTAACAAATACAAAATTCATACAAACACTAACACTACAAATCAGTTACAAAATCAGTTACAAAATATCTCAATACTCCCCCTCAAGATGAACCATAGATGTTAATGAGATTCATCTTGGACAAAAGGAAGTAAAATTGTTTGTATCCGAGTGCCTTTGTGAAGCAATCAGCAATCTGATGTCTAGTAGGAACATGAAAGGTTTTTATGACTCCATCCTGAAGCTTACTTCGAATAAAATGACAGTCCACCTCTATATGCTTTGTGCGTTCATGAAACACTGGATTTGCAGCAATATAAAAAGCTGCTTTGCTATCACAGTACAATGAGGCAAGCTGAGTGTGATTAAAACCAAAAGTCTTAAGCAATGCCAATAACCAAACAACTTCACTTGTGACAGTAGCCATTGCTCGATACTCTGATTCTGCAGATGATCTGGACACTACCTGTTGCTTCTTGCATTTCCAGGATATAAGAGAGTCACCAAGGAAGACACAGAAGCCTGAGACTGACCTTCTGGTATCTGGACAAGCAGCCCAGTCAGCATCACAGTAGGCCTTTAACTTCAATTCAGAACTTGCTGATAAGAATAAGCCTTGGCCTGGTGTCTTCTTAAGATACTTAAGTACCTTATAAGCTACTTGGAGATGTGGAGTCTTAGGGGAATTCATAAACTGACTCAACTTATGCACTGAGTAGCAAATATCAGGCCTAGTTAGAGTCAAATAAAGCAGCTTGCCAATAAGTCTTCTGTATAAGGATGGATCAGGAACATCTTCCCCCATTGAGCTCCTATACTTAGCTGATTGATCCATGGGCACATTAGCAGGTTTGCTTGCTAACATACCAGCATCAGAAAGTAACTCTAAAATGAACTTTCTTTGACATAAGTTGATTCCTTTTTCAGTCCTTGCAACTTCAAGACCCAAGAAATACTTCAAGGTACCAAGGTCTTTAAGTTTAAACTTGGTGTCTAGAAAAACTTTGAAGGTGTTGACTGCTTCTACATCATTGCTTGCTATTAGGATGTCATCCACATAGACTAACAAGATGAGAATGGTACACTTGCTGACCTTAATGAAGACAGAATAGTCTGACTTAGATTGGAGAAAACCATGATCAAGGAGAGTGGAAGAAAGCTTGGCAAACCACTGTCTACTTCCCTGCTTCAAACCATAAAGTGACTTAGTGAGTTTGCACACCTCCCCCTTGCTGCCAAAACCAGGAGGAGGAACCATATACACTTCCTCATGTAACTCTCCATGCAAAAAAGCATTATTGACATCTAATTGAGACAAGTGCCAACCAAACACAGCAGCCATGGCCAAGAGTGTCCTAACTGTCACAAACTTCACCACAGGAGAGAAAGTCTCATAGTAATCAATCCCCTCGGTTTGAGTAAAACCTTTAGCAACCAGTCTAGCCTTGTATCTCTCTACAGACCCATCAGCCTTAAGTTTGATTTTATAGACCCACTTGCATCCAATTGGCACTTTACCAGGGGGCAGCTTGGTCAAGACCCAAGTGCTATTAGACTGAAGAGCATCAATCTCAGCCTTCATGGCAGCTTGCCATAATGGATCATGGCAGGCTTCAGCATAAGAGGTAGGTTCTTTGGTAATGGACAATGCAACAGAGAAAGCTTTATGGGCAATAGACAACTTAGAGTAAGAAAGAGTTGAGGAAATGGGGTAGAGAATACCTGGACTGGCAGTGGAATCATGAGAAGGTAGGAGTGGAGCTGAGACCAAATTGCAGTGATGATTAAGACTGGTAGTGGAAGCCAAATGACAGTGATAATCATGGAGATATGAGGGAGGTTTATGAGACCTATTGGACCTCCTAACAACAGGTAAATCAGTGGAGGAGACAGGACAAACAGGAATGTCAAGTGGCTCAGAAATATCAGGTGAAGAAGGAGCTAAGTCAGGATGAACAAGGTCAGGGAATTTATCAGGAGGTACAGCAGTGTCAATGTGGTTGAAAGGGAGAGAAAATTCAGCAGAAATGGAAGAAGTGGTTTCTGGAATTGAATGTTGAGATGGAAAGATATTGTGAGAAGTGGAAGAAGAGATAGAAACAGGTTTAGGCAGCCAATGTTTAAAAGGAAAGATTGACTCTTTGAAGATAACATCTCTAGAGATAAAAACAGTTTTGGTGGACAAATCATACAACTTATAACCCTTGGTACCAAAAGGATAACCAAGGAGTATGCATGCCTTTGCCCTAGGATCAAACTTGGACCTATTCCTAGTTAAGGTAGATGCATAACAAAGACAACCAAAAGATCTAAGGTGTTGATATGAGGGGGAATGACCTAAAAGTTTCTGATAAGGAGTAAGATTACCTAGAAGAGGACTAGGAAGCCTATTGATAAGGTATGTGGCTGTAAGAACACAATCCCCCCAGAATTTCAAAGGTAAGTTGGCATGAAATCTTAAGGCCCTAGCAACATTCAACAAATGCTGATGTTTTCTTTCAACAACAGCATTTTGTTGTGGGGTTTCGACACAAGAAAGCTGATGTAGAATGCCATGAGATGCATAAAAGGAAGAGAGAGCAAACTCAGGACCATTGTCACTCCTAAGCACCTTAATGGACACCTTAAATTGGTTAAGAACCATTTGAAAGAAAGTTTGAATCAGTGAAGAAGCATCAGATTTAAGTTTCATTAAATAAACCCAAGTACATCTACTATGATCATCAACCAAAGTAAGAAAGTATCTTGAGCCATTTAATGATGAAATGGAATAAGGACCCCAAATATCAGCATGAACCAAGTCAAAACAAGAGGAAGAAACACTTGTTGATTTAGGAAAAGGTAATTTGTGTTGTTTAGCTAGTGGGCAAACAAAACAGTCAAAAGAATTAGTATTATTGCAAGGAACCAAATCAGGTACAAGATGTTTCAACAAAGCTAATCTTTGTGAAGATGGGTGACCCAATCTATAACGCCACAATCTAACAACATTATTTGGAGTATCAACAACATTGACAACATGAGAAGAGTCAAGATTACAGAAATTGACCTTTTTATTACATAGGAAAGAAGAAAAACTGGATAGAACCTCTGAAACAGAAGTAGGCAATGTGAAGGAATCAGTGCACTGCAAAATGTATAAGCCTCCATGTCTCTTACCCAGCCCAATCATCTTCCAAAGCTGTAAGTCCTGAAGAAAACAGAAATGAGAAAGAAAAATACAGCAGCAAGAAGGATTCTGGGTTAGCTTACTGATGGAGATAAGATTGAAAGTAAAGTTTGGAATACAAAGAACATGTTCTAAAGTTAAAGTGGCAGACACTTTGACAGTTCCAATGTGAGTAACTTGAACCATATCACCATTAGGAAGTCTAACTGAAATCTGAACAGAGGAAGTGATAGAGGTAAAGAAATGGAGAGAATGTACCATGTGGTCTGTTGCACCACTGTCAAGAATCCAGTCAGATGGACTGATGTGAGAAGTGTTGACACTAGAAGAAAAAACTGAGTGTTCAAGGGAAGGAGAAAACCAGATACCTGAAATGTTTTGGGTTTGGAGATCCAATGAATTCTGAGAAGGCTGAGTAATTATGGTGGCAGCTTGGTGAGCATTGTCCAAACACATTTCTAGTGGTGCTTGAGTGCCGAAATGACATTGGGAGTTCAATAACCCAATCAGCTGCTGGTATTGAACCTTGGTGAGAGTGACAGGTTCACTAGGATGATCTTCAGCTGTGATTACATTATGGGCAAAAGACTGACCAGGTTGAGTACCTTTGTTCTTGAACTTATACCCAGGGGGGTATCCATGTAGCTTATAACATTTATCAACTACATGTCCCATGGCTCCACAATGAGTACATTGTGGTCTGCCATTCTTGAATTTAACAAAATTCTTGTGGTTCCCAGGCTTCGACCCAAATGCTGCTAAAGCTGATGAAGCATCAACCAAGATTTTCTTCCCAGCACCCACCTTTCTCTGCTTCTCATCTTGAAGCAAAAGAGAGAACACTTTGCTAAGAGGAGGCAAAGGCTCCAAAAGAAGAATTTGTCCTCTGACAGCTGCATATGTCTCATTCAGCCCCATCAGAAAAGACATAGTACAATCTTCAACTTGATGACCACATGTGCATGTTCTATAATCCGAAAATTCATCCCAAAGACCCTTGAATTTTGTGTAGTAAGCATTGATGGTTAAGTCCTCCTATGTCAAAGAACTAATTTCTTTCCTTAAGTCAAAGATTGTAGGTCCATTCCCTTGCCCAAACCTGTATTGTAAGTCAATCCATACATCCCTGGCAGTCTTGAAGTAAACAATGCTTGACTGCAATTCCTTAGAAACTGAATTAAACAACCAAGCTAGCACAGTACTGTTACACTTACACCAGGCTGCGTAATGTGGATGATCAGATTGGGGCTTAGGGATAGAACCATCAACAAAGCCCAATTTTGATTTGGCATCTAAAGAGATAAGAATGGCCCTACTCCAGGTGTTATAGTTCTCTTCAGTGAGAAGTTGAACCACCAAAGAAACTCCTGGATTATCTCCATTAGACAAGAAATAAGGACTGGATGTGCTTTCCCAAGGCTGTGTAGTGGGAGCAGCAGCACTAGCTGTACTCTCAGTCATACTAAAAGGAGATTATCGAAGAAAAGAGGAAGACTCAAAAGTTCCTAATCAGAGAAAATCAAGAATTGATTCTCTAAAGAATCTTTCAAGAAACAAAAAATGGATTCTAAGAATGATATAAGGAACTTTTGTATGCAATGCAGAATTTTGTTGAAATTTCAACAGGAAATTGCATATTTAGGAACGAAGAAACTTCAAATTCGAAGAAGAAATTGAAACCCTAAAAAAATTGAAGACTTCAATTTCAACTATGAACCGGAGAACAAAGATCAAGATTTCAACAGATTAAGAAAATCAAGACCTAGGTGATGATGAGTTTAATGCAAGAATCAACAGAAAATAATGAGACAGTTTCTAGTTGATCTGAAAAGCACTAAAATCAAGAAGAAAAACACAATTGAACTAGTAAGAATCAGAGAATACCAGAACGAAATGGTCTCTGAACTAGTTCTTGCTCTGATACCATATTGATTTTATACAAGCTCCGGAAAGTTCATCAATGGAGGAGTGTGAACAGATTGAGAGAGAAAGGAATTGAACCACACGAGTCTTGTATGAAATGAATTCCGTATATTAAGCTTAGCATGCTCTGTTCCTTATATAGTGAGAACAGAGGAAAGGAAAGAAGAGGAAAACAGAAATAACAGAAATAACTAACTATCCATCCAATACTAGCTGTACACGTGTAATAAGCTTGTAACTAACTTCTCCTATCTGTAGACTAAACGGCAGTCGTTCTATGACTTCTCATTCTAAGCTACAGCTATGCTATTGTAGCTTTATACAAAATTACAATTAACAAATACAAAATTCATACAAACACTAACACTACAAATCAGTTACAAAATCAGTTACAAAATATCTCAATAAATATAAATACAGAAAAGGAATACGTAACAAGTTAGAGGGAGAAGCATTTCACTCTAGATTTTTTTTTTATTTTTTTTTATTTTTAAGCAAATACTCTAGGTTGTTTAGCAAGCCCTATTGCCTTTATTTTACTTTTTCTCTTGTTTCAAAATTTTCATACGATAGTGGTATAGTATACTTATTATTATAAGACTTTGCTTGTGCTGACAATAGAATCTTCTTCTTTGTTTTCTTTTTCATTTTTATTTATTTTTTTGGAAAATGGGGAGGGGATTGATGTTAAATTATCAATTGTCTTAAAAGTTTAAACTGTTAATAAATTGTTAATTTAATTATTTAACGATAGTTCTTTAAAAAAAAAGGCTTAAACTATTAGAAATTTGTGAATTTAATTATTTAACTATAGTGCTAATAGTTGGGTGTCTAAGCCTGCCCGATTCCTACTTTGATTTAAAGATATATGTATTTTTCTTTTCAAAGCAACCTGTTAAAAGAAATCCTACTAAAGTAGACTGAAAAATGTATGATAACTTGAAGAGAGATAGGCAAAGAAATCTCATAAGTGAATGACAAATTGAAATGTTAATTTGGAAATGAATATAAAATAAAATAAAAGATTTGATAAAAGAGAAAATGAAGTATGTAAATCTTAGTAGATGAGCGTTAAGTGTCTTACTTATTTGTTTCTCTTTTTCGTTTATTTTGTGTTTGATAATGTTTTTCTTTTTAGGCAAAATGTTGTAATCATAATTTGACAAAATGCAGTTTTATCCTTGAAAAGCAATACCTTCTAGTCTTACATATGGTAGATGTTATAAAGGAACCCTCTGAGGTGAACTTAACTTTAATAGAAACAAAGACATGGAAGAACTTGGAAGTTTTCTTAGGGGTGTTCCAAAGCCAAAATTCAAATCTTGTTAATGTAAGTATTTAAATTTTAAAGCTGCATTCTCAAGGTTATTATAATGAATGTGAATGTTCAAATAGTGTATAAAACACTATGAACGTTTAGACCCCCAAATTACAAATTACCAATTCAAGCTTAATATCAAATAATGTATGTGCGGAAAATGAATGTAAGCTTATACCAGAATTGATAAACAATCTAAACCAAATAAAATCACATCCACAGTAGAAATTAAATGGCAAAGATTAAGGGAAGAGAGATGCAAATACAAAAACAACACAATGATGTGTTATCAAAGAGGAAATCGAAGCCCTCAGCATAAAACCTCTCCGCCGTCCTCCAAGCGGTCAATAATCCACTAAAGAATGAAGTTGGGATACATGAACAACAGAAGACCCTCCAAGCCTAATCTACCCCAGTGTACCTAAGCCCTCCTTCTTGCTCCAACAAGGTTGCGCCGAACCTTTGTCTTCTTTAGCTTACCGGATTCCACTATAGCCCATAGCATCAACCAATAACCATTGGTCCCTTCCTAACTACTTCCCAAAGCACCAAATAACCTTCTCATAGTGTGAGTATGATGAAAAAAGAATTTGGGTAATAACCTCTCAAGGATGTAACAATGGAGAGGGTGAGAGTAGAGAAATATGAAGAGTCTCTATGTAAAGATTGTGGATGAATCAATCTTATTTTTCTTTAGGGTTTCTCTCTCAAAATTCTCTCTAGAATCTCTCTAGAATCTCTCTACATTTCATAGGTATAAAGGTCTATATATAGTGGTGGGTGTTTGGAATGCGAAGAGTCATTTTTCCAAAACAGGGTTGGTTGGCAGCTTGGGCTCGCGACTTGACTGAGCCGCGAGTTCAAGCCGCGATATAATTGAATGGTCAGTCATGACTTTTTGTCTTGTAGTGCTCTAGACGTGAGCATCTTCTGGCAGCTTGCAAGTCGCGAGTCACCCGTGAAATCTAGTCGCGAGTCCTTGCTTCACTGCACAATCTTGAGTAATTCTTCACACTCTCTCACACACTACCTTTACATGATTCCCACATAAATACAGGATTTCTAAATGCTGAATTACAAGCAAATTTGGCACGGAATAAAGCCAACAAAATGGTTGATTAAATTCAACCTTATAGAATGTAATTTGTTATGTAGATGTTAAATAGAATAAATTTTTGCCCTACTTAGTTACTAGTTTGCATTTCAATTAATAATTAATTTTTGTGAAACATATTATTGCCAAACGAATTTCGTTATTAGAAAAGTTACATCAATTTATTACTTTTTATCAAATCACAATTTTGTTGAGACCATTGTTTGATTGAATATCTTTCATATGTTACTCATGAACAAAAATTTTTACAAAAAATTGATTGTCATCGTGTGTATAAAGCCAAAACTAAGGAAAAATCCCATTAAAATTTCAAATTTGATTTCAATTTTGTGTCAAGTATCCTAAATTTTTTTATTTTATTTTATTAATTTTAATGCCAAATGTGAGAACGACACCATAAATATTCACCATCCATTGTGAATAAATCAAGTTTAAATTTCTCATGGAAAAGCATACAAGAATTGTAGAGTTATTTTCCATCTGTGTATCCATCCCCAGCCATATTAGGTATTAGAATTTTAAATTGGATTTCAATTTTGTGTCATGTATTCTAATTTTTTTTTTAGTAAACAATAATATTTATTAGAACGCACACGAAAATAGTAATACTAGTGTTTTAAATCGGGTATATAATACATTACATTATTTCTTAATTTTGGTGCTAAATGTGGGGACTACATCATAAATATCTATCCAAGCATATATCCATTGTGAATAAATCACGTTTAGATTTCTCTTGGAAGAGCATATAAGAATTGTAGAGTTCTTTTCCCACCATGTGTCCATCCCCAGTCAGATCAAGCAGATTATAAATTTTGGCTGATCAGAAACATCTAATGGCACCAAATATTTCAATCCAGCACTTACTAATGGTACATATTAGCATACTGGCTCAGGAATTTCGTTCTTGTACAGCTCCCCTGGCTTTTGGATGAATACTATGGGATTTGAAAGGATTCTCTTGAGATTTATGATGCATGGGTTTGGGTATTCAAAGGGTTATTTATGTATCTTATATAGGAAGATGATCTCCTTCCCTTCCCTTATTTTTTTTCTACTACCGTTTTATGGTTTTGGCATAAGAAGTATTGATAAGGTATTCTTACTCCTTTCTTTCTTCTAGCCTCACTTAAAGAGAATTGTGTGGGTGAAACTGAAAATTTTGGTTCTTATGGGTTATTATTAGTTGAGTATAAGTTTGTGTCCTTTTATTTTATTTTAAATAATAATAGTTTGTGTTTTACTCATTTTTCTTTCACATATAGTGTATATCCATACAGTCTTAGATCCTTATCATCAACCAATTCCATTCGCTCTGCCCAAGAACCAAGTTTGATCTAGTATGAGTGAGTTATTACTTATTAGTTCAATTTTATAAGAATTATAGTAAAATGTAATTTTAGGGAGTAAATATTAATAGGTATATGAGAAATAGAACTTACCCAATTCTGCAAATTTCAATCTGGTGCAAATTTGCTTTATAGGTTGGTTCAATTTTGCTGGAATAATCGTTAAATGTCATTTTGGAAATTAAATATTAGTGGGTAACTGAGAACTAGAGCTAAAGCCATCTTTATTTTTCAGTTCAGCATGTATTTGGTTGTCAGTGTGTGTGTGGGTTATTGGGCTTTCTTTGCTTCCTTAGCAAATGCATAGTGTCTGCATGAAACATACAATTTCATCGAATTTTTTCTTCAAAAAAAAGATAATAATCATTTACTTATATTTGTATTATTATTAGGTCTTTATTAATGATAAGAAATTTTCTTTTGTTTAAGTTCAGATTTAGTGATTTTTCCTTTCTCTCTCTCTTCTTTTTTGTTGGTAGACTAAATGGTATATTTGTTATAGAAAAGTTCAAACATACTCTTACGAAAATGAGTTTTTTGGTTTATGCTTTTATATTATTTTATTTTTTAAATGTAATATATCTGGATATTGGTTTCGATTTAGATATTTTAAAGTCCTTACAATCTACATTTTCAGTTTCTACCAAAAAAAAAAAAAATCTACATTTTCAGTATGTACCATTCAAATCTATTATTGCATTTTGATATACTAACCCCTCCTGACTCAGTTGGTGTGTCATACTATTAAGACTTGCAGGTGTTACTCAAGTGTTACATTGGCTAGCGGTGGCTTTGAAGAAGAGTGGGAGGTCAGCTGGTCAGGGAGGTTCACTATTGGATTGCATCGGTGGAATTCAATCGGTAAGGTTTCCTATTTTCTTGCCTTATTGATGCTTAAGTATTGATTAGCTTTTGTCTTTCCTTTGGAAACCATGAAACGGTAGATTTCAAATCAAGGGATCATGAGAAAAATGTTAATATGTCGTGAAACTAAATGGCATATATTTTGGTCAAGATAATTCCTTCTAACAAGCTTTTCCCATGGTTTTGGCCATTCTTACACTTTCAAAGTTTTTCTTGGTCTTTTACTTAAGTACTCTTGCATTTTTTCAACCATACTTTCATTTAAAAGGCTAAGTAAAAAATCTCATGACATTTTCAACCGTCCTGTATGTTTAATAACTCATGCTTAATATCAATAGTACTACAACAATTGAACATGTTTGTGCGTAAGCATAAATTACAAGCTAGTTTACTATTAAATCAACAATTTTATTTATTTTTAGTATATTTAAAAATCTATAATTTTGAGTTCTTCATAAATAAGTGAGTTTGTTATATCCAATCACCTTGATATTTGGTGAGCATTATAGATTAAAAAAAATGGAATTTAATCAAAAGGTAGGTTTAGAAGAATATTACAGTATTATGAAGAAAAAAAGTTATTGAATAGTATAATTTTGCAGAAATTGCCCTAACTATATCTTGAACATAATGCCTGTGGGGCCAGAATAAGTCAGCAACCCCGGCCCACTCCAAACCAAGCCCAGAGGCCCACGCCGAGGATGCCTCCACTATCCGAGGCCCGAGGACCCAAGGAACATTGCCGAGGATGGTTACATCCTCGGTAGGCCGAGGCCAGAAAGTGTGCATACAGCACACCTTTAAGGGGAGTCTCCCCAAGTATCCAAGGAGCAAATAGCAGGAACCAATCACCGGACATTGAAGCATGGCGGAGGAGCAAGTCTCAGGTGAACTGTCACCTCCACATTAAATGCCCTCAACTAACGCTCTGGCCGCATTAATGAGGACAAGACCTCTGAACAGTGCCGTCTTGAGCGCTGCAACCCACTGGAGGTATGGGAATGCGGCTGATGGGACAGGCACTCAAGTGGAAACCGAATTGATCAACAAATGTAGGGCTAGGATCAACTGATTGAGAAGTATATAATGTAAAAATCCCTCTTGTGAGGGGGACGGATGAAAAACCAGAGAAAAAGGAATACTGTAGCAAAGTATTTTCTCTCAACTCTTGTAACCTTTCTGAAAAGAGATAATAGGAGTTTCCAGCTCCATAAGGCACGTCCGAGGAGCCTCATTGTATGTTCAAACCCACGTTTTAGTTGGTAGCAATCACGTACAACCATGCATGGCCGTTGCCTTTTTTACTAAGGCCTAGCTCTTGAGCCCATACTCTACAAATTTATTGAAGGGTTAGCTGGGCTTGGGCCCACTCTCTCAATCCTTAGAGAGCGCTCGAATCCACCCCCTACAATGCCTATCTAATATTCATATTGTCTCATAATAATAGCCTTACTAAAAAAAATAAAAACAGTATAAAATCTTTTTATGATAATTAAAATAAATAAATGATATAATTTAGGGATAATTGTAAGAGAAAATGTGAATTATGTTTTAAGGAAGAAGATAGAATATTGTTTTGTAAAATTTTCATGTATGATAACAAAATTGCTACCAGATCAATAAAAGGACTTTTGTGTATTTTAATAATAATTATTTAAATTGAAGTTGTTTTGGAACTATATGGGAATCTAACTTTTGATTTATAAAGGTGTTTTGAAAACATAATTTAAGTGTTGAAATTTTATTTTCAAAACTATATTTTACTTCAAGATCTATCTCTATAATAGGATATCTCTTCATTATTCCCCTCCATAATAATCTTGATTTGAGGATCTTCTTCCATAACAAGAATTTTTTCAGAAATCTCTATATTTTGTTCTTTGACTTCTACATAATCTTCAAGAACAATATTTTCTTCAACATGCAATTCCACCCTTATTGGTGGAATATATGGCTCTTCAAAATAATGCAAGTATGAACTTCTTGGCCAATAATAATTTTCTTTTGTATATGACAAAATTTCATCACAATCCAACATATAAAATCTAATAGCAAGCATTTTTTTCATCCTTGGTCATGAATGAATTTTGTCTTTACCTTGTCGGATTTTATCAGATTGCACTCGTTCCCACTAACACAAGGCCTACTTACTAAGTTTATACGAAGCAAGTCCAACTTTTCTCTCATAACAAATATTCTTGTAGTCAAATAAATCTTCTAGATCAAGTAACCAATCAAGAAAATATATATATATATATATACTTTATTTATAAATAATCATTAAAACTTGCAATTCTCTTATAAGGCTTATATGAGATTTGCTTACCAATAGGTTGCCCGTGAGTTATGTCTCCATTGCTTTTATCCCTATTGTTTCCATTATTCAACAGCACCATCCTAGCATAGATATTTGTGAGTACTTGTTGTACGTCACATAATACTCGCTAAGTTATTCATTGTTGTTGTGGTGGTGGTTACCGTCTTGCCAGTTAGTAATCAGACTAGGGTAAGTCAAGGCTTTGATACCAATTGATGTCTCAGAAGCGTCAAAAAGCAAAATATGTCTACTTCTAAAAAACAAGAAACAAAACACATTTGCTTTTGAAAATAACCTCAAATCCACGAAGGTTCCTTGAATTCACAAGGGTTCCTTGAATCCACAAGGAAAAAGGGTTTAGAATCTACTAGAAAATAAGAAGACAAAAGTTTGAATTTTATTGATTGAATAATTGTTAAAAAATATGTAAAACTTAGGGGCCTATTTAAGGGCTCCATCAAACTTGATAGACATGAAAATACTCCCTCTGTCCCAGTTTGTTTATCCTTTATTCCATTTTTGGATGTCCCAAAATATTGTCCTGTTTCTAAAAATAAAAGTTATTAGTTTACTAATGTTTTTATTATACCCATACTTTATTTTCAAAACAATTTGAAAAGAAAATTAACAAATATTTAAAAAAATCAATCTAATTGGAGCACCTTTTTAGTTGCCTCATTAAGAATAACTCTTTTTTTTTTTTTAAATGATAAATTTATTTAAAGATAATTTTGTAAACTTATACATTTTTATAAGGCAAACAAGACAATAAAATAAATGATGTTCCCTTAGAAAGTTTGACTTTTCAAACAGGACAAACAAATTGAGACAAAGGGAGTATATTCTAAAATAACTCCTAATTGATACCTAACCATAAAAGGAACCAAATTTGACCTAAAAAAACATTAAATCACCTAAACCTAAAATAAAGTTTTTTTTACATAAAATACCAAAAATAATAAATTACAATAATTTAATAGTAAATTGTGTCTTACGTCAAAAATTCAATCAAGTCAATTGAATCGTGTTTCTAAATTATGACCTTAGAAAACAGACTAGATCCTCAAATAACTTCAAAACAATATCAATTTAAACAATTAATATTAAAAAGATGAGGTTTGGTTTAAGTGTAACTTTAAAAAAGTTGCACCATTTTTAAACTGTTAATTTTTATTAAATCTAAGAGTGAAAAAACACTATCTATATATATATATATATATATATATATATATATATCGCCATATTTTTAAAAATTAGTGATGTAACAATAATATTTATTCTGTGGGTTTTAGTTAACTCAATTGACAAAGTCTATTATCTTTAAATTAAAACTTTAGGGTTCACGCTAAAATAAAAAATAAATTAGTGTTTTGGTGTGATGATAAAGAATAAATATTATGGAGATAACATCATAAGTTGAAATTCAATGATCATATTTATAAAATAATAATAATAACTCTCTCTCCGGACTCTATTGCCTTCTCTCTCTCTCTCACACACACATAAGTAGAAATGGCTTTCATCCACCAACATATCTCTCTCTGGGAAATGCTACATCGACGAGCTGAAATGTAATTAATAAGTGAGAAAAAAGAAAAAGAAGAAGAAGATGTCATTAACTAGTTGAGTTTGAAAGCAATAAATATTTCATGATGAGATAAGCATAGTTTATTTTTTTATTTTTTATTATTATTATCAATCATTAAGATCTATCATAAAGAAATCTATGGTGTAAAGATGATGGTGTCACTAACCCATGTCCAAAAAGATATAATTTAACCATCAAACACTCACTAATGCCCACAACACACCAACCATTCCAAAATGCCTTCCCCCATCTTCTTAAAATCCCAGAATCAACAAGCCGCCACCTCAATCTTACAAGCAAACATCAATTTTGTCTTTCTTATTGAACTTGAGCAAGCCCACCATGCGGAATCGAGATCGCAAATGCCCAAATAGTGACGAGCATCATCATTTAAGCTTAGATCTATTAGTATTTTTGTTTATAAAAACTATGAGAAAAAATTGCTACCGAACTTAAATCAAACATCTCATGTGCACCTCTCTCTTTGTTTGTTACTTTGTTTTCCTCTGTGATCTACATTTTATATTCATTTGACCAACCCTAATCTATTAACTATTAAGTCTTTTTCTATTTCTAAAAAATTATATATATATATATATATATATATGATATATTTTCTAAACAAATTGGATGTTGTTTATTATTGTGCATGTGATAGAAAATGGAGCTTCAACATTTTTGCCATCCAGAGCATCCATTGATCTTCAATGAAAAGAGAATTTATGACAGAGATTGTCACGGATGTGACAAACCAATATTGGGTCCTAACTATATTTGTATACAATGTGATCATTTCTGCCATCATAAATCATGTGCAGAATTACCCCTCGAGTTGCACCATCCCTTGCACCCTAAACATCCTCTTATTCTTTTTCCTACATGGAAATATTATGACAATGAAGACTTTGAAAAATGCGAAGTTTGCAAAAAAAAATCAAGGGGAATATGCTTATCGTTGTTCCCATTGCAACTTTAACCTTCACATCACATGTGCTTCTTTAGCGCCCACCATGGAAGCTGAAGTCCACGATCACCCATTGACCCCCTTTTGGAAGTGGATCACATTCACATGCGACCTTTGTGGCAAAGGAGGTGAGGGTATGCCCTATCAGTGTAACCCATGTGGTTTCGGGATTCATAGAGAATGTGCTTCTTTCCTACATAGAGTCAAAGTTGTACGTCACAAGCACCCCCTCGACCTCATCCATTCTTTTGAAGTCCATCGATTAGACTCTCCATTTTGTCAACTTTGTGTTCAAAATGTGGACACAAACTATGGACTTTACTATTGCTATAAATGTGATTTCGTTGCCCACCTCCATTGTGCTATGGACAAGAGAAACATAGAGTACATAAATTTATCGAAACTTAAAGATGATGAGAATGAAGATCTAGAGCTTGATCAATTTGTTCATTTAGCAACTTACAAAGTAAAGAAAACCACAGTAGGGGAAGACGGGATTGAAATAGCTACATAAATCGAACACTTTAGTCACAAGCATGATTTAAAGTATACATATGAGATTCTAAATAACGAAAAATGCAACGGGTGTGTACAAGCTATTCTCCCTCCGTTTTACAGTTGTGCAAAGTGTAGCTTTTTTCTTCATAAATCTTGTGTTGATTTACCCAGAAAAAAGCGGCATCCACTTCATCAACATCCACTCACCCTCTTCCCAAAGCAACCCTCTAGAGGAAAGTGGTTTAATTGCGATGCTTGTTCGGAATGTTGCAATGGCTTCACCTATACATGTGAGGATTGCAATTTCAAACTTGATGTTCAATGTTGTTTGATGTTAGACATCCTTACACATGAAAGTCATAAGCATCGACTTATCCTCTCCAACACAGGTTATCACCAAAGTTGCAGTGGTTGTGGTTCTAAAAGTTTACTAGTTTTTAAATGTATCACTTGTGAATTTGCACTTGACTTTAACTGCATAACACTACCACATACTACAAGGTACAAACAACATGAGCATCCCTTCACTCTCTCTTATATTGCTGAAGATAACTCTGGTGAATATTATTGTGATATTTGTGAAGAAGAACGAGATCCAAACCATTGGTTCTACTATTGTTCAGATTGCAATTATCCTACTCATCCAAAATGTATTCTTGGGAAATACCCAAAATACAAGTTTGAAAGTGTTTACACAGTTTCTTATCACCCACACCCCCTTACTTTTGTTGAGGAACCTAAAGACCATCCTCCATGTGACACTTGTGAGGATCTTTGTGAAGAGTACATCTATCAATGTGTCCAATGTAATTTCAATTTACATTGTTTTTGTATATAGAAAGGACAAATGTAGTTTTAATTTTTATTTCTCTTATATCCATTTGAGTTGAGCTTTAATTCTTTATTGTTGAATCTGATATGTTATTACAATTGTCAATTAGTGTAGTTTAGGGGGACTTTCTTTCATTTTTTCATTGTGAGATGAAGCTTATTAAGATTATTGTTTTGAACCTCCTAAAACCATTAACATGTTGTCACCTTTGTTAAAGTTAGATTTTAATTCTACAATCAACTTACTAAATTTTTCATTGTATCTATGAATCGTGACATTAGCAACAATCTTGAGGTTAGATATGGCAAAACGGGTCAACATTCGCTGACCCACCTCAAAAATTCCCGGCCCAAACCCTTTTATTACTAGAATAAAAAAGTGTTGATCCGTGACCTAACCCATTTTTGCAGGTCAACCCATCCCAACCCGGCTAACTCATGACTCGACCTATTTTATAATTTTTTTTTTGGGTAAAAAATTAAAAATAAAATTAAGACACGGTTGGTTTACTTGTTTGATGTTGTAATTTATAGTGCACAACTCAAACTCAATTAATAAATATGATGCATGTGATTATTATTATTATTATTATTATTATTTTAAAAATCAAATTTTTAAACATTTTTGGGATAAAGTCATTCAAATATATATTTAACATCAAATACAGTGACCTCAAGAAAACAATTAAGACCTTTATCTTTTTGTATGCATACAAATTGAATGATGAATGATTGAGACATTCTTGTTGTTTGAATAGCACGATAAGTAAAGGTTTTTAAATATCAAATGACAATGTACATGTCAAGAAAATCTAGTTCAAGTAGAGTTAAAAATATATATTTGAAATTAAAGACATATGAGAAACATTCATAAGTGTGAAAAGACTAAAACTTAAGTATATCAATGATGTTAGAAATTTAGACCCCTTAAAACACAATTAGATTGGTTAGCCTAGTTAATTAGCCAAGTTGTTACTTAGTCCAATTATGCAATTCTAGGTTAAAACAATCAAATAATCATATCAAACATATAAAGCAGCGGAATAATAAATAACACAAGATATGATCACCCAGGAAACCACACGGTAAAAACCTGGGGAGGATTTGACCCACCTATCCTCAAGGCAAACCTGAATCCACTATGAAAGAATCGAAGTTCATACAAAAGGACTTACAAGCTCCCCGCTCGACTTCCTAATGCTACCTACCAGTAGAACTTACTGACACGACCCCGTGCAAGCTCCGAATCCACGGACTCCTTCTTTCTTGAATTCTTCAATCAAGTACAAGCACCCACGCTTGATATTCTTTAAGCTTCAATGGTAGCAACTTTGTTGATCATCAAGATGTAAATAATAATCTCTATCTAGAAAACCCTAAATTTATGTGAAGGAAAGCTCCTCAAAGATCTCACAAGAGATTCACATAAACAGCAAATATGAGCAACAAATACTTAGAGAGGTTTGGGTATAAAACCCTAGATACAAAAGAGACACTCTCTTTTCTCTCTCTAAAAGCACTTAAAAACGTGGCTTAGGGTTTCCTTTATATAGTGGGAGAAGTAGATCTGAAACCCTAATCCTTAATGGGCTTAAGCTGCTGTTTGGGCCAACTTAAATTTCTGCAGATATGATTTTCGATTGATCGAGCCTGTTCTTCGATCGATCGAACCAAGCAGAATATGAAGTCTTCTTCCTGCAGCTTGTATGTTCTTGAATCTTGACTTGAATCACCTTGAGCATTGTCTAATAAAACCTATAGCCTCTAAGATCTATATCTAGACAAGTTTGTGTTCACGATTTGCCAATTGTTCTAAACATTTAGAACCTAACAAATGAAATTGACATAAATTATGAATCTAAGGCCTATTTTTTAATAGTTCATAACCAAAATTAACAGCTTTTCAAAATAACATATGATATTTCATTGAGTATGTGTTGCTTTATAATGACATGATATTCATAAAAGAGACCATGTTTTTTTATTTTTTATTTTTTATTTTTATTTTTTTATATATAAACATTTAAATTTAAATTTTTTATATAAGTATGTAAAAGAGACCATGTACAAATAAGTAAACAATCAAACTTTGATGTACATTATCAAATTAAAATATAGTGCCAACAATAGAATATCTAAAATTAACACAACTATTAGATTATTTTCCAAGATATTAGATTATAACATTAGCTTTCAAGATTGTAAATTTCTTATATGTTTTTATTCTTTATTAAATTAATTATCCAATCAGGCATTTGTAATTTTGAAAAGTTGTGACCATAAAAATAGCTCAAGAGGCAACTATGAAATATTAGAGAAGATAAGAATCTATAAAAGTAGACAACCAAACCACCAAAAACAGAAAATATTGGTTTCCCTATGATTTTTAATCAACTCGGTCATTTGTTTTGGAAAAAAACTAGGCATCTTTGAGTTTGGCAGTGGATCCCATTCAAACATTGGAGATATGATGTCACTAGCTTGATATCCCTTCATCTACTGATTTACTAAGTAATGTTGTAAAAGTTTCAATCTCATTTTTTCTGGCCAAAATGGGGTTTTACCCCTTTCAGCTAAACTTTCCAGCATTTTGCCCCTATTCTGAAACTAATTAGGGATACACCGTTGTTTTAAACTCGATTTTCTAAGAGCTCATAAGTTATAGCCCCTCTAGATTAGGGATATGCCCCTCTAGATTTCATCTTCTAGGATCTCATAAGTTATAGCCACTTCCTTTAATATGATTTATACATCTGACAATAGTGGAATTTGTGAAGTTCATGTATTTTTGTGCAAATATTCTATTGAATGTCAATCTTTTGCAAAAGAATCAAAAGTAAGCCACTATTTTATTTAACCTCAAAGGAGGGGAGTGAAAGTTCAAATAGTGTATAAAACACCAATGAATGTTTAGACCCCTAAATACAAAATTACCAACACAAGCTTATAATCAAACAATATATGTGCGGAATATGAAATATAAGTTATAACCAAATTGGTAACACACTCTAAACCATAATTAATTACAAACACAGAAGCAATTAAAAGGTAAAGAGAAAGGAAAGAGAGATGCAAACACAGAGATAACACGGCGATGTGTTATCGAAGAGGAAACCAAAGTACTCGGTGAAAAATCTCTTCTCCGCCCTCCAAGCGGTCAATAATCCACTAGAGAATAAAGTTGGGATACATGAATAGCAGAAGACCCTCCAAGCCTAATCTATCCAGTGCACCTAAGCCCTTCAAGCTTCTTGCTCCAACAGGGTTATGCCGAACCTTATTTTCTCTAGCTTACCAGATCCCGCAATAAGCCCATTGCATCAACCAAATGAATTGGTCCCTTTCTAAATTGCTTCCCAAGCACCAAAACACCTCATCACTGATATGGGTATGGTGAGATTAGGATTTGGCTAATGTACCTCTCAAGGATATATCAATGGAGAGAGTGAGAGTAGAAGAATTTGGAGAATCAAAGGATGAAGATTGTGGATGAGTCAATCTTGTTTTTCTCTAAAGTTTTTCTCTCAAAATTCTCTCTGGAAGCTTTCTACATTTTGTGGGTATAAGGGTATTTATTGTAGGGTGTATAAGGAATGCGAAGAGTCAATTACAACCAAACAGGGCATTCTGGCAACTCGAGCTCGCGACTGGAACGAGTTGGAAGTTTGAGTCGCGAGCTAACTGTCTGGCTAGACTGGAGGTTTTGTCCTATAGTGCAATAGTTGGCGTGACCCTTCAGCTCCCCTTACATGCTTCACACATATGCCACCTTTGGCGACTCGCCAGTCGCGAGATCCAGTTGCGAGGCTTTTCTTAAGTTCACACTCTTGAGCTTTTCTTCACACTCTCTTACACACTATCCTTACATAATTTCCACCTAAATATAGGGTTTCTAAATGCTGAATTACAAGAAAATTTGGTACGAAATAAAGCCAACAAAATGATTGAATAAATTCAACCTTACACCCTTCATTTCAGCAATGCTTAGGTACCTCATAACATGTTGCTTTGGATCTCCAGTCCCATCAAATTTTTCAGCATAAAAAATCTTGAACTTTGGAAGTAGTGAATGGGAGTCTTGAAGCTTATGCCCCTTATGTTATAGAGACAATCATCCATTCCTTGGGCCTTGCGAAAGGCTTTTCTCCATCTTCTCTCTTAAGGCTATGGTTTCCGTCGTAAGTTTCTCAAATTGCTTGTTCCTTTCATAATTAGCTTTGTCCCTTTCATCCCAATCTTCCCCTTCTTCCTCATCGAGAACCTCTACATGTGAGGCTTTTTCAACTTAGCCCCTTCTAGCTTAGTGAGGCAACCCCCATCTTTTTGAGTGCATCACTTTGTTCTTCCATTGCTTTGAACAACTTTTGTACAATTCCATCACTAATTGGAGCGGCCATTGTTGCTTGAGAAGATTCCCTTACTTGGAACTCTTCTTCTTGATGTGTATCCTCAATCTTGACAAAACGTTTTCCGTGCTTTTCTCGAGTCCAAATTGGAGTGGGGACGTGTTTTCTTGACTTTGGTGGTGTAATGGTGACTGAAAAGAAGTCTCATTTTTATTAAGTCCATGTCCCAATTAAAAGGTTCCTTGTGTTTTTAGGTGTCCTTAGAAAGCCTTTAAGTCCATTTTAATGAAGGCCCAATTACAAAATCACACCCTTTAAACACACAAAAACCTAAACCTAGACTACACAAACATATTAAAGCATATTGTAACAAGAAACTAAGACAAACAAAAAAGATTAAAAGCATAAAAAGAGAAGAAAAGGAAAAAGCAAAGTTTAGACTAATACCTCAAAGAAAAGCTCTTCAAGATTGATTTTTGACCGTTCCCCTCAGTCAAATCTATTCAGAATTCAATAAAACAGTGATTAGTAATCTTAAACTCAAAGACCAAGGCTAGTAAAGACCCTAATCAAACGAAAATTGACTTGAGGATGTTTTGTGAAAAACTCCCTCTTTGATTCACTATTTCTAGTGAATCTTAGTGTTTTCTCGTGGGATTTCTATGTGTTTTGAAAATATACCATGTAAGGCTACTTATAGAGTGAAAAAAGGGGTTTGGAACGACTCCCAGACGATGTGGGATTCATTCCAAACCTCAACATTAATGCAAAAAGCTTGCCTTGTATAGTTTCTGGAAATCGTTATGCGTGCGCAAGATCAAGCCTGCATATGCATGCAGAAAGCTACATGCATTGGTTGATCTTGCGTGTGCATTGCGAGGGTTTCCTTTGGCCTTATTTTTCAAAAATAGGTTTATTTGCTCATAAAAAGTTATATTTTTCTTTTTAACACTTCTCAAGTCAATTTAACTTCTGATTGAGCCTTAAACCAACCTTGGGTCTTAGAATTTAGCATCATTGGAGAATGGGGGCCCAAGTCGTAATGGGTACAAAATACGTTGTCTACACCTGACCACTCTCTCTTGGTTTGGGTCTAGCATGAGTGAGGGGTGTACAATTAAAGAAGGGAAAATAAAAGTGTAAAATATTTAACTCCCTACTCGGCCATATTTTATAGTTAATTGAAAATGGATTTCAGTTTGAATGGGTTTTCTAGTCCACCCAAACACCCATAAGGCTTTAAAATGTTTTATGTAAAAGCTTTTCACCCGAACTAACCACAACCTTAATGCGCCACCTTTCTTTGATAGTAGCAACTATGCATATTGAAAGATTTGCATGCGTGCACTCCTTATGTTCCTTGATGAAAATGTGAAGTCCATCGTAAATGGATGGGTGAAACTCGATAAACCCTTGGCCAAATGGGACAATAACATGCTCACACTTTCTAATGCTAACACTTAAGCTCTTAATGCAATATTCTATGCTATTTTGGTGATGATTTTCGTAAGGTGTCATTTATCGAGACCACTAAGGAAGCTTGCACCCTAAACTATCACTTTGATTACACTTAACCCTTTGAACTATTGAAATTCATGATTAACCCACAAAGTTATAACTTTATTTCAATGTCCCCCTATCATATATTTTGGTGTCAAGTTCGATAAAAATAATATGTATATAAAAGCAAAAACCTCATGTGAGAAAGTATGAGATTCTGCCAAGTGGGGCATTCTATGGCAAAGAAAATTAAAATTTGTCAAGTACCACATAGAGATAAGAACAAATTAAATATTAATTTTTTGTTTCATTTGGTAATGTTTCGAGAATTTTCTAATTAAAATATAAATATTCTTTGTATCATTTGGTTCAATGTTTCAAGACTTTTCATCCCTTATGTATACACACAAAACTCTTTGCATTTTAATTCAAAATTTTTACATCTTGCACTTCTACCCTTTTATATATACCTACCCATAGCCCTTCAGGCCATCCAAAGTCAAATACACACAGACCAAAAACAATGTTATTTACTTTCAATCTTTCGACGACACCTATCTAGCTCTATTATTGTTGTCTCATCTAATCCTAACCCGTATAAGCTGGCTATAACCAAGGAAGGGGTGCTTGCATTTTATATTGAGTGACAACGGCAATTATGATTTTGATATTAAGGTTGAACATTGTAGATTTGTGGTTTTTGTAAATAATGTGATTGATTATGAGTGTTTAGAATGTGTATTTTATTTTAGAATTAAGGAGAAAGAGGAAGACAAATTCTATATCAACTTTTATTCTACAATATTCCTCCAAAGTTTTTTTTTTTTTTTTTTTTTTCCAATTGAATAATTATAATGGATATGTGTGTGAAATTTATAATTGTTGCATTTTATGATGAACTCATTACTAATAAATTTTTATAATAATCATGCTATAATACATATACAATATTCTCCAAAATCATCTTACATAAAACATTACAACATTATCTGTGCATCGCACAAGTAACTTACTAGTTTAGTATCGAAAGATCAATTTACCCTTCTTTCCAAAATAGACAACTAAAAAATAAATTAGTCTTTCAATACTAAATTTTATTATAGTTAACAGCAAAATAGACAGCGAGGGGTTGAGTGTAACGTATATTTGAACACAATGGATCAATCAAGCATTTCAATAATTTAGGAGATTAAGTATAATGGAGGTGATAGTTTAGGGTGAAGAATAGTAATTTTCTTCCTATTTCCCTATTTGTGTAGTTATATTTAGGCTTTGAGAGTCTTAATCAATTAATTTTCTTGTTTTCATCTTTTATGATAATTTAGTTATAAATATGTATGTCATTTTAACTAATTTCTTTCTGAAAAGTAGATTGGTAGCCATAGTTGGTAGCTTGAACTCTTCAGGATCATAATTCCTTGCTTTAAAATCGATAGCCATTGTCATTTCAAAGACATCATATTGAGTACTTAAAAGTTAAAACATGCTTTCCATTACTTTTTCCTGCTTTCCGTTTTCTTTCTCTTGACGATCATATAACTATATAAGCATCAAATTATACTTTTTTAAAATGAATAAAAGAAAATACAGAAAAAAGAAAAAAAGAGAGCATTCATATGAATCACATCCAGTCTTTTCATGTAAACCCATTAATAGCCAAAAATAGAGAGCATTGTACATAAAATATTATAAAATAGAGATATAGATTAAATCTTTTCATGTAAATTTACTTATTTAAAATGTTACTAGGAAATGAAGCTGTGTAATTTTAATTTCTTAGCTTGTATTTCGCAACAAAGCATTGTAATTTATTTTGTTTTAACATCTCATATAATTTTTATGATTTATCAATAAAGTTTATTTTTGTAAGGTTTTCTTAATTTTACTTTAAATTAATTAAATGGTGATTCAATAATGTAAATCCCTAAATCATGAGAATTATTCTTGTAGAATCTTCATCTTGGGATGCACAATTGAAAGTTTCACTAATGGCTAAAGAGAATGACGTTTGTTTCATCATGAAGCTATCCAATTGATAAATTAGGCTCTTGGTGGTTCTATTGAAGTGAGATTTTGATTTTGAGGAATTATGTTTGTATAATTGGAAGTGAGATTTTGGCTTTAGGAGCGGGATTCATCTGAAGGACTAGTTTGTCAGATTTTTACTACGGGATTTGTATTGATTACGAGAGAGTGGATTTAGTTTTTGACCTGGGTTCTAAAAATTTTGGTGACAAAAGTGCTGTACAAATCCAAAACTGAGGAAAATAAAGCTCCCCAATGCCATTTGTCATACTCATACCCATGGATGTCACATATTGCCAACATTTCTAACCGTTCCACGATGAGAGAGAGAGATGAGAAATTTGGTGAGTTAACCGGGAAGAAAAGAAAGAAAAAGTGAAAAACAATAGAAGAAAGAGAAGAGATAGATGATAGAAGGGGATAAAAAATTATGTAACTAGTGACGAGTAGCGCATGAATGGTCGTCTGTAGGCAAACCGTCTATAACAATGACGAGTAAAAGTACAGACGAGTGTAAGCGCATTAATTTCAGATAGCATTCAATGATCGAGTGATAAATAAGCATGGGACCGTTATCTTTGTCCAATAATGTGCACTTAAAGGTTGGCTACAGACAGCAAACATGGGGATTAAATGGCCATCATTTAGCATTAAATCCACCAACTACAGTGTAATGTTAGATTGAGTATTAACTCAACATGAGGCCATATAAAGCCAGGAAAGACAGGTAAAAAGGGACACGATTTACACACTACAGAATTAAGATTCCTAAATAGTTGAAACTAATTTCAGCATCGGAGGGTCTTTGGTTGGCCCCAAACCGGTGTCGTTTTCTATTTGGTGCTTTCTCTTACACAGGATATCAGGTCATCCATCGAACTGACGAGGAATATACTGACGAGGTGAAATTGTGCTTCATCAGTTTGGCGCCATCTATGGGGAATATGACCATAAGCCGTTGAACTCCCTTCTGACTAAGTTTTGCAGAATCGAGGGACTCAAACACTACTCCGCCACCACCAGATCCGGTGGTTTTAGCTCAGCAAATCCAAGCACTGACAACTAATGAGCAAGAATTGATGAAACAAAATGAAGACTTGAAGCGGAAGGCGTGTCCTGAAGGCACCAGTTTGTTGCGGTCTTGGCATAACCACAACGACAATGACGACAAAGCCCAAAGCCTAGGAAATAGCAGAAGAGAAACTTCATAATACACCGCACAATCAACTCGTGGCAGTGATCAAATGATGAAGAACATGAGAAAAGAGCTAGACGAGGTCAAAAATGCCATGAAGGGTAAGATCGCAGTGAACCTTGATGACATGATTAAAAGAACCGACTCACCCTTCACCACTGGCATTCTGGAGTGCCCTTTGCCTCCCAAATTTCGTCTACCATAGCTAGAGGTTTACGATGGCACGAAGCACCCCTTGGATCACATAGAAGCATTCAAGAAAATTCTAACCCTCCAGCAAACCCTAGATGAAGTTATTTGCAGGACATTCTCGGTAACCCTTTGGGGAGCAACAAGGGTATGGTTTAGTAAACTGCCTGTCGCGTCTATTGCAAATTTTGACTAGTTGAGTGACTCCTTCGTCCGTCATTTCATTGGAAGCCAACGCCATAAGAGACCCACCTCCTATCTGTTAACTATAAATTAGCAGAAATGAGAAACCCTAAGAGAATATGTGAAGCATTTCAACAAAGCAGTTCTAGAAATTGACGAAGCAGATAATCAAGTGATAATGACAATCTTCTAGGCATGGTTGAACAATCCTGACCTCGTCTTCTCTCTAGGGAAGACTCCTCCAACGTCAATGACAGATTTGTTGTTCAAAGCACAAAAATACATAAATGGGGAAGATGCACTGATTGCAAAGGGACTGACGGGTAAGCGAAAGAAGGAAGAAAATGTTGAGTCCTAGGGCAAGAAGAGGGATCGTAAAGATAATCTCACAAAAGCCAAGACCAGCAAAAGTGGTCTAGAGACATCATCAAAGAAGAAGCTAAATTTTACCCCTTTGTTGATTCCCATAGACAAAATCCTCATGCAAATTAAGGACGACCCATCACTAAAGTGGCCCAAACCTCTGAGCCCGTCCTCAAAGCGAAGAGATACAAAGAAATACTACAGCTTCCACAAAGACCATGGTCACTAGATTTGAAAGAGTAGATAGAGGAGTTGATCCAAAGAGGAAAGCTTCAAAATTTTGTAAGGAAAGATTATCAAGTTTGTCAGCGAACAAAGGAGAAGTTCGCTAACAACCATAAGAAGGAAGATCGGGATAATTCCAAGCAGATCGTAGGAGAAATAAGGGCGATCACTGGAGGACCGGTTGTTGGAGGATCGTACAAATCCCAGAGAAAGGCGGTCCAAAGGCAAGTAAACAGTGTTCATGTTAAACACCCAGTAGCAAAACATCATTGTACCAAGAATGAAAACATTGTCTTCTCCGAATAAAATGTAAAGGGGACTAAGTAACCACATGACGACCCACTTGTCATCATGCTAACAAATGAAGGATACAACACCCGAGGAGTTTTGGTGGATAATGGAAGCTCAGCGAATGTGATGTACATAACGGAATTCTAGCAGATGAAGTTGGATCCAAAACGCCTCAAACCTTTCGAATCCCCACTGGTCAATTTTAGTGGGGATCATGTGTATCCAAAGGGCATCATTTAATTGCAAATCATAGCAGGGACATACCCAGCTCAGGTGACAAGGATGGTAGACTTCCTGATTGTTGATTGCCCTTCATCTTATAATGTGATCCTTGGACGACCGACACTTAATCGTCTCAAGGCTGCATCTTCCACATACTGCCTAAAGGTAAAATTTCCAACCCCTCATGGATCAAAGAAATATGTGGAGACCAACTTTTAGCTAGGGAATGTTACCAGGCAGTCTTGGCATCCAGAGAGAATCACACCTAGATGGTAGAAGAAGAGCCACCCAAGCCCACAGAGGAAGTAGAAAATATAGAACTAGTGGAAGGAGACCCATCCAAAACTACTAAGGTAGGAAAGGAACTCCAACAGTCCTTAAAAGATGAGCTAGTGAAGTTTTTGAAAAAGAACTTGGATGTCTTTGCATGGAGCCATGAAGATATGCCAGGGATTGATGAACAAGTAATAGAGCATAGTCTCAATGTCGACCCAACAAAGAAACCCGTCCAACAGAAGAGGCGAGTATTCGCCCCATAACGGAATAAAGCAGTTATGGAAGAGGTGAAAAAGCTCTTAGTTGCCAGGTTTATTCAAGAGGTTTACTACCCCGAATGGCTTGCCAATGTTGTCATGGTAAAAAAGTCCAATGGAAAGTGGAGAATGTGTGTAGACTTCACGACTTAAATCATGCGTACCCTAAAGATAGTTTTCCCCTTCCCAGAATTGACCAGCTCATTGATTCGATAGCTGGTTATGAATTGCTAACCTTCACGGATGCTTTTTCAGGTTATAACCAAATCCTAATGAAGAAGGAAGATCAGGAGAAAATTGTGTTCGTCACTAGCCAGGGCCTATATTGCTATAAAGTCATGTCGTTTGGACTGAAGAACGCAAGTGCCATATACCAGAGATTGGTGAACCAAATGTTCAGCAAACAAATAGGCAGGAATATGGAGGCCTATGTGGACGACATGCACGTAAAAAGTAAGGAAGCCAAAACCCACCTGGAAGACCTCCAAGAGACGTTCAATACTTTGAGAAAGTATAGAATGAAGCTCAATCCTGCAAAGTGTGTCTTCGGGGTCTCATTAGGGGAATTCCTAGGCTTCATGGTATCATAGCAAGGGATTAAGGCAAATCCAGAGAAGGTCAAAGCAATACTCGACATGACCTCCCCAAAGACAGTCAAGGAAATGCAAAGGCTGACAGGACAAGTGGTAGCGTTAAACAAGTTTGTCTTGAAGGCCACTGATAAGTGTCTTCCATTCTTTAAAACTCTTAAACAGACCTTCCATTGGACAGACAAGTGTGAGGCAGCCTTTCAAAGCCTCAAGAGTATTTGGAAAAGCCTCCATTGTTGAGCCCATCAGTCGAAGGAGAAAAGCTATTCTTGTATCTTGTTGTGTCGCAAACAGCCATCAGCTCGGCGTTGATCTGCGAAGAATCCAAAATACAACAACCTGTGTACTACACAAGTCAGGCTTTTCAGGAAGCTGAGGCAAAATACCCACGAATAGAGAAGATGGCATTCTCGCTAATTATGGCTTCAAGGAAGTTTTGTCCATACTTCCAAGCTTATACCATCATGGTAATGACAGACCAGCCAATCCGGAAAGCAATGAGCAAGCCAGATGCTGCAAGGCGCATGATCCAATGGGCCGTCGAGCTAAGCCAATTTGATATTGGGTACAGGCCAAGAACAACAATCAAAGCTCAAGCTCTAGCAGGTTTTATTGCGGAGTTTACTCTTCCCAACTTAGATCAGGAGGCAAAATACTAGACGATTTGCACAAATGGCTCATCTGTTACAAGTCTTGGAGGCGTCGGTATCATTGTGACATCACTTGAGAAAGACACCCTCAGATATGGAGTTCAACTCCAATTTCCAGCAACGAACAATGAAGCAGAATATGAAGCAGTCCTCACAAGCCTGAGAATTGCAAAGGCCATGAGGGTCAGGAATTTGAAGTTGAAGACAGATTTGAAGCTAGTTGTTGGCCAAATGACCAACAAATATGAAACGAAGGAAGAAATAATGAAAAGGTACTTCAAGCTAGCAACTCAGCTCATTGACGAATTTGATGACATCAGGATTGAGCAAATTCCACGAGAGGACAATTCAGCTGCTGATGAGATAGCTAGACTAGCCTCAACTGAAGATGCCTCAATGGCAACAGATTTGCTTATGGAAGTACAGACAAACCCAAGTATTGACAGGCTGCATACCTTTTCGGTCCAACAACCAAGTACTTGGATGGATCTGGTCCTTTCCTATATAAGAGACGGTCAACTACCATCTAACCTATCAAAAGCAAAGAAGGTTAGGGCTAGGCAGCCAGATTCACCGTCATGAATGGTGAACTTTACGAAAGAGGATTTTCACTACCATATTTGAAATGCCTGACTCCTAAAGAAGCAACATATGTATTGCGAGAAATCCATGAAGGAATATGTGTAAACCATTCAGGACCTCAATCCTTAGTGGGAAAGACGATCAGGGTAGTTTACTTCTAGCCAACTATGCAGAAGGATGCGATTGAACTTGTCAAAAAATGCGATAAGTGTCAATACTTCCAGAATGTACAACATATACCTGGAGAGTTACTGTTAAGCATCTCCTCACCTTGGCTGTTCTCCACGTGGGGGATTGATATTGTCAGTCCACTTCCTCGGGGGAAGAAGCAAGTGAAGTTTCAACTCGTTGCCATTGATTATTTCACCAAATGGGTCGAAGCAGAGCTACTAACAGTAATTATAGAAGGCAAAATACAAAGCTTCATTTGGAAGAATAT
This sequence comes from Quercus aquifolioides, assembly GCA_019022515.1. Lineage (NCBI taxonomy): Eukaryota > Viridiplantae > Streptophyta > Magnoliopsida > Fagales > Fagaceae > Quercus > Quercus aquifolioides. The sequence continues at coordinate 30,581,431 of CM032331.1, forward strand.
TGTCTGTAGGTTTGGAATCCCTAAGACAATCATCTTTAACAATGGTTGGTAGTTTGACAGTTGAAAATTCAGGGAATTTTGTGTATAGCTGGGGATACAAAAGCACTATTCATCACCTAGCACCCACAAGCTAATGGGCACACAGAAGTAACAAATCGTACTTTGCTTAAACTCATCAAAACATGACTTGAGGGGGCAAAGGGTGCATGGCCTAAAGAATTACCTGGGTTGTTATGGGCCTACAGGACGACAGCAAGAACACCAATAAGAGAAACTCCATTCAAGTTAGCCTTTGGTACTGAAGCGGTCATTCTTGCTGAAGTATGAGTATCTAGTCTTAGGCAAGCTCTTTATAACGAAGGTACAAACAATGACGAGTTGAGACTCAACTTAGATTGTTTGGCTAAAGTCAGAGATAAGGCAGCCCTGAGAATGGCTCAGTATCAACAAAAAATGGAAAAGTATCACAATTAAAGGCTGAAGCTTAAAAGGTTCAACGCCGACAACATGGTGTTGCGAAGAGTCTCACAAGCTACTAGAGATCTGGCTTAAGGGAAGTTAGGACCTACTTAAAAGGGTCCATATAAGGTCGTCCGTTACTCCAAAAGAGGAAGCTATTACCTAAAGGACCTTAACGGCAAGCCACTGCCATGTGCCTGGAACGTGGAACATCTCAAGAAGTACTATCAATGAGAAATACCTTGGTTTAATAAGCTCTGTCTATAAGAGCACCTCGCCTGACGATGCATCAGATAAGCGAGATTTCATTATTTTTTCTATAAGCATTTCTTTTCCTTCAAGTATTTTGATTAAGTTATTTTCAGTTATTTCCTTGTAATCCCCTCATATATGGGGATGCATGAAATAATAAGGCTCTCTAAGCCATCCCTTTTTTAGTAAGTTTGACAAAGCTTCAAGATTAAGATCAAAGACAGAAAAGAAGTACCCAAGACCAAATGACGAGTTCAAATCACAAACATGGTAATAACTCAAGTGGCAAAATATGGTAATAACTCGAATGATGAGTTTAAATCACAAACGTGGTAATAACTCTAATGACGAGTTAAAATCATAAAATATGGTAAATACTCGAATGACGAGTTTAAATCGCAAACATGGTAATAACTCTAACGACAAGTTCAAATCACAACATGGTAAAAACTCGAATGATGAGTTTACATCACAAATGTGGTAATAACTCTAAACGACAAGTTAAAATCACAATTTATGATAAAAACTCAAATGACAAGTTAAAATCATAAGCATGGTAATAACTCTAACGACAAGTTAAAATCACAGAAAATAATGGAAACTCAAATGACGAGTTAAAATCATAAGCATGATAAAAATTCTTATAGCAAGTATGAATCATAAGTAAGAGAACTTCAAAGTTCAAACCATAAAAAGCTCTTTTGGGCAAAGGCTAAACTAAGTGAACAAAGCCTAAACAAGTGCATTGTTCATAAAAGCAAAAGCCTCAAAATAGGAGGCACCCATTGTTTCTAAAATAAAGCCTCAAAGCAGGAGGCACCCATTGTTTCTAAGTTAAAAGCCTCAAAATAGGAGGCACCCATTGTTTTTAAGTTAAAGAAAAGGGGGTTACTTAAAAACTTCTTTCAAGGAGCACTAACAACCTCCTTAACATGGCCTATGTCCATATGAGCCTCGTCCATGACTCCACCTGCGGTAGTATCACCTATGACAGTACCATCTCCTTCAATAGCATTAATAGCTTCGGCAACAGTTTCATCTTCCTTCTCTTTGGTCTCATCGGCAAGGATCTCGGTATCAATAACTTCGAAGTCCAAGTTTACAAAGTCCGCAACTTGGCTGTGATGCTTCATCATCCACCTATGAAGAAGCTCGAAGCCCTTGAAGTATTACAAGAACTGAAGATCAGAGAAGCGGTCAGATTCAAGAAACTTGGCAATCACCTTCTCACGTTCATCTGTCTTCAGAAGGGCAACTTGAACTTCTTCGTCCTTTTGAATGACGAGCTTCTTCTCCACCTTCAACACGTCCTTAAGTTCCTTCACCTTTTCCTTGGCTTTCGTTTCTTGGTCCATAGCCTTGATCAGGTCCTTCCTCAACTTTAAGTTCTTGGCCTCAATCGAGTCAATCTTAGAGTTCGCCACCACTACCTTCTACTCATTCTCAGGTAATCTGTTGTTAAGTGTAAAGACTCACCCAAAACTTGGAAAGTGAAAGAAGGTTCAGAACTCTCAAACAAGTGTAAATTCTCGAGGGAAGGTTAAGTAAAATACCTACACCAGCTTATGAATATGACGACTGACCAACTCATGAGAAAGATCTGACGAGAGACCCCTAAGCTCGTCATCAGTGATGACGTTGTGAGCTAGTCCAAGAGCTGTAGTAGCATCTTCCTAGACACTCTTGCCAACCTTACCCTTCCCTTTGGAGCAAGGGGTTTAAGGAGTAAAGGTCATCATCTTAAGGGAAGGCGTAGGAGAAGACGGAGTACCAAAGAGAGACAAGGGGGTAGAGGTTTCATCTTTACCCTCATCCAACTTGCGCTTTTTTAATCCAGGAGTAAGCAGGGACAAAGGCTCGTTCTTCAGACTCTTTACACGAGCATACTTATCCTTGCTATACCTGGTGGCCATTTCTGCAAAATGGAAGGTTAGAAAACTCAATTCTTATAAAGAAGGGAGAAATAAAGAGGAAGGTTAAATTAAACCTACTTTTCTCTTCACAAGCAATCTTTCCTAGGACAAATGCAGAAGGTTTAGGTCCAAGGCAACACTCATACAAATGACGAGGATCTACTAGATCATCGAAGTCGTCGATAGTAAGGGCAAACTCAAGAGCAACTTGAATACATCCCTAGTAACGCTCTTCCAATGCAGGACGATCAGAAACTGCAAGACATGTTAAAAAGGAATGGTCAGAGAATGACGAGTTAAAATAATTGATTTAACGAAAAGGTATAGAGACACTCCAAGTGAGGGAATTTCCCATATCCTTAGCAACCATGGGACCTCAACCCACAAATCGTCAATCATGGTTTCCTATCCAGATCTAAAGACGAAGAAGTATCATGATTTCTAGTCACAAAAGGAAGTAGGAAAGCAACGAACAATCCTAGACTCCCTATTCCAAGGCAAGAGTTCAAAATACCCATAACAGGTAGAGGGTTTTAAACGGTATAAGTGAAGGAATTCGTTTAAGGTAATCATATCCCCATCGTGGACAGATACCTAGATTGAAATACATCCAATAATCATCCTCCATGCGTTAGGGAAGAGTTGACTAAGTGCAACATTGAGAACAGAGCGAAGTTGCATGATAAAAGGAGATGAACAGGAAAACGAAGGCTGCATGAAAAGGTAGCTTCGTAAAAACTCACCTCACCATGGGCAAATGAACAAGCTTTTTCATTGGAATGAGGTAATCTTGTAACAACCCCTACAGGGAATTGGAACCTTTTTTGTATAGATTTTAGGTGCTCTATTCCAGGAAGCAAGACTTGGAGAGAGCATGAAAGGGGATTGAAGGCGAAGAAGAAGAGGGTTTTGAAGACAACGAAGGCTTTGACATCACAATCTCAAAATCTTTATTAGAAGACTCACCACTCGACGATAGACCAGTCTCTAGTTCGCTAGACCTAACATCAATATCCCTATACTCTATAGCAGTCATCTCAAGGTGGTGAGCAATTAGAGAATGGCGAATCAAGGGAAAAAGACTCATCAAAATGAGTCGAAAAGCTCCACCTGAGGACGATGCCCACCAGAATACTCAAGGAATACCCCTAATCTAGCAAAGAAGAATGATATAGAAGGAGTTTCTCGCCTAATGAAAGCAAAATCAACCATTAATGGAGTCTAGAAGTAAAAGGAGTCTTACGGTACAAAGGGTGCAGAAGCTTTCTTTCGGTTTCAGACTCCAAATTCAGTGCACAATGAAGAAGAAGGAGAATATAAGGAGTTTCTTTGCTAAGAAAGGAAACAAAATCAATGCGTGGGAAACACAAGGAAAAGACACACGTGTGGCCAACATGAGAGAGAAACATGGCACTCATTTGACATAAAAGTTGCCCCATAATAAATATGATGGGACGAAAATATCGGGACACAAATAAAATGACCCGCCCAAGAAAAACTTTTCTTATTCCTTTGCTTGTCCAAGCAAAGGATGACAAAGGAACAAAGGGGGCAACTGATGAGTAGCGTATGAATGGTCTTCTGTAACTCGCAAATCATCTATAACAATGATGAGTAAAAGTACAAATGAGTGTAAGCGCATTAATTCTAGATAGCATTCAATGATCGAGTGATAAATAAGCACGGGACCGTTATCTTCGTCAAATAATGTGCACTTAAAGGTCGGTTACAAAAAGCAAACGCGGGGATTAAATGGCCATCATTGAGCATTAAATCCACCAGCTACAATGTAACGTTAGACTGAGTATTAACTTAGCATGAGGCTATATAAAGTCAGGAAAGACAGGTAAAAAGGGACACAATTTACACACTACATAATTGAGATTCCTAAATAGTTGAAACTAACTTCAACATTGGAGAGTCCTTGGCTGGCCCCAAATCAATGCCGTTTTCTATTTTATGCTTTCTCTTACACAGGATATAAGGTCGTCCATCGAATTGACGAGGAACATATTGACGAGGTGAAATTGTGCTTCATCAACTAGTACCACGCAAGAAGAAGAAAAAAAAAATGTCATGTCAATATGTCGCTAGCTACATCAGTGAAATTTAAATGAAAATTAAATTATTATCTTTTAAAAAATTGAGGGACTAAATTCAAACATTTTAAATTTAAGAGACAAAAAACAAAATTATAAATAAATTTAATGGAGCAAAGACATGGTTTACCCAAAAAAAATTAATAGAAATTATTTTATGGCACATAAGTATACCAAACAAAGGGTACCATTAGGCTGCCCTTAACTATCATAGAAGGGTGGCCAAAAGCCGAGCTTAAAGGCCCCCATGGACTCGTGTGCCTTTCCCTATTGTCTTTTCTTAAAAAAAAAAAAAAAAAAAAAAAAATTATAGTAATTACTTATCAACTCCAAAATATTAACCAATTAACTCTGGATCAAGAGAGGAAATAGAGTGCAATTGGTTCACCATGGGTGCTGGTCAATCAGCCAGGTGCACGTGAAGTTTGTTGAACCTTGGTTCATCTTCAACCTCCAATGATGAAGCCCTAGGCCTAGTTGTCACCCCAATTTTCAAGACTCATTATCTCTTTACATTGCTCCATTCACGTGAGATTGTTGTGTCTATTATTAAATCCTTGTACGATATGCTACAATTTTAATCAAGAATCACCACAAAAAAATAAAGTTTGAATGTGAAAATCATGTAACTCTTCAAACCAAACGTAAAGACATGACCCCTCATTGCACATACACCAAATCACGTATGGTCAGTCTCCTTTGAATCCTAGCGATGAAAGAAATCTATCGGTGCTAGTGGTGTTACTAGAAACTTGTCCCAAAAAAAAATGTAATCCGAATGTTGTTTTACTTAAAGCTTCTTTAAAAGCTTTGCTCTGACCTCCTATGATTTCCTAGGGTCATGGGAGCACGAAAACGAGCCTATAGCATAGATACCAATGTAGGAAAGCAATAAGGTATCTCGAAATATAAAAGGCATTAGTCAATAGTACTCAATACCTTATTTTTTCCCACATACCCCCCATGAACTCCACAATTAAGAGATTGTTGAAAAAATAAACACATTAGAGAGAGATTTGAGTAGTTTTTTTTTTTTTTTTTGAGAATCGAACTTTTGCTTTTTATTCAGCTGGCTGGTAAATCAGCTAATAACAAATGTAAAATGTCTGGAGGAACATTCTCCATCCAAACTTCATAGTCACTACAAAATTTTGCTCTTCTAGCTAAAGCATGTGCTACCCCATTCCCTTGCCTACGAACGTGTGAGAAAGACAAACTCCTATTGGAGGTTACAAAAGATAATGTATCTTTGATCAAATGACCTATTGCAGAATTCAACCTATTCCCATTTTTTAGTGCCGAGATTATGGAAAAAGAATCTCCCTCCAAAGTTGATTCAGTAATGCCAACTTCCTGCATAAATATGACTGCACGTCGGGCTGCAAGAGCTTCCACAACTTCAACCGAGGATGGGAGAGGAATTTTTTCAGACAAAGAAGCCATTACTTCTCCAGCTGAGTTTCTAATCACCACTCCAATCCCTGCTTCCCCTGTTTCTTCAAACACGGCACCATCAAAGTTGGTCTTATACCTGCCAACTGGAGGAGGGTACCATCTACTCCGAGTTTGGGGTTGTTTTTTCTGCATAGTACTGTTTCCAGACCGGTAGATAGCAAGGTAATGATGGGCTTCCGCTGCTATTTTCTGAACGGGCATCACTGGTTCATTGAGCCGAGCCTTATTTCTCCTACACCATATAGACCAGGCAGTTGTGGCGAAAAGATCAAGAAGCTGAGGTTTGGTTTGAATTAATCCCACTAATGCTGAGAAAGAACCACGAGGGATTTGGGATCTGTCCACCCAATTGAAATTTGCATGCCACACCTGATGCAGTAAGTCGCAATCCCATAAGGCGTGTGATACGGTCTCAGGCTCTTTTGCACAGAACTGACATAAATCCTCCTCGAGGATTTTTCTCTTCATCAGATTTGATTTAGTAGGCAAAGCATCTGAACAGGCCCTCCATAGAAAGTGTTTGATTTTCCCAGGAGTGGACATCTTCCATATTCCTTTCCAAACTGAGTTGCTGACTCCGCTGGTTGTTAGGCCATCTTCTTCATTACGATATTCATCACACAACATTCTATAGCCTGACTTTACTGTATAATTACCAAAGCTGTCCAAAGGCCAAAACAACAAATCGTTCTGGGGAAATGAACTCAACGGAACAGCCTTGATAAGTTTTGCTTCATCAGGGGTGAAGACCGAATCAATTAGATTGGCCTTCCACGCCCTCATGTGTTGGTCTATAAGCACATCAACTGTGCTGTTCTCAGGTAAGGAGTTATTTGGTATACTAACTCGCCTTCCATTGTTATCCATCAGCCATGAGTCTCCAAAAATTCTGATCTTGCAACCATCTCCAACCCGCCACAGACCACCCTGAGAAATAACTTTCCTTGCCTTTAAGATGCTTTTCCATGCATATGAGCCCGAATTTTGCTTTGCATCAAAGATTGAACCATTGGGGAAATACTTCGCTTTAAACACCTTGTAGAAGAGGGAATTTGTATCATGTATCAATCGCCACACTTGTTTTGCCAACATTGCCTCATTAAATCTGCACAAATCTTTAAAGCCCATCCCACCCTCACCTTTTGGCTTGCATAGAACCTCCCATTTCCTCCAATGGATTTTCCTCCTATCTCCCCGTTGTCCCCACCAAAATTTCCTTGTCATTGCTTCAATATCTTTGCATAGCCCCACCGGTAATTTGAAACAACTCATGGCAAAAGTCGGTATGGCTTGGACTACAGATTTGAGGAGAATCTCCTTGCCCGCTTGCGATAATAATTTCTCCTTCCAACCTTGTATTTTTCCCCACACACGATCCTTGATAAAATTCAAGCATGCTCTTTTGTTCTTCCCCACTACCGCCGGTAACCCCAAGTACTTCTCATACTCCTTAACTTCAAGCACGCCAAGGACTTCTTGGATAGCGTGTTTTGTGGCAGTAGAGACATTCGTGCTAAAGAACAGAGTAGTTTTTGATTTATTGACTTGTTGCCCCGAAGCCCTCTCATATCTCTCTAAAATATTTTGGATGCTCTGGATATCTCCCATTTGAGCTCTACAAAAGAGCAAGTTGTCATCTGCAAAAAATAGATGAGAAATTCTTGGATAATAAGACCTGTTAGTCCCTCCAAACACAATAGAAATAAATAGGGAGATATTGGATCGCCTTGTCTAATACCTCTTGTGGGGGTGATATTACCCTTGGGTTCGCCATTCACAAGAATCGAATATGTCACCGTGCTAATACAAGCTGAAATGAGATTAATCCATCTCCTCTAAAAGCCCATTTTCTCCATTAGTTGAAGAAGAAAATCCCATTCTACTCTGTCATACGCTTTGCTCATGTCTAGCTTCATGGTCATGAACCCCGTCTTGCCTTTTCTCCTCTTTTTCATGTGGTGGAGGGTCTCAAACGCCACCAAGATATTATCACTCATAGCCTTATCTGATTGAAAGGCGCTTTGTGACTCAGAAATTATTTCAGGTAGGATCTTCTTCAACTGGTTCGCCAAGACTTTTGAAATCAGCTTGTACAGGATATTACATAAAGCTATTGGGTAGAATTCAGTCACATGCTCCGGACTCTTGACCTTTGGAATGAGAGTGATATATGTGTGGTTTAAGCCTACTGGTATCACCCCTGAATTCAGACAGGAGATAACAGCCTTGGCCACATCATCTCCAATGCTCTCCCAAAAATGTTGGTAGAATACGGGTGGCATGCCATCTGGACCTAGAGCTTTTAAAGGGGCCATTTGCTGGAGTGCAATATCAACCTCAACTTTTGTAAATTCAGCTAACAACATAGTGTTCATATCATTGGTGACCACCTGTGGAACATACTGAAGGACAGATTCTATTTCACATGGGTTAGATGTGGTGAATAGAGATTGATAATAATTAATAATAATATTTGCTACATTATTTTCACCAAAACACATTTCACCCATCTGATTTCGGAGGCCATCAATCTGGTTTCGCCTGAATCTTTGTGATGCTTTCCTATGAAAGAAGGCCGTGTTCTTATCGCCTGATGTGATCCAATGGGCTTTGGATCGTTGCTGCCAAAGTTTTTCTTCCTTGGACAGTAATTCTGTGATTTCCTTCTTAAGAGTATAAACACTCTCATAGCTACTGCCCCTTTGAGCCTCGGTTTCTGCCTTCTTTAGTGCACTTCTTTTTTCATTCAAGGTTTTTGTGATGTTTCCAAAACTAGTTTTACTCCAATGTTGAAGTTGGTTCTTGCATTTGTCCACCTTCACCATAACATCCTCCATGTAGCAGCCTGTTTCCGTGCTAGGCCAAGCCGATTTAATAACATCAAGACAACCCGTTTCACTCAACCATACTTGCTCAAACCTCCATGGCTTTTGTTTACATTCTGGAATTCCTTTTGGGTGAACAACAATCGGTTTGTGGTCAGAGGTTCCACATTCCAGATGGCATACCTTAGAAGCTGGAAACATTGTAAGCCAATCAGACGTGCCCACAGCTCTGTCAAGCCTTTCCCAAATCGTGTATCCATCAGGGTAGGACTTACTCCAAGTAAATTTATTTCCCACGAATCCAAGATCAGCGAAGCCGCACTCATCAAGCACATCTCGAAATTCTTGCATTTGTCTGTATGGTCTAAGCCTTCCACCGACTTTCTCATGAGATCTAATAATCTCATTAAAATTTCCAGCACAAATCCAAGGTAGGGAAAATTTTTGGAGTAGTTGCCGGAGGCAGCTCCAAGAACGATGATGGTTTTGAGTCTCTGGCGCACCGTAGAAACCTGTAAAGTGCCAAGAGTTCTCCTTTCCTGCATTGACTATTGCATCAATAAAATTTGAAGAGGAATCGACCACCTTTAAATCAATATCTTGCTTCCAAAACATAGCTAATCCATCCCTTCGTTGAATTCTAGAAACTCCGAACTTATGCCCCATCTTTAATTTTTCATGAATACCATCAGGCCTAGCCTCTTCCAGTCATGTTTCGGCCAAGAACACGACTGTGGGATCTTGTGCTCAGACCAAATTACCGAGCTCCTGAATTGTTTGTGGGTTCCCAAGCCCAAGACAGTTCTAGCACAGGAGACTCATGGTTGTTGGCGGGGCTGTGATTCAGCCTCCGCCAATACATCGTGAATTGCAGAAACATCTTGAGATGCCAAATGTCGTTTTGAGGGACCTTCAAACTGCTCATAATCAGGAGAGGAGTGGCGTTTTTTTGTGAGAGGGATTTCTGGGGATGAGTTTTGGGTTGTTGTTTTACAGGGTATGCGTTTCCAGGTTGCTGTTTGAGGGTGAGTGTTTGAGGTAGGGTCCTGGTAGAGGTTAGGGGTATCGTGAGGATTGGTGTTGTTTTCGTGGGAATGGGTGTTTTGGTTATTAAGGTCACGTGTTGTGGAAGTGGGAGGCACGTGGGGTTCATTAACTTTCAGTTTGAATTCAGTAACGTGTGTGTCTTCACTCACCGATTTATTTGCATGATTTACGTTACCCAGATCAATTGGACTTCTACAAATTTGGCATGCCTCATTAACTCCTTCCTTATTTGCTTCTTCTTCCATAATCGGTCCCGAGTTAATAGGAGGTTTTTTTGTAACTGATACCGCATTCAAACTCTGCTTTAAATGCTCATTAACACCATCAGTTTCCATGTCGGGAGTTGACGTTACCGGCAGAGATACGTCCATTGGTTTCGTCGTGTTTACCTTTGAGCTCGAGAATATGCCTGGAACAGAGACAACGCTTCTTCGAGATGGGAAGAAAGGAGGAGCTCTCAAGCTAGGACCAAACTGCTTTGAGTCGTCAGACAGACTCCCTTCGCTGTTGATCCAGATAGCACAATCTCTGTCGCTATGGGTGAGACATCCGCACCAATAACACAAATTGGGCAACCTTTCATACTTGAACGCCACCCAGAATTGACTACCATCTTCACGCGTGACAACTCGGCCCCTGCACAAAGGTTGGTTGACATCAATAGATACTCGGATTCTCATGAAACCACCCCCATCACAGTCCGCCTCATCTAGTGGTTCACACACCTCACCAATAACATCACATAATTTTTTTGCGACCTCTACATTCATAAACTTAATGGGAATATCGTGAAGCTGAACCCAAAAACAAACTTTATCAAAGACAAGGCTACGGGTAGGCACCTCCCCATTATAGTGTTGAAATAAAACCAGGTGCTTATCAAAGCTCCATGGTTCACTACTGATCACCCTATCTGCCTCAGATTTGTTGTCAAAGATGAAAAGTAAAATATGCTCTCCCACGGACTTAACCTTGAAACCGTTTCGAGACCTCCACAACGGCTTAAAGGTTTTGATCACAGCATCGACACTCAATGCTCTTTTTGTCAGAAATTTCACTGCAAGAGTAGAGTTGTTGGACTGGTAGATGTTGGAAAGTAGGAAACCCGGGCCCTCTTTCTCCGAGAGAGAAAGTCGGTTCCATTCTGATGTAAGTGACTCCATAGTACAGACAAATTGAGACTAAGAAAGATAGAACACACTCTGTTTCCCCAACCCCAACAAGGAAAAACAAACCACTAGCCCTAGAGATAACGTTGTTATCTCAGGGAAACCACTAACACCTTTCCAAGAAAGGGACTTCAGTTCTACAGGCTAAGAGAAGATGGAGAATAGCCAACTTTCTTAGCGACAGAGAAACTTAATATTTGAGTAGTTAATATATAATATATAAAGACACTGCTTGACTCAAAAGGCTTAAGCCCAATGAGTATAAACTCAACTATATTATATTAACCGCTTATTCTTCTCATAATTATGTAATGTGGGACTTTACTCACACCTCACATGTTTACATCTAATAGAAATATATGTTAATTAGGAGGCTAGGAATTCTCATTATAGTGGCTGTTACGTACGTTAGGGAGGTTATAGTGAATGTGTAAAGGCAATGCTATTCTACAAGATTTCCTTCTAGGGCCATTGTATGACTATAGTATAGAAAATGAGGTTTGCCGTTTGCTATATTGACTTCGAGACTCAAAATGCCTTAATTTATCCACTTTTGAACAAAAACATCACTACCGCATTAATTTTCTTGGATGATTCTTTCAAGTTTTGCAAGTACTTCCAATACACTGTTTTAAAAATCGGACTGGACCGGCCGGTCTGATCGGTTCAATCGGGAATCGGGAGTCAGTTTGGTCCGGTTAAAAGCCTCAAAACCGGTCAATAACCGGAAAACCGGCCAAAAACCGGGGTTGAACCGAAAATTTAAAAAAAAAAACGGTTCGATGACCGGTTCGATTTTTAAAACCATGCTTCCAAACAAAAAAAAATTGAATAAGATTATACATACTGAACTACATAGTCCACAAAATTTTTACAAAATGCCAATTGCCAAGACAATGATTTTGTTTCTTCAAAAAGGAATTTGGAATTTACAATTAAAAAATTGAGTAATTTACTAATTTTATGATTATGTTCTTCAAGAAGCATTATGAACTTACAATTAAAATATTTTAGTATTTGGTTTTTTTAAATAAATTATATATAAGTGACTACTTTGAATTAGAACAAGAATGTAACTTGTACCCTTAAAAAAAAAACGTAACTTGAAGCTGTTGCTTATTGCTGGATCTTTGTATCACACGAGGAGGTAACTAGCGTCACAAAGTATAAAGATAAATTTTTTTTTTTTTTTTTTTTTTTTTTTTCTAATTAGAACTTCACACATGTAAGCAACGACATATGAGGAGTCTATGGGGTTGGATTGCCATGGACATTCGATAGCAATGATACCAAAAAAAAAAAAAAAAATTGAAACTCAAAAACATCATAAAATGAAATTGTTATTCTTCTTGTAATTGCTTCATGGTTTGATGCATATTAATGAGGTATGTTCATCAGTTTGTGTTATTATTTTGAAGGAAGCAGTAGCATGAAAACCAACTATTACGACATTCTCCCCAACTAGCATTCTCCATGTTCTTGCATTGCATGTCACATTTATACTGATTGAAGCATGGCCCAGCCCATGTGTGGCTTTTAAACATTTGATAACCGAGCACCTCCTTCTTCGCAACGGATTTCATATATATGAAAACATGAATTAATTGTTGAAAATAAACAAAATGAAATCAAGTTTTAGAAAATTGCGAAACATCAATTTCCTTCAATTTTTAGTAAGAATCCAGTATTGCCTAAAACAAAATAATTAGAATAAAACTACAGCATAATATTTTTGAACCAAATCTTAAATGACAAGTTATTAATAGTAGATAAAAAGGGGACAGGCTCCCCTAGACAGGGCAAAACAGGCGGGTCGGGTCGGGTTCGGGTTGGGTCAATCGGGTTGCGGGTCGGGTCAAGTCAAGTCGGGTTGACCTGTATTTTTCACATGAATTTTTTTTTTTTAAAGAAAACAACATGTATCTGCCATTTGGAAAGTTATGCAACAAATTACTTGATGTAAAATGCATTATTTTGAATTCACCACTTATATTAAGAATGAACTCAGTTAAACTTATTAATACTTATTCAATAATTTTAAAATTATACAAATCCTAACATTACTATCTAAAACAAAATAACACAAAGATAAGTAAAACAAATACACAAGTTTTATTTCTACACAATATCAACATTCCAAAATATAAAACAAAATTACAAATGACTTCTTGGATAACTCATTTGATAAAGAATAAAAACATATAAGAAATTTACAATCTTGAAAATTAATTTTATAATCTATTATCAGTTGTGATTGACACTCTATTTCAATTTGAGATATACTTTAAAATTTGATTGCTTACTTATTTATATATGGTCTCTTTTATGAATATCATATTATTGTTAAGCAACACACACTCTAGGAAATATCATAATTTTTTGAAAAGCCGTTTATTTTGGACATAAATTATTAAAAAATAGGTCTAAGTATTCATAATTTATGCTAATTTGATACTTTAGCTTCACTATTTTCACACTTGTGAATGTTTCTCACATGTCTACAATTTTAAATCTATATTTTTAACTCTACTGTAACCAGATTATCTTGGCATGTACTTTGCTATTTGATATCTAAAAATATTTACTCATTACAGAATGTTCAACCATTTATCTTTCAATTAATTTGCATGTAGTTATGTAAATGTATTAATTGTTTCCTTAAAGTTCACAATAAACAATTAAACCAATATTGTTTTAGTTTTACTATTTTTTTACCCAAAAAAAAAGTTTTAAAAAAATGGTTCGGGTTCGGGTCGGGTCGGGGGTCGGGTCTGGTTGACCTGCAAAAAACACGGGTCGGGTCACGGGTCAACCCGTTTTTGCTTCGGGTCAAAAAACGGGTTCGGGTCGGGTCGGGTCAGAAAATTCTGACCCGTTTTGCCATGTCTAGGCTCCCCTCCCGTTTTCTCCCATTTTAATTTAGATGACTGACACATAGCACACATAAAATCCAAGGGTTAAAAAACGTCCATGACATATTAAGTTTTCTCTCTCTCTCTCTTTGTTCTTTTATTTTTTTACTCTCTCTTGTCTGCCTTCTGCCTCTTTTGCCTATCAGCGACATCTCCCTCATCCTTTGGTGGATGGTGGCAGTTTGGACTGAAGCGGTGGTGAGATTAATGGCTGAGAGCATCAAGACTCGGTTTGGTGGCAGTGCGAAACTAAATAGGGAGGTCCTCTAACTGGGTAGATGGGTATGAGTTGGTTTCTTTGGCATTTGCAGATACTGATTGAATGAATATGGGTTAGGCGCTGTGTGTGATTAATGGCTTACAGGTGACTCTTTTTCTTTTTTCTTTTTTTTTTTCAGCCAGTGTTTGCAGAAAATTAGATCAGAGGTGATATGGATTTTTGGAGTGGGACTTTCGATGGGTAGCGAATTTGGTATGGGTTGGGGTTAGGCCATTTCTAATTTGCTATTGTTGTGGCGCGGTGATACAAAGAGAGAAACGGTGTTGAGATTGTAAGTTAGAGTCTCATAAGTGATTTGCTCTGATCTAGACGCAGGTGTCAGTAATGATGTTGGTCGGAGAAAGAGGTATATTTGGATTTGTCTATTAACAATTTTTTACTTCATTGCAAACACTATCATAGGCTAATTGATCTTTTTTATTTTCTGGGAAAATGAGAAGTCATAACAATGGGAACTCAAGACATCGAAAATTGATGAGATAAAATATAAAATTCATGTTCTATTTTCTGAGGAAAGGAAGTGAATCCCTCTTCAGTCCAAATTGCCACCGTCCAAAAGTCCACCAAATGTTGAGGATGATGATCTCTGAGAACTCTCTTTCTGATAATAAGAGGTTTGGAAAATGAGAGAGCGAGCAAGAGACGTTGAGGATGATGATCTTGGTCAGAGAAAGAGGCAACGAAGAGAAAAAAAGTGAGAGAAAAAGCTAAATATGAGGTGAACGTTTTTAACCCTTGGATTTTATGCGTGCTACGTGTCAGTCATCTAAATTAAAACGGAAGAGTTATAAACGGGAGGGGAGCCTGTCCCAATAAAAAAGTGATTACAGTTGTGAACCCAGATCAAAATCAATAAAACTTTGTTGTGAAATATTATACCGTACCACTGCTCAAATAATTATACCTAACAATTAACAAGTAACAATATATGATATATTCTCTAAAGGTTATAAGACAAGTTGGATTGCAAAAAGTATGGTAATTATAAAGGTCTACAACTGCTTAGTGCTTACCTGCCATAAAGAAGAGGATGAAAGTAATGTAGGCAAAGAAGAAAACATATTTAGTAGTATTGCCCATGTTTTTTTCTGGCTTGTCTTCCGAAAATATGACAACTAGGGTGTATATATAGCATTAGTGCATAGCATAATTTTATGCTGAAGTATGCTAAGATTGGAGGAAACTCCGTAGCATGCTGTCATAACTTCAACCATTGGATGCATCTAGCTGTTTTGAACAAAAGATGGCTAGCGGCAAGTGCTTTGTAAATTTTATTATTATTATTATTATTATTATTAGTGTTTTTTGGGTATGATACAACTCAAAAATAAATTAAAAAACAGGATCAGTCTCACTAAGCTTATAAATCAAAGCATTGACCAATGCATTGTAAGGTTAGTGAACCTGATAGGTCATAAACAAAAACAAAAAACAATAATAATATATTAAAAATTCATATTATATCTTCACTTTTGACTCAGAATTTTAATATTATTAGCAAATGCTTTGTAAGCTACTAGTAAGTTTAATGAGTCTAATAGGTCATAATAATAATATTAATAATATTATATTATGTAATGTATTATAAACCCGATTTAAAACACTAATATTGCTATTTTCGTGTGTGTTCTAATAAGTATTACTGTTTACTAAAAAAAAAAAAAATATATATATATATATATAGGGATGTTTATCCCACATTGGTTGTGTGTGTCTAGCGTCCGTTGTTTATAACCCCAGTCTACAACTATAAAGGTTAGGTCCTTTTGTAGTTGTACTCTGGTTGTGTAATGTATTATAAACCTAATTTAAAATACTAATATTACTATTTTCATGTGTATTCTAATAAGTATTACTGTTTATAACTCCAGTCTACAACTACCAATGTTAGACCCTTTTGTTGTTGTACTCTGGTTATGTAATGTATTATGAACCCGGTTTAAATTACTAATATTACTATTTTTGTGTGTATTCTAATAAGTATTATTGTTAACTCAAAAAAAATTATATTTTCACTTTAAGCTCAGACTTTTCGTATTATATTTTTGCTTTTATAGCCCCCTTTTTTAAAAATCTACCATACCCTTAAACCTATCTTAAGCATATAGTATTTTGAAAATAAAATACCCATTAATTCAATTTCTTTAAATGAAAAATAGAAAAAAATTTAACCGAACTACAAAAAGGTGGTCCGAAATGGTGAATTTTTCAACAGCAACAACCAATTAAAGATATGTTTTTGAAGAAAAACATTTTCACCACCCACCTAGAAAAGCTAGTAATAAACACCATATGAACATCTAATGGTTGAATATGTTATGAACGAACCCCAACATCAGCTAGTAGGGATGGCAATGGGGTGGGGTGGGGCCAAAGGATGGGGTTTTCATCCCCACCCTGCATAGTTTTGTCTTGCCCCATCCCCGACCCGCCCCACATGACGGGGAAAACTTTCTAACCCCATCCCCGCCCATTGGAGCCCTGCGAAACCCCGCCCCATCCCATAAAACTCTACTTTTTGTTAATTTGCCCTACAACTAGTACAATTTTTTTAATGAAACCTATTTCATTAACAAAAATATACTTGAAATTACAACTAAATTTATCCAATCAAATCAAATTAATTTTTAGAAAAAAATTGAATAATATATCCAAGCGTTTAACAAGATAATTACAAAATAAAAAATAAAAAAATCTCATGGTGTAACACATAACAAAATAAAGGTAGAGAACCACATTGGGTAGAATAAAATAAGCTAATATTGATATGTTTGTTTAAATAGTACAATTTTAGGGTATGAAAAATTTATTATAACCCTTAGCAACACGGGGCGAGGCGGGGCGGAGACGGGGAGGGGCGGGGCAAGGTGGGTCTAAAAAGTCTAAACCCATCTCCGCCCGTTCCGTGGTGCGGGGCTAAAATCTTTCCCCATCCTCGCCCCACTACCTTTGCGGGGCGGGAAAAACCCGCATGGGGCGAAGCAGGAAGGGGCGAGTTAAGCGGAGCGGGGTAAAATTGCCATCCCTATCGGCTGGGGAATGGCCACCTTGAACGGCTAAACCATGGTTGCTATAAGACTGCCCACCTCCCCTGCCACCCCTTCCTCTATTGTTATATAATAGTTCCTAGGATAATAATTTTCAGGCTGCTCATAATATCAGAGGGAGATCTGGAAAATTTTGGGTTTTGTTTTAATTGATTATGAAGAAGGGTGCTTAAGTCTTTTTACTTTGTTCCACCTAAGCAAGAAACATGTGCTTATCACATACAACAAGATTTTGTTAAATATAACAGCAAAAATAACACCGAGGTGCAAAGTGATCAAGTTTAGGGTGTAAAGTGTGTAGTTAGATAGTTTAGGGTGCAAAGTGTAATCTAGTACGTAGTTTAGGATGGTAAAGTGTAATTTTCCCAAAAATTTAACTTCCCACCATAATCCATATATTCTCACATAATTAAGGCATGCAATTGGATAAATGATTATTATACACTTATCATTGCACACTATCTATACACACTCCTTTGAAATCATGTTTTGTATATATTGTGTGCATTCACAAGTGTGTGACATGATTTAACCCTATATATATATATATATATATATATATATATATCTTTTTTTGCATTTTAATTTTATTATTTTTACCAGAAAGTGTCACCATATGTAATGAAACAACACAAGCATGTTTCAAATCCATTTACGTGCAGAGCCTTTGGACCAAATCAAAAGGCAAACAAAAGAAAAATTTTTTTTTTTTTTCAAATGTGTCTCTAATTAATTTTCATGAATACAAACTTGTGATGTGTCTATAAACTATAATTACTTACATGGAACCACGCCTAGATTTTTCTTTTTATTTGATTTTCTAGAACCTTTTTGCGGCCGAGTAAGCATTTTGAGCTTGATTAATGCAACGCTTGTAATTAATGTGGATATTAAGCACGGAAATTGGAAATTCCTTTTTTTTTTTCTTTTGAGAAATTAAATTGGAAATTCTCTATTTGATATTTTTCGGGGCGGACTCCCCTCCCGTTATAATATCTCCAGTTCTCTCATGTTTTTACATCAATGAAAGACACGTGGCAAGAAACAAATACTAAGGTTAGAAAAATCACACATCAAATCAAGGTAGTCAATACCGTACCGGTACCGGACGTACCGGCCGGTATGTACTGTACTGTATGTATACCGGTATCGAAACATCAACGTTTCGTACCAGTTTAAATACCAGTTGTACCGGCCATACCAGCCAATTTCGGGCAATACCGGCCGGTACAGAATTTTTTTTTTTTTTTTAAGTTTTGTAATTTTTGAATTTTTGTTAGGGTAGAATGGTAACTGTGGGGCCAGAAAGTCAGACAGCCCCGGCCCACTTCATACCAGGCCCGAAGGCCCGCGCCAAGGAGGTATATAGCGTTCGAGGATGGAAGTAAGGAGCCCAGGTGCCCAAGAAACAACGCCGAGGACGATTCTTTCCTCGAAATTCCGAGACCATAAAGTGGACAAGCAACGCACCACCAAAGGGAGTCTTCCTAAGCATCCAAAGAGAAAAGAGCAAGTACAACGCGTCAGCAACGGAAGCATGGTGGAGGAGCAAGTCCCGGATGAACTGTCACCTCCACATTAAATGCCCACAACTAACGTCCTGGCCGCATTAATGAGGAAAGAACTCCAGAACAGTGCTGCCTTGGTTGCTGCAACCCACAGGAAGAATGGAAAGGCGGCTGATGGGACAGACACTCAAGTAGAGGCCTGGTTGCTCAACAAATGTAGGGCTAGGATCGATTGGGAGAGGGGTATATAATGTAAGGAACCCCTCTTGAAAGGGGGACCGGAGATCTGGACTGAAAGGTACTGTAGCAACTGGTATTCTCCCAGAAACTCTTGTAACCATTTTTCGAAGAAGTAATAAGAACTGAAGCTCCCTAAAGAAAGGCCGAGGAGCACCATTGTCCATCTTAACTCACGTCCTAGCTATTAGATCCGCATGTAACCATGCAAGGCCGTTGTACCCCTTACTAGGGCCTAGTTCTTGAACCCGCTCTCTACAAATTCATTGCAGGGCTAGCTGGGCTTGGGTCCACTCTCTAAACACCCAGAAGTGCTCAAACCCGGTCCCTACAATTGGTGCCGTCTGTGGGAAGAACTCGTGCGTTAGTAAGGACAACAGCCAAGCATGGTAGGATCAGGCCCTCACCAAGGGAGTCCCCATCAACTTGAACCGGCTAAATCCCAGCATCAGGGTAACTATGGCGACCCCGGGCGGGGTCAAAACGAGGAGAACGGACGATTCCGAGAGGGAAGCCCGCATACCTCGCAAACTAGCGGAAGCCACACCCGCAGGGGCGGCCACGTGCCTCAGAGGCGCGATAATGGCTAGGCCACGCGATCGGAAGAGGCTAAGAGCCACGCATCCCAGAGACAGGATGATAAGGTGGCCATGCAACGCGAGATAGATGATTTGAAGAGAAAGCTGCGCCATGCACGGCGAAGACGGTCCGAACCAGCCCTGACTTGCCCTCTGACGACGAAAGTGATGACGACTACAGGCAAAGGTCAAGAACACCCCCGAGCGAGACTTTCTCTCATGAGGAGGAGCGCTACCAGAGGCGTAAGCATGGCAGCCCAACTCCTAGGGGCTTAGGGAGTGACGCCATGAGCAAGGCACTGGATCGGCTCTCCAAGTCGCCCTTCACGCGTCGTATAGAGGAGGCAATGCTCCTTCGGCGATTCCAGCAGCCAACCTTCACTGTTTACAACAGCAAAACGGACCCCGTGGAGCATGTGAGCCAGTTCAACCAAAGGATGGCTGTCCACTCCAAGAACGAGGCGTTGATGTGCAAAGTCTTCCCATTCAGCTTGGGACCTGTGACAATGAGGTGGTTCAACGGCCTGAGGACGAATTCCATAGACTCGTACAGGCAGCTGACCCAGGCTTTTGGTTCCTGTTTTGTTACGAATAGCAAACCTCCTCGGCCCATGAGCGCGTTACTGTCTCTGTCCATGCGTGACGGGGAGACTCTCAAGGCTTACTCGGACAAGTATTAGGAGATTTACAATGAGCTGGACGGCAAGTACGACGATGTCGCCATTAATACATTCAAGAACGGACTGCCAATTGGGCACAGCCTGAGGAAGTCCTTAACGGGTAAGCCCGCCACCAACATGCGGCAGTTGATGGATCGGATCGATAAATACAAGCGGGTAGAGGAAGATCTGCTATAGGGCAAGGGGAAGGAGAAGGTTATCCCTCAGGAGATGAGGGATTTCAGGTCAGACCGGTATAACAACGCCCGCCCGAGGAGGGATTTCGTGGGACAATCTGGAGTGACCAATGCCCAGACAGTCAGCGACGTGTTCCGAGAACCAGTACA
This sequence comes from Quercus aquifolioides, assembly GCA_019022515.1. Taxonomy (NCBI): domain Eukaryota; kingdom Viridiplantae; phylum Streptophyta; class Magnoliopsida; order Fagales; family Fagaceae; genus Quercus; species Quercus aquifolioides. The sequence continues at coordinate 30,602,218 of CM032331.1, forward strand.
TAGGGTGTTGAAAAAGATCAGGAACGAACCATACTTCAGGTGGCCGAATAAGATGGCGGGGGATCCTGAGAGGCGCAATCAGAACCGTTAATGCCAATACCACCAGGACCACGAACATGCCACGGAGGACTGCAGGAACCTCTGGAACTACCTGGACTAGCTAGTCCGGGAGGGAAAGCTGAAGCACCTCCTGCACCATCCCAGCGGTCATCAGGGCCAGACCTACCAGGAGCCACGAAGGGACACCGCCATGGGGCTGTCCGCTGGCACGATTAATGTAATCTTGGCAGCACCGGGAAGAACGGGCACGCGCCCTTCCCGAGTGTTGTCTGTGGCCCAACAGCTCGCCGATGAGTCCCAGACAGAGCCAAAGAGGTCCAGGAGGAGTTTTTCCCCAGCCTTGAGTTTCTTGGAGGAGGACAAGATTGGGACTACCCAACCCCACGATGACGCTCTGGTGGTCACCCTCAGAATTGGGGACTACGACGTGAAAAGAGTGATGGTGGATGGTGGCAGTGCGGTCGAGGTCATGTACCCAGACCTCTATAAGGGGCTGGGGCTAAAGCTGGAGGACTTGACGCCTTATAGCTCGCTCCTAATGAGCTTCGATGGGAAACTCGTCATCCCAAAGGGCATGATCAGGCTGCCCATCCAAACCGGCCCAAAGGTAGTGGAGGTGAACTTTGTGGTGGTGGACACATACTCCCCTTACACAGCCATCGTGGGAAGGCCCTGGCTCCACACCTTGGGGGGCGTTGCCTCCTCCTTGCACCAGAAGGTGAAATTCCTATCAGGGGACCAGGTTCTAGAGATCCGCGGTTGCCAGCCCACAGCGAGGCAGTGCACGGTGGCTGCCATATCATATTGGCTCGATGCACAGCCCTCGGCCACTACTGAGGAAGGTTTATAGCAATCAAAGACCCCGGCAACGCCTCCTGGTACAGCTGCCGAGGAAGCCAAATGTGAGGACTTGGAGAAAGTGGTAATTGATGACGATCCAGAGAAGTTCTTTCGGGTCGGAGCTCGGCTGCCTCCCACCGAGCAGGAGGAGCTGGTTGAGTTCCTCAGAAGCAATATCGACGTGTTTACATGGGACCCCTGCGATGCCCCAGGGATTGATCCATCCTTCATCTGTCACCACCTTAACGTCAACCCATCCGTGATCCCCAAGAAACAGCCGCTCCGACGCCCTTCGAGGGAGCACACTGATGCCATCAGGGAAGAGGTGAATAAACTTAAGCGTGCCGGGGCTATCAAAGAGGTTTTTTACCCTGAATGGCTGGCCAATACTGTGGTGGTCAAGAAGAAAAGTGGGAAATGGAGGGTTTGTGTAGACTTCACGGACCTGAACAAAGTATGCCCGAAGGACCCCTTCCCAATGCCACGAATAGACCAGCTGATAGATGCGACGGTAGGCCACCCTCGGATGAGCTTTTTAGATGCCTTTCAGGGCTATCATCAGATCCCACTAGCCTTGGAGGATCAAGAGAAGACAGCCTTTGTGACGCCCATCGGGAACTACCACTACAAGGTTATGCCATTTGGCCTGAAAAACGCCGGATCTACTTACCAGAGGATGATGACGAGAATGTTCGAGCCGTTGTTGGGCAAAAACGTCGAGATTTATGTTGATGATATGGTGGTGAAGAGCAAACTAGTGTCCGAACACTTGGGGGACCTCGGCCGCACATTTGACGTCCTGAGAAAGCACAAGCTGCGTTTAAATACCTCAAAATGCTCGTTTGACATAGGCTCTGGCAAGTTTCTGGGATACATGATCACCCATAGGAGAATCGAAGTCGACCCTGACCAAATCAAGGCTATTCATAATCTGAAGCCTCCGCAGAACCCCAAAGAGGTCCAAAAGCTTACTGGGATGATCGCAACACTAAACCGATTCATTTCCAGGTCGGCTGATAGGTGCAGACCCTTCTATCTCCTAATCAACAAGTGGAAAGGATTTAAGTGGTCCGAGGATTGTGCCATGGCCTTCCAGCAGCTCAAGGAGTATCTGTCCCGGCCGTCAATCATGTCCAATCCTGAGGCCGACGAGGTCCTATACGCATACCTTGCTGTAGCACTCCACGCTGTGAGCCTGGTACTGATACGGGACGACAATGGCGTCCAAAAGCCAGTTTATTACGTTAGCAAGTCGTTGCATGAGGCGGAGGTCAAGTACCTACCCTTAGAGAAAGCCATATTGGCTGTGGTCCACGCCACGCGAAAGCTCCCCCATTACTTCCAAGCTCACACGGTGGTTGTCCTAACCCGATTGCCCTTGAGGTCTGTACTTCGGACCGCTGACTACACAAGAAGAATCGCGAAGTGGAACACAATTCTGGGGGCCTTCGACGTCAAATACATGCCTCGGACATCCATAAAGGGCCAGGTTCTGGCAGATTTGACGGCTGAGTTCGCTAAACCAACTGTAGAAGTGGCAGCCGAGGAGAGGAGCTTTGATGAGAAATCAGTTGGGGCAATCTCCATCCCGGGGTCACCATATTGGAGGGTATATGTTGATGGCGCGGCAAACCAGAGGGGGTCTGGAGTTGGGCTAATCTTAGTATCCCCTGAAGATCATGTCATAGAGAAGTCCCTGAGGCTCAGATTCTCGGCCATAAACAACGAGGCCGAGTATGAGGCATTACTGCAAGGGATGGTTATGGTACGGAAGTTGGGAGGAAAGTCGGTGGAGATGTTCTCAGACTCGAGATTGGTGGTAGGACAGGTAAAGGGAGAGATGGAGGCCAAAGATTCGAGAATGCAAGGATACCTGAGCCAGGTCAAGCGCTTGCAGTCGAAGTTCGGCCCCTTCAGCTTGTCTCATATTCCCAGGAGTGGGAACAGCCATGCCGATTCATTAGCCACACTCGCAACCTCCTCGGCAGAAAGTCTACCTCGGATCATACTTGTGGAGCATCTAGAGAGAGAGAGTGAGGTGGCGAAGGGAGCGATCCCCATCTATCAGGTTAAGGTGGGACCCAACTGGATGGACCCCATAGTGAGATTCCTCAAAGATGATGTCCTGCCTGAGGAGAGGTTGGAGGCAGAAAAAATACGAAGGAAAGCTCCTCGGTTCTGGTTGTCCGAGGATCACAAACTATACAGGCGCTCCTACTCTGGGCTATACCTGCTGTGCGTCCACCCCGAAGCGGAAGAATTATTGCTCGAAGAGCTGTATAAGGGAATCTGTGGGAGCCACACAGGAGGGAGATCCCTGTCTCACCAAGCTGTCACACAAGGATACTGGTGGCCTGGAATGCAGCATGAGGCCCTAGAGTATGTCAAGAAGTGTGACCAATGCCAAAGGTTCGCCCCTAATATTCACCAGCCAAGAGGGGTCCTCAATCCCTTGTCCAGTCCCTGGCCGTTCGCCTAATGAGGCTTGGACATTGTAGGACCTTTCCCCAAAGCGCCAGGGAATAAGAAGTATCTGTTGGTGGCCACGGACTACTTCACCAAATAGGTTGAGGCCAAGCCACTGGCCAACATCAGGGACGTGGACGCAAAGAAGTTCCTTTGGAGGAACATTGTCACACGATTCGGGGTCCCACACACCCTCATCTCGGACAACGGGCTCTAGTTCAATAGCAAGACCTTCAGGAGGTACTGTCGTGAACTTGGGATCACAAACAGATACTCAACGCCCGCCTACCTTCAGGGAAACGGACAGGTCGAGGCTGTTAACAAGGTCATCGTCAGTGGGCTTAAGAAGAGACTGGACGACGCCAAAGGGAGATGGGTAGAGGAGCTGCCCCACGTTCTCTGGACGTACCGGACTACGCCCCGGCGGTCAACGGGGGAAACACCTTTTGCCATGACTTACGGCGCCGAGGCGGTGATCCCCCTAGAAACAAACTTCCCAACGCTAAGGACAAGCTCTTTCACTCCAGGCAACAATGATGAACTGCTGGGGAGGATCCTGGACTTGGTAGATGAACAAAAGGAACGAGCAATGATCCAGCTGGCCTATTACCAACAAAAGCTCAAGCAGCGATATGACACCAATGTGAAGCTCAAACCACTAGCACCGGGGGACTTGGTGCTGAGGAAAGTCGTAGGGGTTGCCAAGAACCCTTCTTGGGGAAAGCTGGGACCCAACTAGAAGGGGCCCTACCGAATTACCTCACTAGCGGGGATAGGTGCGTACTATTTAGAAGACCTAGATCAAAAACCTGTACCTCGTCCATGGAATGTAAACAACCTGAAAATGTATTATTATTAATGAAGAAGTCTTTTTGGATTTAGATTCTTAGCCTATCATGATTATGTGTCTCGCGTTTTGACGGCCAGCCTAAGTGTTAGACAGAACCAAGGCATTGCATGGTCCTCGGACTCAAGCCTATGGGGAAACTAACTACTTCAAAAAGATTCTAAGTGTTAGACAGAACCAAGGCATTGCATGGTCCTCAGACTCAAGCCTATGGGGAAACTAACTACTTCAAAAAGATTCTAAGTGTTAGACAGAACCAAGGTATTGCATGGTCCTCGGACTCAAGCCTATGGGGAAACTAACTACTTCAAAAAGATTCTAAGTGTTAGACAGAACCAAGGCATTGCATGGTCCTCGGACTCAAGCCTTTGGGGAAACTAACTACTTCAAAAAGATTCTAAGTGTTAGACAGAACCAAGGCATTGCATGGTCCTCGGACTCAAGCCTATGGGGAAACTAACTACTTCAAAAAGATTCTAAGTGTTAGACAGAACCAAGGCATTGCATGGTCCTCAGACTCAAGCCTATGGGGAAACTAACTACTTCAAAAAGATTCTAAGTGTTAGACAGAACCAAGGCATTGCATGGTCCTCGGACTCAAGCCTATGGGGAAACTAACTACTTCAAAAAGATTCTAAGTGTTAGACAGAACCAAGGCATTGCATGGTCCTCGAACTCAAGCCTATGGGGAAACTAACTACTTCAAAAAGATTCTAAGTGTTAGACAGAACCAAGGCATTGCATGGTCCTCGGACTCAAGCCTATGGGGAAACTAACTACTTCAAAAAGATTCTAAGTGTTAGACAGAACCAAGGCATTGCATGGTCCTCGGACTCAAGCCTATGGGGAAACTAACTACTTCAAAAAGATTCTAAGTGTTAGACAAAACCAAGGCATTGCATGGTCCTCGGACTCAAGCCTATGGGGAAACTAACTACTTCAAAAAGATTCTAAGTGTTAGACAGAACCAAGGCATTGCATGGTCCTCGGACTCAAGCCTATGGGGAAACTAACTACTTCAAAAAGATTCTAAGTGTTAGACAGAACCAAGGCATTGCATGGTCCTCGGACTCAAGCCTATGGGGAAACTAACTACTTCAAAAAGATTCTAAGTGTTAGACAGAACCAAGGCATTGCATGGTCCTCAGACTCAAGCCTATGGGGAAACTAACTACTTCAAAAAGATTCTAAGTGTTAGACAGAACCAAGGCATTGCATGGTCCTCGGACTCAAGCCTATGGGGAAACTAACTACTTCAAAAGATTCTAAGTGTTAGACAGAACCAAGGCATTGCATGGTCCTCGGACTCAAGCCTATGGGGAAACTGACTACTTCAAAAGGGACCTATGTTAGGAAGTACCAGAGCCCTACCTAGTCCTTGGGACATAAAAGGTCTGCCTATGCATACATGCCTTCACGATTATTACAGTTATTGCCGTGATTGGTTGAGATAGAATTGATGTTAAAATTATACAAGTAAAAAAAATATATATATATATATATATAATAATAAAAAATAAAAAATAAAAAATAGTAATAATAATAATAATAATAGATAGCGCGCAAATGAACAAATAGCCAAAACAAATAGAAAGAGAAATAAGAATCGCATTGCATTAAGTCCTTAAAAGTTACATGGCAGGAGCCACATTACAATGACTAAAAAAAAAATACAAAGACAGAACAAACGGCAAAAATAAGGCAGACGGAGGCGCCAAGGGGCCTACTCCTTCCACTTAATTCTCTCCCCCAGTGGGTTGCTGGTCCTTGGCAGCCTCAGGATCCTCTAGACTCTGGCTAAGAGGGATAGCCTGTAAAGGCACGGCAGGGATAACTGTCACCTTAGTGGAGCAGACCTGGGCATCGGAAGAGGGATTGGCAACCTCCTGGGACGCTTCCTCGTTGGGGCCTTCACCTGATTCAACCGCACCGGAAGGATCACCCCCTTGAACAGGCTCACCAGTAGGCCCAGCGACCGAAGCTCCCTCACCAGGAGTAGCACCAGCTTCCTCAACAGCTACCTCAGCCTCAGAGGTATCAGAAGCAGCCTCACGGATGGCAGGGGGGTAGTACACACTCTCCTCCTTCCATAGATCGGACGAGGCCTCGGCCTCAGCTTATTTGAGAGCCTCCTTCCAAACCTGGGAGCAGTAGCGCCTGCATACCCCAGGGACTTGAGCCTTGAAGACAACTTCCATCTCGGCCACCCCCGCAGCATAAGCTGCCTCCTCAGCTTCCTCCTTAGAAGCCTGAGCCTCCTCTCTACCAAAGTCTGCCTCAGCCTTGGCCCTCACAGCTTCATCTTTGGCCCATTCAGCCACTTTTTTTGCCTCCTCGGCAGCAACCACCTTCTTCGTCAGATCAGCAATCAGCTCCTTTGCGATCTTCAGCTGCTCCTCTGCCTCACCCAGACGCCTCGTCTGCTTTTGGGCCTGCTTCTGGGCACCATCTAGGCCTGACACTGCGCTGTCCCAAACCCTGGTCATCGCCTTTAGCTCCTCCCGGGCCGTGGCAAGGTCAGCCTCGGAGTTCTTGAGGGTCCGAGTGGCCTCTAAGTGTCTCTCGCGCTCTGCATCTAGGGCCTTTCCTTGGTCGTTGGCTGCCCCTTCCAACCTAAAGGTGGCTTGGACAGCCTGCCGATCAAAACGGATGCATAATAAGCCGAGCTCAGAAAAAAGGAAGAAAAACTAAAGCCAGAAAAAATCACAAGTGTTGAGGGTCTTACCATTCCCAAATATCGCTTGAGGCTGAGGAAGACCTCCCTACTCCTCATAGTCTCCAGCTCCGCCATGTCCGCAGGAAGTAATAGGCACCTCTCCAGCGCGTCGGCCACATACGCACCTTCGCCCTCTCTAAAATCCCTGAGGGAGGAGTCATCCCTCAGAGGTCCCCTATGGAGTATTGGGGCGGGAAGCCAGACCTGAACCTCGGGCTGGACATCGACCTATTTATCTTGGCCTTGGGAGCCTATCTTCAGCTGTTTCGAGGGCCGCCGAGTGTCGTTCCCCTCCTGCGTGGACCCAGACTTATCCTCAACAGGCCTTTTGTCCTTATCCTTTTTCTGCTTAGGATCAGTGGGCTCGTGCCTGGACGGCAGACTCGTCTGAGGTGGAGGAGGAGGAAGCCTAGATTGGGTAGAGGCCGACCTGGTCTGGGCAGGATGAGTCTTAGGAGGAGGAGGAGGAAGCTTTGGCTTGGACTTCCCCGGTTGGCCTTCGATTAGGTCGTACAGACTGGATTGGGATTTCTTCTTGTAACCCATCTCAAGCCGAGGAGAGGATTCCGACGTTAGGAAGTCCGCTTCGGTCAGGCGAGGGTCACCCAAGTTCCCAGAAGGGTCCTCGGACTGGTGGACTTGTTCAAACACGTCAAACTCGTCCTCGGCAGGGCCAAAATCAGCAACTTCCTCTTCCCTCTCTAGGTTTTCTTCTGCGGCCTCTGCGAATCTGTGGGAGGAAGAGGGGCCTGCTGATGTAACGCCTTCTGGGGTGGAGAGCTCCTCGGGGAACTGGAACCCGTCCTCGGTCACAGTTATTTTCCGCAGCCGAGGGTCTTTTGCTCTGATCACGTGCTTCGGAGCCGCAAACGATTTTTGGACCGAGGTGTACCCCAAGATTTTATGAGTGGCTCTAACTTGATGGTCGGCTTCGTTCTCGAAAACCACCGCCCTTAGCACTTTCTGCAAATCCTCCCTGTTGACCAGGCTGAAGTAGCACGCGAAGGCGTGCGGGTCTGCAAAAAGAAGACACATTCATGTTAGTAACCAAGCGGAGCAAATCGCACCAACAGTAAAAAGAGAAAAAGAAAAAGAAAAGAGGACTCGAACCCCCTCCTACTCCCACTGCCCCACCTAGTGTCCCCTCTGTCGTTGGGCAGTGAAGGCCATCGTGCCATTCTCCGGACACGATGAGAAAATCCTTGTTCAACCCCTTGCTGGACTCAGGGAGGCACTGGATAAGCCGGACCCTGTCATCCCTCGTCTTCATGTAGTACGACTTGCCCTTAAAGTGCTGAAGGTTGTAACACCAGTTTACGTCGTGATGGGTTAACCTTAGCCCCATCTTCTCGTTCAGGGCATCCACACAACCCAGAATCCTAAAAACGTTGATGGCGCACTGGGTGAGGGCTAGCCGGAAGTACGTAAGGTATCCCCTCATCACCAGCCTCATGGGGATTCTCATGCCACCTTCGAAGAAGGCGACGATGGGAATCACCACCTCGCCCTCCTTCCTCCGAAGGAGCCACTCCCCTTCCTCACAATACCTCAAGCCCACGTTATTAGGTATCTTATAGTTGGCGATGAATTTCTCCATCGCCTCCTCAGTATAGACATACTTCTTAAATCTACCCATCCTAAATGACGCCTAAGAGAACTAAGAAAGAGCAAAGAAGAAGAAAGCTCGGAGAGGAATAGAGTGACTTACAGAAATGAGGAGAAGCTCCTCGGACAGGCTTTTTGTGCTGGAGATGTAGGTGAAGATTTGGCTGGACTCAGGATATACGCGCAAGAGCTCTCGATTGCGAATGAAAATGGGGAAAAAGCAGTTTGAGCGGGTATTTATACCCCCAAATCGAGGAGCCGTGCGGGTTTTCCCGCCCATAAATGCGAGGCGAATCCCCACCGTCAGATTGGCATCCTCCCGTTGAACGTGGGGAGCACAGAGCCGTCTGAATTTAATGAAGGACACATTACGCGCACCGAAGCGCCAGTAACGCGCCTTGGGCAGATGAAAAGACCCCAGCACTGACGGGGGACAAGACTCGATTGGACACGGAATAGGCCCGAGGACGTCAAAATCCTTCTCTCCGCCCGAGGATGCGGACAGCAAGATTTTGAGGGGCTATTGTGGGGCCAGAAAGTCAAACAGCCCCGGCCCACTTCGTACCAGGCCCGAAGGCCCGTGCCGAGGAGGTATATAGCGTCCGAGGATGGAAGTAAGGAGCCCAGGTGCCCAAGAAACAACGCCGAGGACGATTCTTTCCTCGGACCTCCGAGACCATAAAGTGGACAAGCAACGCACCACCAAGGGGAGTCTTCCTGAGCATCAAAAGAGAAAAGAGCAAGTACAACGCGTCAGCAACGGAAGCATGGTGGAGGAGCAAGTCCCGGATGAACTGTCACTTCCACATTAAATGCCCACAACTAACGTCCTGGCCGCATTAATGAGGATAGGACTCCTGAACAGTGCTGTCTTGGTTGCTGCAACCCACAGGAAGAATGGGAAGACGGCTGATGGGACAGGCACTCAAGTAGTGGCTTGGTTGATCAACAAATGTAGGGCTAGGATCAATTGAGAGAGGTGTATATAATGTAAGGAGTCCCTCTTGAAAAAGGGATCGGAGATCTGGACTGAAAGGTACTGTAGCAACTGGTATTCTCCCAGAAACTCTTGTAACCATTCTCCAAAGAAGTAATAAGAACTGAAGCTCCCTAAAGAAAGGCCGAGGAGCATCATTGTCCATCTTAACTCACGTCCTAGCTATTAGATCCGCATGCAACCATGCAAGGCTGTTGCACCCCTTACTAGGGCCTAGTTCTTGAACCCGCTCTCTACAAATTCATTGCAGGGCTAGCTGGGCTTGGGTCCACTCTCTAAACACCTAGAAGTGCTCAAACCCGGTCCCTACAGTAACTTATTTATATTAACTTATTAGTATTATTTGGTTTCTTAGTATGCAATGGTAACTTTTAAGCTTTCTATTTTTTATATTGTGTTTTTTTTTTCTTTTAATTGATACTAAAGTCTAAAACCATGAATAATTAGTTATGAATTGAGGAAATGTTTTATGGTAAACTTTTATATTTATTATAATACACACACACACACACACACACACACACACATATATATATATTTATTTATTTATTTATAAATATAAAAAATAGTGGTAAACCTAAAACGGTACACTGGTATTGACCGATATCCGAAATATATCGTACCATTGGCCAAACTGGTACAGCTTTAGGTACAATATTGACTCCCTTGTCATCAAATACCACTTTTTTCTCTCAATTTATTGTCTTTGACTCTTTGGTGCCGTTTGGATAGCGCGTATGCGCGTCTACGTTTCTCTCTTTCTATGTTTTTCTCTTTTTTTTTTTTTTTGTTCAACCGCAACATTTGACTAAGTCAGCTGTGAACAGTGCATTCGTGCACTATTCACGGACCCACAAATACCACTTTTCAGCAACTTTTTTATTAAAAATGGGCCCCACAGTACTATTCACACATTTAAAAATTATTTTGCTACAGTGTTTTCAGTTTTCAGTTTTCAGCAACAATAAGTTCAATCCAAACGGACCCTTTGTTTCTTCTTTGCATCTTTCTCCAACATCCCCACCCTAACGGACCTCACCTACCTGAGCATCAGATGCATCCAGGTTGGCAGATCGGAACTTCATGGCAATGGGTTTGGGCTAAACCTGTGGGTTTCACAGCTAAGATTGGCATAGCAAAACAAGAAACCATTGCCGTTTGGATTGACACGGTGGGTTTCATGGCTATGCCGCTATGAGCGCCGAGGCTCGTTCTGGCGAAGGCGTGTGAAATTGAGGTCCTCCGGCGTGCCTGGGGAGGTGATACATCGGGTTTGATATGGATTTCTGGCCGTAGGAGTTCCGATGGGTTGTGGGTTTGGCGTGAGACTTCTGAATATGCTTTGAAAGATGTGAAAGAATCAGCCATGGAAGCTTTGAAAGCTTCCTCTCCTTCTTCAAAGCTTTGAAAGTAGCCATAATATTCCTTAATTTTTTTATTCATTTATCCAATTAATTGGCCTATCTCTTCACATTCAAATCACAATTAATAAAACCCAAATCAAAGATCCAATTCATTGTTCTGTTCTCCATCAAAAGTTGTTCCCATCAAACTTTGAAGCTCTTGAAAGAGTTCTTGAGCTTCCTAGAGATGGGTCTGGAGTGGCTGATCATTTTGTGATAGTGGAAACCATCAAAATATGATTTTGAAAGATCATTTTTTGTAACAGGTAATTGAAGCAAACCCAGAAAAATTTTATTGAAAACTAAAAAGGTTTAAAAGGGAGAGAAAATTAAGTGGCTTATTTATAAGCGTAGGATTTGTTGCTTTGCCACGTGTCTTTTATTGGAGTAAAAACATGAGAGAACTGGAGATATTATAACGGGAGGTGAGCCCGCCCCGATATTTTTTATGATCCCACAGTCAATCATAAGAGTTATAGTATATCAATATAATATAAAGTTCAAAGAAGGATTATTTTCGTTTTATAAATCTCATAGAACATAATTGTCTATTCTTTTACTCCTATGAGTAGTATAATTCGAAAATCTCATCAGAGCCATATAAACTTCTTCAAGCTAGGTTCAAACTATTTTGCGTTTTTATAGTATTAATAACTTTTTAGGCTTTCTGATAAAAAAATAAAAAAATAAAAAGCTTTTAGGCTTTAGTAGAGACTGATCAATGAAGCTATCCAACAGGATGTATGTTGTGGATGACAGTAGAATTATGAAACTGACACAACTGTTGTCCATCTGGAGTTGGCCTGTCTTCTTTATAACAGTAGTTATCACAAATATCTGGGATAACCATTCAAGTTGTTTAATGGTTAATAGCTTCTCTGGAGAAACAAACCATAAGCAAGCTTTGGATTACCTTAAAACTAGATCATTAACTTCGACTTGTGTTGATATGAATTGTCTTGAATTTAAAGTTGATGTTATTCTTATTAATGTAGCATTTACTAACTTTTTCTAGGATACAATTTTTGACAAATTAAAGTTTAGATTACACATCTTCACATATCATCAATTCTAATGAAATACTAAGATAATCAGATACAAGTAACCATCTTCTTTAAAATGTGTGAATTTTAAGGGTTTTCTTTTATTTGTAATTTAAAATATTCGAATTTATAGGAAGAGTTTAAGGGCCCGCTTGGTGGAGGAGTTTGAGTAATATTGTTTGTATTTTTTTTTAAATACGTGTAAGTGAAAAAGTGTGTAATCTATATAATACTAAAAGCTAAGATGTAGCATTTAATGTTGCTACCTTCTCATTGAGCCACATCAGCAGCCATGTCATTACCAACATTTTTTCTGAATTTCTATTATAATTTAAAATGCATTTCCTAAATTTTAAAATACTAACTAATAAAAGAAAAATGATTCTCAACCTTATCTCCACCATAAAGCCCAATCTTTTTAGCTTTAAATATAGACATGTATCTCACATTAATGATGATTAGGATGAAGCCCAAACCTATATGTTGTCCACCATAAAGCCCAAACCCAGCTGAATGGTCTTTAATTTTTAACGGCAAAAAACCCTTTCTGTCTCCCCACCTTTTGCTTTACCCCTATTTCACAGTTTCAAGCTTGCTAACGACAGCCTCTCTCTCTTCCAAAGATAGTTTCAAAGTTCAGACTTTAGATTCATAATGCCAGGGCTCTTCGCCTCTTCCTTCCTCCAGATGTTCAAGTCCTTTTAGTTGCTGCCGTTTCAGAAAAACCAAATGCAGGGTATTTAACGCAAGGTGAATTTTTTACGGTCTCCATGTATCTTTTAGTTTTGTTTTTAATATTTCCGTTCTACTTATCTTTCAACCTTGCAGTGCCATGACTACACAATTGAAGAGCTCATAACCAAGAGCTTCAACAACGTCATGTAGCAATCAAATTGGCTAGATGAATATGGAGAAAGGTACATCTCGACAACAATACCTAATCTTTCTCCCTCTCTCTCTTTGGTATTGGAACATCAAAATCCTTTTGGTTTTCAATTCTGACATATTTTTATTTTATTTAGTTTCTCAATTTTTGGAATTCTTTTTTTTTTCTTTGGTTTCTTAATGCCGCACAAGTGTTTGAAGAAATGCTTAAACTGAACTTTGGAATGGATGTGTGGAACCCAATTGCTTATGCACGTGCAATGCTATTTACATATTTCTTTTAAATTTTGTTGTCAATTGTGATATCAATATTAGTTATTTGGAAATTTGTTTTTCTTTTTAATGTTGTGGTTTTATTCAAGTATATGTATGTGAGATTCACCTATGTAAGCTCTACATATATATTCATATTGGTATATTCAATTTGTGTTTGCCAATTGGGTTTGTGTGTGGCCTTGGGTCCTTGCTATCTAATTGTTACTTTCTCTCCCTTAAAAGGCTGAAAACTTTGTTATGTTGAGTTATTTGGGTTTCGTTTGATGGTTTTCGCTGTTTTTTACAGGTAAACTTTGACTTTGGGAATTTTTTTTTTAAATTTTCTATTAATAAAGGATATTTACACTCAAAAGTTGTTCGGTTAGTAAGTGAAGGGTTCCAGTGTTGATTAGCTTCTTATTTTTGGTTTTTAAGGTGCATATACTTTATAGGAATTTGTAAATGTTTTGGTGTTTTGGCTGATTTTTGTTCAGGTGAATTTCATGTAAGATGTGATTGAGATTTGTAATAGAAATTGGATGTGAAGTTGACCACAAAGCACTTGCATGCCTTAAAATCAAATCCACCATCTGGTATGGTTGTGCATATGCTACCTCCAATTCTTAGAGTACAGGTAATGTCCTCTTTAGAATTATCAATTTTTGAAGCCTATTTAGTTACATGATAAATCATTTCATCTTGGGTCTTTCACATCTTAATTCCCCAGAACCATTATTTTCCATAAATTCAACCATTAGTGCAAATTGTTCAATGTTGATTGGCTTCTGAAAGGTTAGGCCTAACAAGTTTTCATGGGGAATTCAATTGCCGACTTTGGTAAGTTGGGTCCATCAAATTAACAAATCATATATATATATTTTCATGAGTCCTTCATTTGCTACTTAATATAACATTGCAAGTGAGATTTTAGATGGTGGTTTGTTCTAAACCTCATGGATGCTATTTCAATGCAAAGGACTTGGCCACTTTCTGAACATGTCAGCCAAGCAAATTATAAGTTTGAGTTTCTCGGTTGCAGTTAATCATTTTTGGGGGGGCGGGTTATTTTCAATTGCAAAAATTAGGAACTTTTCTATGCAGTTTGGATTTTTTATATGAAAATTTCAATCTAGGACCATTAGCTATTTAGGTTTTGCAATGTTAGCCCATAACTGCAGCTCCTAAAACATGGCAATGGTAGCCACCTATTTCTCCTCATCTCAAAATGAAAATGGCGTTGACCTTTTTCAAAAAGCCACCAATTATGCAGGCTTGGGCATTATTGTTAAAGATAGTTATGATTCTCTTATTATAGTCTATACTATATTAATTCCTTGCCAAAGATTGTGGATGGCTGCCACAGCTATGTTGAGAGCATCACACGCGTTAATTTAATATTTTCATTTGAATACAGCAAATTGATTTACAAAGCAAGTAGTGTTATGGTCAAGGGTGAAAGTTTTTAATTTGAGTACTTTCTCTTGGCTTTTAGATCCTTTGGGCATATTTTGATATGATTAGGCAAGGTCACTGTGCAAAATCCATTGTACCATTTAGAGTACTTAATATTTTGCATTTCTTACTCTATGCAAATTGAGTGCATTTGATTTTATTTGTAGGAACTGAGGGCAACAATACCAAATCACAAGAAAAGGTGGTGGCATTGATGAATAACTACCAAATTTGAAAGCCATTGAAGGTACTCCCTTTCTCTATCTCTCTTGCCTTTATTTTTTTTTTTTTCTTTGAACTGTATATGGAGGTTGCATTGGACTTGGCCAATACACCACTCAAAAATTATGACAAACTGTCTGAAAAATGGGGGGGAAAAACCTCTTCCTTTTTTTATGGACCATACAATAAGGGTAAGTGTGCGCGCCAAAAACTGAAACCCGTTGGGCTGGGCCTCACTTGGACTCACAACTTATTTGTATAGTGGGTTTGGATTTCCCACAATGGGTCGTTCAAAACACCAAGGCTCAACTGAAGCGCTTTCCTCTTCTCGGGGACCTGACCCAATTCCTTACTCTGCTCTCTCTGTTTGCACTCTTCCTTCCCTCAATTCTCCAACCCTTGTCTTCTCAAGACTTCTTGTATTTATAGCTCACGAAGTAGTGGAGAGGTCATAAATACTCGCCAGTAAGTGCAACCGGCGGTCCAATGTTATCGATCGTAAGTGGGTGGTTAGGTGGGCATGGGAAGCGGTGAGGGTGGCGTTGGGACTTGGTTCCTGCCTCCACGACAGTTCCCGGCAGCGGTGCCTCTCCGAGGTATGACCGAGTAGGTACAGGGTGGGGTGTTCCGCGAGCTGCGTGTTCATCACTGCTCGGGAAGGGGTCTGCCGAGAAACGATGTAAAAGCAGATCGTGGGCCTGCAGCCCGCAGGGCTCGGGGTGGGCCGCTAGGCAGAGGGAGACCGGCCTCATGGGCCTTATACCCAGGCCAGGGCCCAAGGCCCACTACGGGTCATGGTGCGGGGACCGTACAATAGCCCCCCCCTTGATTCGCTCCCCATTCCCGGGGGTGAATCAAGGATCACGAGGGGCAAATGCCTGTTTGGGGGAGTCGAAGGGTCAGTGCCCGACCATTGATGGGCGCATTAATGCGCGTCTTAAAAGACGCGTTTGAAATTGACTGACGGCCTACCCGCCATCATTGCCTGACGGTTTGTGAACCGAGGCGTCGCGCGTGTGGCAGTTGAAGCGGCGGTCCGCGTGGTTTCCTTCCAGCGGATCATTAATTGCCTCTCATTCTACTTCCTCATGCCTATAAATAGTCCCTCCTGTTACTGAATCTCACTTTTGCATTCCTCACCTTTCAGTTTCCTCCTCTGCCGAGCATCCCTCCCGTGGTTCATCTACTGGCCCAGAACACACCTACTCCTTAGAGCCCACAGTAAGTTCCTTTCCCTCTTCTTGCTTTTTCAGTTCAGCCATTTCAGTATATTCTTTGATACTTGTAGCACTTCTTTTCCCTTTTGTTAAGAAACTGTTTTGAAAAAAGAAAACATGAGTTACTCTTACCTCCTTACCACCGAGCATGCTTTGGCTAGATTTAGGGAAGCATATAATGTTCCGAGTGACGTAGATATCGCCTACTGCAATATGGGCGATATCGACATTCAGAGGCGCCGAGGGGAGAACACGGTGTTCTTTCCCTTGATGGCCATTTTAGAGGGCGGGCTTAGGTTCCCGGTTGACCCTCTGATTCTCAGCACCCTTAGATACTATGGCCTTTGTCCCGACCAACTTCCCCCCAACTTTTACCGGGTAGTGAGTTGTGTGAGTACACTGAACCGGTTGTACGGGTTGGAACTTAACCACCACGACATCAACCAGATGTACAGTTTGTGCGGCAAGATCGAGTCCGACTATTACCTTAAGACTAGGGACGCGAGGGTACGGCTTATTTCATGCCTGCCGGACTCGAACCGTAACTCGGCCAAAGATTTCGTTCGGGTGAGCGGCAATTGGTTTGCCGAGGGGTTCCCCTGTGCGTTTTCGCCGCGCGACGTTGGTCGGTGACTAGCCCCCTTTTACTTTGATGCATTTCTATTTCGGTCCGGTTATGTAACCTCTAACCATTATTTCCTTTGTGCAGAGAGCAAAAGATTCAAGCCCGACGTCAGAGTGGTACACGTTCGGGACTTGAACTTCGTACTCCGGTCGGAAATCTTCGTGCACACGGACGGACAACTCCGAGCGTCCCACCTCATCCTCGGCGTCAGTCCCGTCTACTCAACCTGGCAGTCGTTCGGCCAAGCTTTGCTAGTCGACAGTCCCCTCATCTCGTACATCGACGTCCGGCACGCAAACTTCCTCCCCCCAAGGCTAACAGTAGGCGAGGCGCGTGAGCACGGTCCCCGGTACATTTGTTCAGACGAGCGACCGCCCGTCCGTGACGAATCAGCCGAGCGCGTATCTGCCGAGCGTAGGAGGCGAGCTCACGAGCAAATCCAGCAAGCTCCTGCTCAGCCCGAGAGAATCGTAGAGCCCGGGGCACCTGTTCGGGAAGGGGAGGTTGTAGCCGCAGAACCGACTGATTCTTCAGAAACAGGATCCGATCCGGGTAACGCAATGGTGGCCAGGAGGAAGATGACAATAGACCGCTTCGTCCCGAGTGCCCGGCCAACCGGGCAACAACAAGCACCCGCCCGAGATGCTTCCCCTCCCGCTCCCCCACCGACCCGAGTTCGAAAGAGGCCGCGCACCACCGATCAAACACAGACGGGCTCGGGCAATGTGCCCATTCGACCCTCGGCCGGCATCGTCATCCGGGAACCGGTAGCGCAAACCGGGATAGACCTGGCGTCTACTTCCCGGGCTCCGGCAGCATGGCGGCCCTCCTTCAAACTTGACGGCGAGCCTCTCCCGTCGACGGCCAGTGCCCGAGTGTGGGATAAGGGGCATGGAGGCTGCGTGGCGCAGAGTCTGGCGCGCGGCATCCTCTTGCCCGAGGACTTGCACGCCTTCACGGAATCGACGGATGAGTCCCTGGGGAGACGTTTGCAATGGCACACTATAGCGGTAACTGTTTCACTTTTCTCTATGACTCTCGGTTTCCCTTTCGATTGTGTATGTGTTTTTTCCATTTTACCTCACAAAGCGGATATTGTGCGGTCAGGCTGCGCAAATGTCGTACGTGGTGGACGGGAGGATGAAGGAGCTGGCCGAGGACGTTGAGCGGGAAAAGGCTCTGAAGGAAGTCGCCGAGGCCACGGCGAAGGAGCAGTTGAAAATTGCCGAGGAGGCAAAGGATAAGATTGCTACAGCCGTAAAGGCCCAGGCGCTTGCCGAAACGAAGCGCGAGGAACTGGAACTCCAGTTGGGGGGCACCGAGCTTAAGCTGGCCGAGGCTCAGAGCTTGAATACCATGCTGGAGGGGCAGCTGACCGACTCGAAGGCGGCGCTGGAAGCTTGCGAAACCAAGTGGTATAACGAGGGGTTCGCGGATGCCGAGAATTCGGCGGAACCGATCATTCGCCAGGCCCATAAGCTCGGATATGAGGAGGGTTGGTTCGCCACTCTCCAAGCCCTGGGGGTTCCCGAGGATTCCCCGTTGAGGGATCGCAGCAGGATTCCTTTCCCGAGCATCCCCAACACCGAGAATCCTGCGCCTCTTGTCATCGACGAGGAAGAGACCTCCAGCATGAGGGAACTGGTCAATGCCATTGACTCTCATGCAGTGCCGACCGACATGGAGGGGACCAGCCATCACCATGCCGGGGACCGAACCGGGGAGGACATCCAGCCGCCAACTCCTCACGCCGACCAACACTCCCAAGAGGACGCATCCTCCGCCCATGCGGCGGGCATCTGAAGCCGACAGCCAGCCCTTCTTTACTTTTCCCTTGTTTGAGAATTTTGAATAAACGGAATTGCCTATGTCACCGGGATGTGGTGACGGGATAATTTTGTTTACGTTGTCTTTTCTTTACTTCGAGTTGCCGGGTTTTGGCAACAAAAACGCTAATTTAAGTTTCACATTGTAATATGAATGCCTTACCGCGTTGTTTTTTCGTATTAACCGAGTAATGAATTCTTCTTGGTTGCCTTTTTATTGTGATGTGTCCGACCATGGTAAGGCCTCCAAACGCTAATTTAAGTTTCACGTGCTCGGTGATAAGATCGAGCCGAGGGTCGGGCTCCCGCCCTTAAGAGTTGATCGTCAGGTTTCCACCTGCTCGGAGGTTAGGGTCTAACCGAGAGTCAGGTTCCTGTCCTTAGAATTAATAGTTCAGGTGTCCACCTGCTCGGTGATAGGGGTCGAACCGAGAGTCAGGTTTCTGTCCTTATAGTGAGTCGTTCAGGTTTCCACCTGCTCGGTGATAGGCATCGAACCGAGAGTCAGGTTTCTGTCCTTGAGACGAGAAGGCTAAGGTTTCCACCTGCTCGGTGATAGGGATCGAACCGAGAGTCAGGTTTCTGTCCTTATAGTGAGTCGTTCAGGTTTCCACCTGCTCGGTGATAGGGATCGAACCGAGAGTCAGGTTTCTGTCCTGGAGACGAGAAGGCTAAGGTTTCCACCTGCTCGGTGATAGGGATCGAACCGAGAGTCAGGTTTCTGTCCTTATAGGGAGTCGTTCAGGTTTCCACCTGCTCGGTGATAGGGATCGAACCGAGAGTCAAGTTTCTGTCCTGGAGACGAGAAGGCTAAGGTTTCCACCTGCTCGGTGATAGGGATCGAACCGAGAGTCAGGTTTCTGTCCTTATAGCGAGTCGTTCAGGTTTCCACCTGCTCGGTGATAGGGATCGAACCGAGAGTCAGGTTTCTGTCCTGGAGACGAGAAGGCTAAGGTTTCCACCTGCTCGGTGATAGGGATCGAACCGAGAGTCAGGTTTCTGTCCTTATAGTGAGTCGTTCAGGTTTCCACCTGCTCGGTGATAGGGATCGAACCGAGAGTCAGGTTTCTGTCCTTAGAACGGGCAGATAAGGTTTCTGCGTGCTCGGCGATAAATCGAACCGAGGATCAGGCTTCTGTTTTTAGAACGCATCGGCTAAGAATGAACATTGCTCGGTGAATGGAATCGAACCGAGAATTTTGGTTAGAATTATGCGATTCTGCATAAAAGACATCATTAGTACAACTAGCAAAACATATGCAACATTACTAACAAAACATATACAACATGTTGCGGTTAACTCTATGCTCGGAGAACCGCCCATCAATGATAGTACTTCTTCAGGTTATGGACGTTCCATGGTCGGGGAAGTTGTCTCTCGTCCAGGTCTTCCAAGAAATAAGCCCCGGTGTCGGCCACTGCCGTGACCCTATAAGGTCCCTCCCATGTCTGTGCCAATTTCCCGGCACCAGTGTCTCGCATGTTGCCCACGGCTCTTCTGAGAACCAAATCCCCGGAGACAAACTCCCTCGTTCTCACACCTCGGTTGTATCTCCGGGCGAGCTTCTGCTGATACTCCGCGAGCCGTATTGTCACCAATTCGCGGTACTCTTCCACCTTGTCCAAATACCCTACCATCATTTCGTCGTTTCGGGCCTGATCGAAACCCGCTACTCTTGCACTGCACAGATTCACCTCGGTAGGGATCACGGCTTCCACTCCGTACGTGAGAGAGAATGGGGTCTCCCCGGTGGACCGTCTAGGAGTGGTGCGGTATGCCCACAAGACTTTGGGAAGCTCCTCGGCCCAGTTTCCCTTTGCTCCCTCCAGCCTTTTCTTTAGCCCACTCACAATCACCTTATTCACGGCTTCGGCCTGACCGTTGCCCTGCGGGTAAGCAGGAGTTGAGTACCTGTTCTTGATGCCGAGGCCACTGCAAAATTCTCGGAAGGCCCGGCTGTCAAACTGTAGCCCGTTGTCAGATATGATAGTGTTCGGCACCCCGAACCTGGTGATGACATTTTTCCATATGAACTTCTTCACTTCCACATCCCGTATGTTGGCCAACGCTTCCGCCTCCGCCCACTTGGTAAAATAGTCGACGGCCACCAAAACGAACTTTCGGCCGCCAGTCGCCTTCGGGAACGGGCCGATGATGTCCAGCCCCCACTGCGCAAAAGGCCAAGGACTGCTGATCGGGTTCAGGTGGCCCGCGGGCTGATGGATCAGAGGGGCGTGCTTTTGACACTGCTCACACTTAAGCACATACTCGGCGGCATCCTTCTGCATCTGAGGCCACCAGAACCCCTGAGTCATGGCTCGGTGCGCCAATGAGCGTCCCCCGACATGGCCGCCGCACACCCCAGAGTGGAGCTCCGCCAAGAGCTCGCCCACCTTCTCCGGGCGTAAGCACAAGAGGTACGGCCCTCCAAAAGACCTTCGATACAAAGTCCGGTCTTCTGCCAACCAATACCGAGGAGCCATCCTACGGATCCTGATGCCCTCCTTCTCGTCACTCGGCAGTCGGTCGTCGGCCAGAAAGTCGACAATGGGGTCGATCCAGCACGTGGCAGGGGCTGCGATTGCCGTGACGTTGATCCCCGTAGTTCCCGAGTTGCTCGTTACACTGATGCTCGGCTCCGAAATAAGCTCGACTTTGATCTGCCGTGGTATCTCCTCGGCCACTGAGGACGCCAGCGTGGCTAGGGAGTCAGCGTGTCTGTTCTGGGTTCGGGCTACGTGGAAAACCTTCACCGTGTTGAAGCTGGTCATAACTAGCCTTGCTTGTTCCAGGTATGCTTTCATCCGGGGATCTCGGGCCTCAAAACTGCCCTGCACCTGATTAACCACCAGACGCGAATCCGAGTATAGCTCAATATCCCGAGCCCCCAGGTTCGAAGCTACCCTCAGTCCGGCCAAGAAAGCCTCGTACTCCGCCTCGTTGTTGGATGCCCTGAAACTCAATCTAAACGAGTGTTCCAGCCGTATTCCTTCGGGGGTAATCATGACTACTCCTGAACCGGCCCCCATGGAGCTCGAAGCGCCGTCCACAAATATCTTCCACGGTCGAACCTCCAGTCGGCAAACCATCTCTCCCTTCTCTCTGGGCGAAAATTCAGCGATAAAGTCCGCAAGGACCTGGCCTTTCACCGAGCTTCGAGGCCTGTACCGTATGTCGAAGGAACCGAGTCGAGTCCCCCATTTGGCTATGCGGCCCGTGAAATCAGACCTCTTCAATAACGACTGTAATGGGTACTCGGTCAAGACGTGTACGGTGTGAGCTTGGAAATAGTGCGGCAACTTCCTTGTGGCGTGTATCAGGGCCAGTACGAGCTTCTCCAAGGGCAAGTACCTCGTCTCGGCGTCGACGAGAGTTTTGCTGATGTAGTATACGGGTTGCTGGATCCCTTTGTCCCTCAGCAGCACGGCACTCACGGCGTGCTCGGATACCGCCAGATACATGAATAAGTCCTCACCTGCCTCCGGTGCCGCGAGCATGGGCGCTCGCGCTAAATAAATCTTCAGATCCACAAAGGCCTGTTCGCACTCCTCGGTCCACCGAAATCCCGTCCATTTCTTCAGCAGTTGGTAGAATGGTCGGCATCGGTCTACGAATTTTGAGATGAACCGGTTAAGGGCGGCCAGCATCCCGGTTAGTATTTGCACTTCCTTCGGGTTGCTCGGTGGCTTCAGTCTTCTCACAGCCTCTATCTGGTCCGGGTTGACTTCAATCCCCCGTGTACTGATCAGGTACCCCAAGAACTTCCCGTCCCCTACGCCAAACGCGCACTTCTCCGCATTAAGGCGCAACTTGTGCCGTCGGAGAACCTCGAAGACCTCCAGGAGGTCCCCCATATGCAAGGCTTCCTGTTTGCTTTTAACCACCATGTCGTCGATGTATACCTCGACCGTGCGCCCTATCTTGTCTCGGAACATTCTTGTCATCATTCGTTGGTAAGTGGCCCCGGCGTTCTTCAGTCCGAAGGGCATCCTTGTGTAGTGGTAATTTGCCTCCGGGGAAATAAACGCCGTTTTCTCTTGGTCCTCGGGCGCTAGGGCGATCTGGTGATACCCTTGGAAAGCGTCCAGAAAGCTCATCCTCGGGTGCCCACACGTGGCGTCCACCAGCTGATCAATCTTCGGCACGGGAAAAGGGTCTTTCGGGCAGGCTCTGTTCAGATCGGTAAAATCGACGCAGACCCTCCACTTGCCGTTCTTCTTCTTCACTACCACGGTGTTCGCCAACCAATCCGGGAAGATGATCTCCCGAATCACCCCCGCCTCCTTCAATCTCTGAACTTCCACTTTTACCGCCTCGGAGTGCTCCCAGGCTGATCTCCTCGGCCTCTGCTTTTTAGGGGTCAATGAGGGGTCAACTCCAAGTCTATGCATGATGAATTCGGGATCCACCCCGGGTACCTCGTACGGACTCCAAGCGAATACGTCCACATTCTGTATTAGGAGCAGCAACATCTCTACTTTTTCCCGGTCCTCCATGCTCTCCCCTATTTGGAAGTACTTGTCCATGTCCGGCAACACCTTCACCCTCAGCATGTTCTCGGCACGCGCGACCTCCTTCTCTGGCGGGCCCTGTAACTGCTATAAGGGCGTCCCTGACGACGAACATCTGGGATCGGCCTGACCCTCCCGGTCGGTTTGCTCCTTCTTCCAATCGACCATGGCGATCAAACATTGCCTGGCCGCCTGCTGACTCCCTTGTATCACCGTGACACCATAATCAGTATGAAACTTGACCCTCATGTGCAGAGTGGACGGGACAGCCCCCATTGCGTGTATCCATGGCCTCCCTAGAATCGCCGTGTAGGGGGAGTATGATGTAACTGCGAAGAAGCTTACCATCACCTCCTTGCCCCCCATGTTCACGGGCAGAGAGATTTGCCCCTCGGGCGCCACCATCTTCCCATCGAACCCAACCAGGGGAGTGTTGTTCTTCGACAGGTCCTCATCCCTCAACCCGAGCCCCCTGAATAGGTCCGGGTACATAACATCCGCTCCGCTTCCCTGGTCTATCATTATCCTCTTCACAACGAAGCCGCCAACCCTTGTCGTTACTATCAATGCGTCGTCGTGCGGCTGAATGGTTCCTTCTAGATCACTGTCGTCGAAAGAGATCGACTCCCGGGTAGGTCTGATCCTCTTCGCGGCAGGCGGCACGCCCGTGCTCCCCTCTACCGATATCATCGTCAGCACCTCCTTCCCCTTTGCCGTTGAAATGCCCCTCGGGGCGACGTGGATAACATCAATTATCCCAAGAGGGGGCGGAAGGGGATTCCCTCTGTGTGGGGCGCCATGCCCCGTTCCTCTATCCCCGGCGTCCGTCACAAAATCCTTGAGGTGTCCTGCTTTAGCCAACTGCCCGAGATGGTCCTTTAGCACTCGGCACTGCTCGGTAGTATGCCCCCGGTCTTTGTGGTAGGTGCAGTACAGGTTCTGATTTCTCCTAGAGGGGTTGCCAGCCATCCGATTCGGCCATCTGAAGTACGGCTCGTGCTTGATCTTATCCACGATTTTATGCACGGGCTCCTTGAACGTCACGTTCACCTCCCCTGCTGGTGCTGCTGGCTCTTGAATCCTCAAATTTCCCCGTGCCCTCTGTTGAAAACTGCTCAGCCGAGGACGATCAGCTACCTGTGCTTTGCCTTTGCTCTGTATCTTATCGTCTTCCAACCGCTTGTACTCCTCGATGCACCTCATCAGCTGCCTCATGTCCTCGGGAGGCTTCTTAGTTAACGACTCTCTCAACCCCGAGTTGTCAGGCAATCCTAATCTGAAGGTGCTCGCCGCAATCTTCTCGTTCCCTCCGCCAATCTCGTTGTAGAGCTCCCAGTATCGGTTAGCGTAATCCCGGAGGGTTTCCCCTGCCCTCATCTTCATAGACAACAGCGCGTCCACCGGTTGTTGCTCCCGGCTGCACGTCACGAAACGGGAACCGAACTCCTGTATCAGCTCGGCGAAATTGTGAACAGAGCCCTTGCGCAACCCGTTGAACCACCTTAAGGCCGTGGGACCAAGGCTGGAGGGAAAAACCTTGCACATCAGAGCGTCATTGCGGGTATGCAAAGACATCATCTGGATATAGTGGCTGACATGCTCTACGGGGTCTGTTTTCCCACCATACGAATTGAAAGGCGGGCGCGTAAACCTGTCCGGCATCGGTGCACGCTCGATATCTGCTGAGAATGGTGACCGAGCAGCCCTGCGCAATGTGCGACTCATAGCATCCATGGCCGCATTCCTCGGCCGTCCCTCTGGAGACTCCAAGCCCCGATTCCCGTATTCCCGCGACCGAGAGCGATTTCGCCGCCGATGAGACTCTGCTGAATGGGAACGGTCTCGGCGGCGACGGGACTCCCTCGAGTGCGAGCGCTCCCTGTGGTGGCGGGATCCTGATTGATTCGATCCCACCCCGCGTCTTTCTCCCTCGGCGCCTGGCCCTCTCTCTCGGTCGTCTTGACCGGCTCGGCGGCGCTCGTTTCGGGCTTCCAACTCCAGGTCTTGTACTTGCCTCCGCAGCCGCTCAAGCTCTGCATCCCTGACGTCGTGCTGCCTATCCCGGGAAGCATGGGATGCCGTTCTCCCCGTTTGATACGACCCTTCTCCAAGGCCGGACCGCTCTTCCTGTTGATCGTGAAACGGATCCTCGCGTCTCTTCTGCCTCTGTTCTCGCCAGGTGGAGCCCCTGGAAGACCCTGCCGAGCCACTCGCGGCGTTACCTCCTAACATCTTTCCTGTATACGAGCCTTGGCGGAACCACTGCTTAGTAGGATTTCCCACAGACGGCGCCAATTGTGCGCACCAAAAACTGAAACCCGTTGGGCTGGGCCTCGCTTGGACTCACAACTTATTTGTATAGTGGGTTTGGATTTCCCACAATGGGTCGTTCAAAACACCAAGGCTCAACTGAAGCGTTTTCCTCTTCTCGGGGACCTGACCCAATTCTTTACTCTGCTTTCTCTGTTTACACTCTTCATTCCCTCAATTCTCCAACCCTTGTCTTCTCAAAACTTCTTGTATTTATAGCTCACGAAGCAGTGGAGAGGTCATAAATACTTGCCAGTAAGTGCAACCGGCGGTCCAGTGTTATCGATCGTAAGTGGGTGGTTAGGTGGGCATGGGAAGCGGTGAGGGTGGCGTTGGAACTTGGTTCCTGCCTCCACGACAGTTCCCGGCAGCGGTGCCTCTCCGAGGTATGACCGAGTAGGTACAGGGCGGGGTGTTCCGCGAGCTGTGTGTTCACCACTGCTCGGGAAGGGGTCTGCCGAGAAACGATGTAAAAGCATATCGTGGGCCTGCAGCCCGCGGGGCTCGGGGTGGGCCGCTAGGCAGAGGGAGACCGGCCTCATGGGCCTTATACCCAGGCCAGGGCTCAAGGCTCACTACGGGTCATGGTGCGGGGACCTTACAGTAAGTTTGTATCTTTAAGATTTTTCCTTAATGTTCCATTTTTTAGGTTTTAAGTAGTTATTGAAGAGAGACACAAAAGTTGATTATTTACTATTTAATGGTCCTTTCTTCTTCTTCTTCTTTTGGTTCTATTGTGTGGATTGCAAATTGTCAAAGTTGAACTTTAATCTGAAGGAAAATTACTGACTAGGGTGCCTCAACGTTATTTTGGAGCATGGGATGCTTTTTTCACTATAGTGAGGAAGGTCAATTTACTTTCTATAATATTGTGCATTTTGTTTTCCGTATCTCAATGCATTATTTCTAATACCTTTCAAAAATTAGGATCTCTATGGACTGATCTCGGAACCTCCAGCTTTATTAGGTAAATCAATTAATTTATTAGAAGTTTATGTGTAGAATACTGTGTAGAAGTCAGATTAAATCTCTTGAGAGGTTTATGCTTTGAGGGAACATAATGATCGACTCTTGAGATTAAATCTCTCCTCCTCCACTCTTTGGGGCTTTTGTTTTATGAAATATCGTTATTTATCAACAAAAACAAAAAAAAACAAAAAAAAATACCATGTAGAAGTCAGATGGATACAGGGAGAACAGAGAGATTGCAGGGAAATGGGTTCAACTATTTAGTACACCCTATTTCTTAGTCACAGCTATGAATGCAATGGACACATTCAGTTGATGAAAATTAACTTTACAAATTAGTTGGCTAGAAATATGAGGTATCATAATTGCAAATCGTTTATAAAATCCTTCACATGAATAAATGAATTGTCTTAGAATGATTTGTAAGTAGATTTTAATACGGTAGAAAAATAAATTTAAATTTTCATTTTATATGTTGGGTATGATACTATGATTTGGTGCACATCAATCAATCATTACATTCATGCTTTGTTCATAATTTCTTTATATAGGTGCAGTTTGGCCTCAACGTCTGCGTCTGGAGGCTGCGTTTTCCTCCCCCTTTTTTTTTTTTTTTTTTTTTTTTGTGGCCGCTTTGTTTGACTTTGGAGGCAAAAAAATGGGTGCATGAACAGTGCATACACTGTTCATGCACTGTTTATGCACTATTTATGTAATAAAAAATATTAAAAATGGGTCCCACGGTACTATTTACACATTTAAAAATTATTTTGCTACAGTGTTTTCAGTTTTCAGTTTCAGCAACAATAAGTTCAATCCAAACGGACCCATAATGTTATCAAATTAATCCAAGATGTGGAAGGAGTTGAACTATGTGGTACCCTTAAAATTTTTTTTGACTTAGCAGCATGTTAGTAGTACAATTTAGTTCTTTCTCTTCTTCTTTAAACAATTTTTATAAGTAATGGAAGAATTATTCACTAATGGGACATGTTCTTTGAATGACTTGGAGATGGGAAATAACACAAAATTAAGTGCAGAGAATACTCAACTAAGCTAGAAGTTTTTTAAGTAGTTTATTAGTTTCTCATTTGCTTTATTGTTTATCTTGGCTGTTAATGTATGTTTAGACTGCAATAATGAAAATTGGTTTATAAGGGATGAGGGCATTTACTAAGTTATTGTTTTCATTTGTCAAGGATAGCACCTTCTTTGAGATTCATGGTGTGGTTGATCTGAAGAGAACATGATATAAGGAAGTAGATAATTGTAACATTTATTAATGCATAATCTGCAGAAAGAAACAATTACAAGTTTATACCATAAAGGCAAGTTAAATGATTTGTAATATAAATGCACAGACCCATAAGATAGTTGGAGAGGACTAGATAATCTACCAATGGTTTCTTTGCTATATTACATGGAGAATCATGCTAAGATTAAGTACTTTTAATGATCTTTTTGTGCAAGGATAATTTGTAATTAAAAATATATATATGCAACATAGTAGTATGACATAAATGTTTTGGTTTACAGACTTATCAAGTTTAAATGTCGAGGTGCTTCAATTTTGGGGGTAGTAACTCGAGATGAAATGTAGTCTTATGTTAAATATTGGACAAAGAAATTTAATTTTAATGATCCTTTAATGGCAGAAGTAGTGGTCATTAAAGGATCACTGTAATCAAAGGGTTGGAGCATATGGTTTATTGTGTAGGGACTGTGGTATTATTATGAATCCAATGGATGGATATTTTTAATAGAGGAGTTTAAACTAATACTTTGATAGGTACAATCTCTCTCTCTCTCTCTCTCTCTCTCTCTCTCTCTCTCTCTCTCTCTCTCTCTCTCTCTCTCTCTCTCTCTCTCTCTCTCCAACACGAGTTGCCCATATTTTTGTAATGAAGTTGAAAAGGATAGAAGTTGTTAACATGCATATTCTTTTGAAAAGATTTGAAAATACAATGTATTTAAACAGATATTTCAAGGGGTCTTTCCCGTGCATCGCACGGGTTAGCGACTAGTATTGTTTAAAAACTAAAAATGTGTTGTTTAACTACTCTACCAAACGGGGCCTAACTAATCACTCTTATCAAACTACTACTCAATAACTTTGAATATTATTATGAGAAATTGCGACCTTGGGATTCCAAGTGAATGGGCTAGGCCATCTATTAATGTTTTCAAAATGACAATTCAACTTATAATATTTTTATTTGTAGTGGTTTTAAGGTTCGCAGAATCATACTCATACAAACAAGAAAATAAAATATACACACAAGAAAAAAAAATGATTAACATGGTTCAACCAACTCTAGCCAATGTCGACGGGCAATGCCAGTCAAATTCTAATATCAACAATATAGATTACAAGGTGAATGCAAATCCTGTTAGGGTGCTGATCACATTCAAACTTGTTTATGAAGAGAGAATAAAAACTGTGTCTTAAATAAATGTCCTGGTATTTATAGACAAACTTGCACCCCTTAGGAATAGACAAATCTATTTATGAACAAATAGATCAACACCAAGAGTTACAACCTTACCCAAATATTAGTTTTTCCCTACTTAAACAATTTTGTTTTTTGTGAAGTAACACTAGTCACCAGGTAGGGTTATTTTATATATGATGATACAACATATACATTATGATGTGATCACCCATCGTTCACGTGTGGGGCAACCAATAATGGTGGATCCATCTATGATCCTCATATGCTGATTCTCTATATATAGATGAACTTTGTAAGTGGAAAACTAGACTGAATAGCAATCTATACTTGAGCCCAATAAAATGATGACCTCAAAGGTAAGGACAACCTCTATATAGGAATGCACAAATTATTTGTACAACTTTTTGTGTTCTACTTTATATTCCACTAATCATAACTTGTCATTTTTTTTTTCTAACCAAAGTTTAAAATGAAAAGAAAAGAATCAAACAGTGACAAGTTGTAATTGATATAATATAAATGAAAAAACAAAAAGTGGTATGGAGGGTTTGTATCCAGCCAAATATATGAGATAAGGAATACAATATATAAAAGTAGTTCTTGGCACACACCTAGGCATGAGGCTCTCTTCAAATAGAGCGAGGAAGCAAGAATTTTTTATGAGGAGATTATTGGCATTTATCCTTACTTGCGAGATTGTGTCATTTCAAGCAGACCTATAGAACGAAAAAGGGAAATCAGGCGCACCATAAAGCTTATTTTCCCAAATAGAAACTAGATTCATAAGTTCTAATTATCTCACTCCCATAGGGCCTCAAATGAGAGAGAGAGAGAGAGAGAGAGAGAGAGAGTTTTACCTGAAATGCAATCTTATATGAAGACAAAATCATTCATAGAATACTATGGTAGAGATAGAGAAGGTAGTGAGGGGAATGAAGCCTGGTCCGAGAAACTCTCTCAAACTCATGATCAGTCAGTTTATTATATAGTGGCCTCGAGCCAGTCTACGTTCCCCCCACATGCACCTTCACTTTTCATCCTCCTCCATACATAGAATCCTTTGCTTCAACTGCAACAGAAATAATACAAATTGCACTTTCTTGGAGGAATGCCTTAAAGTGCTTAATTTCTTCATGATGCAGTAGTTTCGAAAGATGTCCGCTCTAGCATATATGGGAATGGGAAGATGTCTTCATTGGCTTGTTGACTTTAGATCAACTCACCATGTGAGAGACTGAGAGTAGGTGCCTCTCTCTTTGTCGTTAAGACTTGCCAAAATTGAGTTATATTGCTTGCAAATGAGGCTATTATACTGTTGTTGTTGTTTTTTTTTTTTTACTGTTACTGTTATATTTTATAATTATTAATGAGATATGAACCTATCACCATTTTAACCTATTTATGTTAGCTCGAACATAATTTTATATACCTAATAAGATTTAAACTTATACTTCCTTCTATGTATGATTATTTTTTTTTACCACTCTAACTTATTAATGAATTTGTCAAGGGTCTTGTAACTCAATTGACACTTGGTTTTTTTTAACGGAAACAATAATGATTCAATTCTTTTCCCTCATATTATAATTATCAAATTTTTTTTTTTAAAGCATTAATAGTTTTAATGCTTTTTTTTTTTTTAAGTTGGAGTTCGATCCTATATT
Organism: Quercus aquifolioides; assembly: GCA_019022515.1. Taxonomy (NCBI): domain Eukaryota; kingdom Viridiplantae; phylum Streptophyta; class Magnoliopsida; order Fagales; family Fagaceae; genus Quercus; species Quercus aquifolioides. The sequence goes on from CM032331.1 coordinate 30,632,585, forward strand.
CCTATAAATCACTTTATGAATTGAATTAATGGATGCCACAAGTTGGTTGTTGTTAAACTTGGTAGGGTTCTATCAAAATACAAACTGAATTAGAACTCCAATATTATACTTTGAATTACAACTTCATTATTATACTGTAAATATTAATCTTCTTCTTATGCTTGCTAGCTAAATAGAGTTCTCTTACACGCATGTACTGAAATCAGAGTCTGCAATAACAACATCAACAACTAAGTTTTACGTTAAAAAAAAAAAGTGTTGGTGTTTTCAATAGACTAGTTTGGGTTAGTCATATCATTCTCTTTCATTATTCTATTTTGATTGACATCATGTTTATCAGATATTTCTTAATTGACATATCTTTTCCATTATTCTATTTTCATTTGTATCAATTTGCCGTCGTTTAATCATGATCAAGGTTTTTAAATTTTTTGGCCCTATAAAATGACAATTTGTTTGGCTAGTTTTTCAATGTTTTCGCAATATCTAGCTCGTTTTAAATCTGATATAGGTCCATGATCAATCATTTTAAAGGGGATTTGATTCTCTTTCGTAAGAACTTGAATTTGTCTCTCTCAAACAATTGAATTTTTGTTCAACTATGGTCAAACCTTGCCAAACTTGGTCAATTTGTTGCAGGAGATGTATTTGAGTGTGATAAAATGGAATTCAGTGTTTCGATGAATTTTTGGTCTTGTTTGACTATTTGTTAAAGTTTTGTCAAAGAGGGTAATTTGGCCCCCAATTCATGAAATTGGTAAATTCAATCCTTATAATTTCCTTGATCTTGGAGTTAATAATGTGTTTTTTTAATAGATTTTTCAGGCTTAATTTGTGAATTTGTGCACGAAAACCAAGGGTGGAAAAAATCAAGACTGAAATGAATTTTTTAACAGCCTTACTATTTAGCAGTTACGAGCATATCCTAAATTTGTGGAGCAATCCGTCCCCAAACCTTCATGGCGTCATAGTTGAAGCACATGCATTTGCTTCTCCTTTATAGTGATTGAGATAGGCTTGTAAACGAAATGAACCAAACCAAAGCCTAGTATTAAAAGTTATAGATTATTTGCTTAATTTTATTTTGAACATTATGAGCTAAGTCATTAACCAACTCATTTTCTATTTTTCTTCAAATGATAACTCTATTACGAAAATTAACACATTATCCTGTTAAAAAAAAAAATTTAACACATTAGTTAACTTGAATGACCCAATTTCTAAGAAAAAGAGAAAAAGCATCTCCTTGGTAAAACAGAAATTCATAGCTCAAGTCCTAGTAAAGTTATAAGACTTTTACCTCCTAGTTGAGTTTTAAGGTATTCGGCTTAGGAAAAAAAAAAAAAAAAACCCTAAGACCCAAAACCTCTCAAAAATCCCAACCTGTTACTGTGCAGTGTGTGATTGAACTTTTTGAAGATGGCTGCCAAGTAAATGGTAGCATTCACAGTTGGCCTTGTATATCCTATATGTTGATATATTTTACCATCAAACCCTTAAAATGATGCTTTAGCCGGACTGCCAAATTGTGCCAATTGTAAAAAATTTTACAATATTGCTACAGTACCATCCTATTTCTAGGATGGTACTGTAGTAAGATTGTATAATTAAAAATTATTATTTTATTATCTGACTGATTCTTCTCTCTCTTCCTTTCTCATTATTTCATTTCCCTCTCTTGTTTGCTCTCTCCTCTTCAAACCCAAAACCATGGTGGACATGAACATGGATGGCCATGGGTAGGGTATGGGTAGGGTTTACCATATACCCATACTCAACCCAATTAATTTATCCATAGATACCCAATTACCTTATCTAATTAGTATCTATACCCAATTGTTACCCAGTTTATTTACCCATGGATATCCATACCCTACCCAAACCAAATTTTTATAAAATCACCAAATATGCTCAAAAACCACTAAAAAGACCAAAATATCCTCAAAATCTCTAAAATGAGCAAAATGCCCATGAAACCTCTAAAATGGCCAAAATACCCCTAATATCTCTAAAATCACCAATTATGCTAAAAAATCACTAAAATGACCAAAATGTTTCAAAATCTCTAAAATGAGCAAAATACCCCCAAAATCACCAAATATGCTCAAAAACCACTTTAAATTACGTAAATACCCCCTAAACCTAAAAAATGACCAAAATACCCCCCGAAACCTAAAAAATGTCCAAAATACCCCTAAAACCTAAAAAATGTCCAAAATACCCCTGAAACCCAAAAATTATCAAAATACCTCCTAACCCTAAAAAATTACTGAAATACCCCCTGAAACATAAAATTACCAAAATACCCCTCTAAACCTAAAAAATGAAAAAATACCTCCAAAACCTCAAAACTGACTAAAATACCTCTGAAACTCAAAAATTACCAAAATACCCCCCAAAACCTAAAAAATGACCGAAATAACCCCTAAACCTAAAAAATGACCAAAATATCCCCGAAATCTAAAAACTTACTGAAACACCCCTGAAACTTAAAAATTACTAAAATACCCCCAAAACCTAAAAATTGACTGAAATACCCCGTAAACCTGAAAATGACCAAAATATCTCCAAAACCTATAAAATGACCAAAATACCCCCGAAATCTATAAAATGACAAAAATGCCCATAAAACCTATATGATGGTAAAAATACAAGATAAAACAAAAAAATGTCTAAAATACCCTCAAACTTATAAAATGACCAAAATACGCCCAAAACCTATGAAATGACCAAATACGCCCAAAACCTCTAAAATGACCAAAAATAACCCCAAACCTCTAAAATGACCAAAAATACCCCAAAACCTCTAAAATTACCAAAAATACCCCGAAACCTATAAATCGACCAAAATAGCCCTAAACCTCTAAAACAACCTAATACCCCCAGAAAATATCTAAAATGACCAAAACACCCTTGAAACCTTTAAAGTGACTAAAATACCCCTAAACCTGTAAGATAACCAAAATACATTTGTAACCTCTTAAATTACCAAAATAGAGGTTTGGGGTATTTTGGTTGTTTTGAGGGTATTTTTGTCCGATTAAAGGTTCTAAGAATATTTCAGTCATTTTGTAGGTTTTGAGGGAATTTTGGTAATTTTTTAGGTTTTGGGGTTATTTTGGTCATTTTTTAGAATCTAAGAGTATTTCAGTCATTTTTTAGATTACGGGGGCATTTTTGTCATTTTTTAGGTTTTAGGGGTATTTCGGTAATTTTTATATTTTGGGGCTATTTTGGTAATTTTATAGGTTTCGGAGGTATTTTGGTAATTTAAAGGTTTCAGGGGTATTTCGGTCATTTTTTAGGTTTTCGGATCTTTCGGTCATTTTTTAGGTTTCGAGGTTATTTTAGTCATTTTTTAGGGTTGGGTGTATTTTTATCATCTTATAGGTTTTAGGGGCATTTTTGTCATTTTATAGGTTTTGGGGTATTTTGGTAATTTTATAGGTTTCAGGAGTATTTCGATCATTTTTTAGATTTAGGGGGGTATTTCGGTTATTTTATAGGTTTCGGGGGTATTTTTGTCATTTTATATGTTTAGGGGTATTTTGGTAATTTTAAGGTTTCGGGGGTATTTCAGTCTTTTTTTAGGTTTAGAGGGTATTTTGGTAATTTTAAGTTTATGGGGGATATTTTGGTCATTTTTAGGTTTCAAAGGGTATTTTGGTAATTTTTTTATGTTTCAGGGGTATTTTGGTCATTTTTTAGGTTTTGGGAGTATTTTGGTCATTTTTATGTTTCAGGGGTATTTTGGTCATTTTTTAGGTTCCCGTGATCTTTAGGTCATTTTTTAGGTTTATGGGTTATTTTGGTAATTTTTAGTTTTTAGGGGTATTTTGGTCATTTTTTAGGCTTTGTGGGTGTTTCAATAATTTTTTTTAATGTTTCAGGGGTATTTCGGTCATTTTTTAGGTTTAGAGGGTATTTCGGTAATTTTAAGTTTATGGGGGTTATTTCGGTCATTTTTTAGGTTTAAAGGGTATTTTGGTAATTTTTCAGGTTTCGGTGGTCTTTCGGTCATTTTTTAGGTTTATGGGGTATTTTGGTAATTTTTAGTTTTCGAGAGTATTTTGGTCATTTTTTAGGTTTCGGGGGTGTTTCGGTCATTTTTTATGTTTTGGGGATATTTTGGTAATTTTTAGATTTTGGGGGTATTTTGGTCATTTTCTAGGTTCAAAGTGCATTTTGGCAATTTTAGAGGATTTTAGGAATAATTTGGTCATTTTCAAGTTTTAGGGGTAATTTGGTAATTTTGATTATTGGTTAATTGGGTGGGTTGAGGTTTACCCATAATAATTTGGTTGAGTTGGGTTTGAGTTAGATCAAATTAATTAAATGGGTAATAATGGGTAAATGGGTAATATCCAAACCCTACCCAAAATATTTGGATAATATCCAAACTCTACCCAATTACCTTCTACCCATTAAGAACTGGGTATTACCCAGAATAATTGGATCAGGTAGGGTTGGATATCTATTACCTAATGGGTATGGCCATTCCTAGACATGAATGCTGTCATCAAGCCACTCTAGCTAGACCCACTGTCACAAGCCCCACTGTCACAGGCCATCGCAAGCCACCTGACCAAGCCCAGTTGTTCTTCTCGTCTTCTCCGTGGATCATAGCTTTGTCACGGTTTGTGGGTGCATTAAGTCCGGTGTAGGTCGTGGGTCGTGGCTTTCTCAAGTCTAGTGTGGGTCGTAGGTTGTGGGTCTCTCAAGTCCGGTGTGGGTTTGATGAGTTTGTGGGTCTCTCAAGTCCATCGTGGCTCTCTCAAGTCCGGTGGCGTTGGTTGGGTTTTGAATCGGTGTGGATCGTGGCGGGTCATGGTGGGTTGTGGTGGCTCTGGGGCTGAGATCATGGTGGATCGGCGTCCAGACCGTGGCAGTGGAGGCATGGAGTTAGCTTTTTTTTTTTTGGTGATTATGTAGTGGCTATTTCTTAATAGATATGGCTATAGTTGGTGGTTTTGGGAGGCTTAATTCCCCCCCCCCCCCCCCCCCCTTCTATGGTGGCTGTTTAATGTGGTTGTGGTTGTGGTTGGTGGTGGATTTGGTAATCTGAGTTGTGGGTTTGGTGCTTTTTTTGCAAGTTTTTTCCATGGGTGTAGTAGTGGTGGGGTGGTGGGGTTTGGATGGTGGTTATGTGGGGCATTGGGTTTGTTCACAGCAGTGAGAGAGAGGGGAGGAAGAGAGACAAAAATGAGAGAAATGAGATATATTATTTTGGGAAATATATTTTATTATGTAGATATATTATTTTAATGAGTAGAATAGGAAAAATAAAAGTTGGGATGTTAGGTGTGTTGTAAAATGGTATGGTATAATTGATTAAGGTAGCTTTTTGAGATGGTAAAATAGAATATGATGACATTTCTGGTTATGAATGCTCTAAGCATCTTAAATTGAACCTTCTTTTTCTTTTCTATCTTTTTGGGTTATTTACGGTTACAGTTTAGAATAAATAATTGTTGTGTCCCTATCCCTTAACTTTAGGGATAACCAATCATTTTTCAACCCCTATCTTTAAGACTCCTAAATGGTGCAATGATTTTTACCTAAACACCTTTGACCTAGCCCCCTTCAGAAATTTATTATTTTACATACATGTTTGTTGCATCATTATATTATATTATGACAATTATTAAATTTTATTTTTATTTCTGTGGTTCCTGTTATGTTGTATACCCTTTATTAGAATTTCAAAACCTATGTTGCATCACTAAGGAATGATGAGATATGGGACAAAGGCAAAATGAATAATAATTTGATTGGGGAAAGAGCCCCTTCAATTGTGTAATCTTGTAATCAAGTTTATGAGGGGTTTACATTTAAGGGGGGACTTTAATGGCTATCTGAATACCAATACAGAATCACAAGGAAGTGTGTATGTATTCAATGAATTTATAGCATTGGCCGACAGGCCCATGTAATCTTTGAAATTTCATTGTGATAGGGATAGATCATTGCAATTGTTGGTCTTTAACTAGTCTTTAACAAGGAATTCCTTGTAAGTGTAAGTCACGTTGACTACATCCCTGCCCTTTGAAAACAACGCCAATTGCTCCTATTGATTGAATGGTTCAGTGAAGTATTTAAATAGTGGCAAAATGGGCAGTTTGCAGCCAATGACATCGCGAGAAATCTACTAAACCTTAGCATTTAGAGAAAGGAGAAGTCGTAACAAGGTTTTTGTAGGTGAACCTGTGGAAAGATCATTATCGAGACCTGCCTAGTAGAATGACTCTCAAACTAGTGACAATTGCCTAGGGACGGGAGGCGGCCTCGCCCCTCATCCCCGCGTGGTTGGGGACTCGTGCATCTCCCAACCAAAAACCGAACCCTAGCACAGAATGCGCCAAGGAACTTAAAGCAAAAAGCCCCACTAGCGGCCTTGGACATGGTGTGCCGCAGGCATCAACCTATTTTATTTGTTCAAAATGACTCTCGGCAACGAATATTTAGGATCTCGCATCGATGAAGAATGTAGCGAAATGCGATACTTGGTGTGAATTGCAAAATCCCATAAATCATTGAGTTTTTGAACACAAGTTGCACCTGAAGCCATTCGGCCAAAGGCACGTCTACCAAGATGTCATGCACCGTTACCCTCGCCCCACCCCCCCCAAAACCCCTTGCCCTTCAAGGGTCATAGTGCATTCACGGGGACAAAAGTTGGCCTCCTATGGGCATGCACTCACAGTTAGCCTTAAAGTGAGTCCTCGATGACAAGCGCCATGACAATCAGTGGGTTTACCAATCCTTGTTCCCCGAACGAGTGCTCATTGACTCCAACGCGTCACCTCGGTGCCACTCCCAACGCAACCCCAAATCAAGCAAGACTACCTATTGAGTTTAAGCATATCAATAAACAGAGGAAAAGAAACTTACAGAGATTCCCTTAGTAATGGCGAGTGTGAAAACCCCATTTAGTTCCGACCTATACCCGAACCTCCCGGTCCCAATGATGAGACAATCATTCACTACCAATATGATCAACATCATGTGTGGAGCCCAATAAGGATAAAAACCCCAAAAGTGGCCCAATACAATCCAAGCCCAAGCCCAGTTATGAACTAGAAAACCAAGACCAAAGCCAAAAAGTCCATTTTTTTGACCTAATTTGGCTGAGACTTACAAAAGGTGCGTACACACCCAATCTATGGCGTATGCATCTTTTGGATAGAAAGTCTCAAATCAATCAATTTCCATTTTGATAAGATTCTAGGGCAATTAGCCTGATCAACTGGTTGCCTAAATGTCTAACCTAACCTTAGACCCTTATTGTAGCAACTGAATAAGATAAATATATAAATATATATATAAGCAATAAATAAATAATTATTCATAATTTTAGGAGTAATTTTTTTATGAGAGAATGTTTATTTTTTAAAAGGACTCAAAACGTTTTTTTTTTTTTTTTTTTTTTTGAGAAACTAATTTATAAATGAATAAAAAAATTTGAAAACCAATAGGAGAGTTTTTTGTAAGCAATATTTTAGTGGGAATTAAATATGTATTTCTACCAAATTGTCCTCCAATTTTGTATGTGTTTAAACATAGAGTGTAAGGGTATTTTTAAACCACAGTAAAGTTCGTCCCAAACAAGATAAGTCTCTTTATAGAAAAACTTATGGCCATTTCATTTTGAAAATTAGAGAAAAGTAAAAAGAAGAGAACGTAAATTTCAATATTAAAAAGGGAGAGATAAAACATGCTAAAATTTAGGATTTTGAAAATGAGTAGTTTTACTTGGGAGTTAGTGATGTATTTTTACCGAATTATCCTTAACTTTTGTCTTTGTTTAAACTTAGGGTGTAGGGGTTATTTTTGAATCACAAAAATGAGAATCCCAAACAAGAGAAACATCTTAAATAGTAGTAAAGATGATGAATGCTTCATTATATTGAATGTATAATGGTGTTAGGGGTTGGGGTGAGGTGAGACTTGAGATGTTGGGTAAGTTTGTAATTAACCATACAAATGTATGTTCCAATTTGCTTAATTGATAAAATCTCTTGTCATTAAATAAGAGATCTAAGGTTCTAACCTTACCGACACCAAAAACCAAGACCATACTACGTGATTTTCATCTTCCCAATATGGGAAGATGTCCCAAAGATCTTGGTGACATTAACTCCACTTCCTCCCTATAAGGAAAACCCTTGTATTCCCGGGATCTAGGTCTACTCCGCATTACTATATAAACAATAGGTTTTCTCTTTTCCAAAGTACGTAGAAAAATCCCTAGCTCTCTTACTATAGAGTTTTTGGAGATTTCTCATTCACTGACTTAACCTTCGGAAGGTCTTTGGTCGGCACCCCATCGGTGCTCTCTGTTTTATTCTTGGTTTCTTGTTCTTCAGGTAACCATTGGAGCGTTTAAGAATGATCAGCTCACTGATGATCTTTGTACATCATCAGTTGGCGCCGTTTGTGGGGAACGAGTGATTAGCCATATCACTGCTTCTAAGACAAAGAGTTGCATGGTCCAAACGCAATCGATGGCTACCATCAACCTCCTTGGAGAGACAGGTGCAAACTCCCCCCCCCCCCCCCCCCCCCCAACGCCTTGGAGAGATAGGTACAAACCCTGGACACAACAGTTAAGCGGCTCACCCAATGCAACTAGGAGTTAGAGCAACAACTAAACCAGAGGAACGAACAACGTCCTGAAGATCAGCATAACGGACAAGATAACGAGGAATAGAACGGCAATCACCTCCTAACAGGAAAGGGAAGATCAGGAAGAAAGCAGCATCCCAAGTAGGCAAGACGAGTAGGAAGACACCGACCACCTGTCGAAACTGGAAAGCAGTGCAATGCACATGGTGTAGGATATGCAGATGATGAAGGAGAAGATGGAAATGACGATGAATGCCATGAGGGGATGGGTATCCACCAACCTAGATGAGCTAGTTTAGTAGACAGACTCACCCTTCACAGCGCAAGTAACTTCCTTCCCCCTCCCAGCCAAGTTCTGGATGCTGCAGGTGGAAACATATGATGGGTCATGGGACCCGCTTGATCATCTCGAGTCATTCAAAACCTTTATGCACCTATATGGGGTTTTAGATGAGATCATGTGTAGGGCGTTTCCTACTACACTCAAAGGACCAACAAGAGTGTGGTTCAGCAAACTAACCCCAAATACCGTCTCTACCTTCAAGGAATTGAGCGGACACTTCGTCACCCACTTTATCGGGGTCCAGAGGTACAAGAGATCCTCAGCAAGCCTGTTGAACATTAAGCAACGGGAGGATGAAAGCTTGAGATCATACGTGACTCGTTTCAACAAGGAGACCCTTTTGATTGACAAGGCCGACGACAAAGTCTTGGTCATTGCATTCACCAACGAGCTCTAGTCGAGAGAATTCCTTTTCTCCATCTACAAGAACGACTCGAAGACGTTGGCTAACATGTTGTACAAGGCCACTGAGTACATGAACGCTAAGGATGCCATGATAGCCCGCAGGGGCAGAACAAAGAAAAGGGAAAGGCAAGACGATCCCCATCAGGATAGAGGAAGAAAGTCTGCTTGGACAAATGACCGAAGGGACAATAGGAAACCAAAACCTCCTCCTAGGAGGACTGTCAACTTCACCCCGCTAAACACTCCACTTGACCAAATTCTTATACAGATAAAGAACGACATGACACTGACTTGGCCGAACAAGCTAAAGGGTGATCCAAACAAAAGACCAAGGAACAAGTATTGTTGTTTCCATCAAGACCACGAGCACGACATTTCTAAGTGCTATGACCTGAAACAGAAAATAGAAGCCCTTATCAAGTAAGGGAAACGATAGCGATTCGTCAGGGGTGGGAAGAACCCGCTGAGGGACCTCGAACCGAACTGACAGGTTGAAGAATGGCTGAAGGCTCCGCTCAGAGAGATAAGAGTGATCGTAGGGGGAAGCACGATGGCTGGTTCCTCTTGGAAAGCAAGAAAGACATACTTGCGGATGGTGCAAAACATCCAAATTTCTGGCCGACTACCAAAGATGACTAAGGTTGACAACCTGACCATCAGGTTCACTGAAGATAATGCCCAGCAACTCCACCAACCCCACGATGATGCTTTGGTCATCAACCTGTCAATTGTCGACTTTAATACTCGACGAGAGCTGGTGGATAATGGGAGCTCGGTGGACATCCTCTACTATCCTACTTTCCAACAAATGAGGATCGACAAGGAGCAGCTCTTGCCCTCGGATACACCACTAGTGGGATTTGGCAGTACCAAGGTCTTCCCTATCGGGACCATCACCTATTAGTGACCATTGACACATACCCTCAACAGCTCACTAAGGAGATCAGCTTCTTAGTCGTCGATTGCTCCTCTGCCTACAACACCATCATTGAGCAACCTATGCTCAACGCATGGAAAGCAACCACGTCTACGTACCACTTACTAGTGAAGTTCCCAACGGAGTACAGGATAGGAGAAGCGCACGGAGACTAGATGGCAGCCCGCAAATGCTACATAGCCATGTTGGAGATGGACGATCATCTGCAAGCACTAAACATCGAGGAACGACGGGTTACGGTAGAACCAACAGAAGACCTGGAGGAAATCTCTATAGATGACAACTGCCTAGGTCGGATCACCCGCATCTGCACATAGGCAAACCCTTCAATCCGCAAAGAACTCGCCCTCTTCCTAAAGAACAATCAAGACGTCTTTGCTTGGAGCCATAAGGACATGCCAGGGATTAACCCAAGTATCATGGTTCATAAACTCAATGTGTCTTCATCTTTCCCTCCCATCCAACAGAAGAAAAGAGTCTTTCTCAAGAGATAGACAAGGACATAGCAGAAGAAGTTCACAAGTTGGTAGAAGCGGATTTCATCAGAGAGATGTACTACCCCAATTGGTTGGCCAACGTAGTGATGGTCAAAAAGGCGAATAGCAAATGGAGGATATGTGTGGATTTTACCGACTTAAACAGAGTCTGCCCGAAGGATAGTTACCCACTCCCATGTATTGACCTCCTCGTGGATTCAACAGCAGGACATCAGCTATTAAGCTTTATGGACGCATTCTCCAACTACAACCAGATCAGGCTGGATGAAGCCAACCAAGAAAAGACTTCGTTCGTCACAAGCTAAGGGCTCTTTTACTATAAGGTCATGCCTTTCAGATTAAAGAATGCTAGTAAAGAGCAAGAAGGAGGATCATCTAGTAGGATGTTCGTCCAGTAGATTGGACGAAATGTTGAAGTGTACGTAGATGACATGCTAGTAAAGAGTAAGAAAGAAGATCGTCACCTAGACGACCTATGAGAAAAATTCAAGACTCTCCATCTCTACGACATGAAACTTAATCCCAACAAATGCGTGTTCGGAGTATCATTAGGAAAGTTTCTGGATTTCATGGTGTCACAATGAGGCGTGAAGGCCAATCCCGACAAAATACAGGCCATATTGGAGATGCCACCTCCAAAGAACATCATGGAGGTGCAAAGCTTGAACAATAGAGTGGCAGCTCTCAACAAATTCATCTCTAAGGCGACAGACAAATGCTTGTCATTCTTCAAAACACTAAAAAAGGCCTTTGAATGGACTGACGAATGCCAAAAGGCCTTCGAAGAGCTAAAGATGTACCTTACGTCCCCACTGCTACTCAGTTTGTCTAAGCCCAACAAGGAACTCTCCCTCTACTTGGTTGTATCCCCAACAGCCGTCAATTCAGCCCTCATCCGGGAAGAGGACCACATACAGTTACCTATCTACTACACTAGCCAAGCGATCCAAGGGGCAGAAGAGAGGTACCCCCCTATGGAAAAACTAACATTTGCCTTAATCACGGCTGCCCGCAAGCTCAAGCCATACTTTCAGGCACACATCATAGTGGTCCAGATAGACAAGCCACTGTGGAAGGCAATGAACAATCCGGAGGCAACCAGACAGTTAGTTTTATAGGCGATAGAGCTCGGCAAGTTTGACGTACTATACCGTCCAAGAACTGCGATCAAGGCCCAGGCTTTGGCCGACTTCATCACCGAGTTCACAGCAAAGAAAGATGAAGACGAAGGACTAGCACCATGGATAATACGAACGAACAGCTCGTCCAACCAACGCGCTGGAGGAATCGAGGTCGTCCTACAGTCACCAGAGGGGGATTTGATAGGATGTGCAGTCTATCTGCAATTTTTGACAACCAACAATGAAGCCGATTATGAAGCAATCCTGACGGGTCTCAACTTGGCTAAAGCAGTAGGGGCTTCGTCAGTAGTCATACACAGTGACTCGCAAGTTATCGTCAGATATATCAATGAAGACTATGAGGCCAAAGGGGAACAGATTAAGGAATACCTAAGCATGGTCAAAGAAATGGTAAGCCAGAAGTTCTAGGCTAAATTTGTGCAAATCTCGAGGGAAGAGAATGAGCAAGTTGACCGTCTAGCCAAAGCAGCATCCACGGAACACATGGTCATCAACGGTCAGGTATTATCCTTCGTCCAATACTCACCTGCCATTGACAAAATAGATGTACAAGTGATCCCCATGAGAGCCAACTGGATGACACCAATCGTCTCCTACCTTAAGAATGGGATGCTTCCGAAAGACCACAATGCTTCCTGAAGGCTGAAGGTGCAGTCGTCACGTTTCGTACTGATTAGAGATGTCCTTTACAAAAGAGGCTTCTCTCATCCGTACCTAAAATGCTTGGTTGACGAAGCAAACTACATCATGAGGGAAGTCCACGAGGGAGCATGTGGAAACCATTTGGGAGCACGATCGCTGGTTCACAAACTCATACGAGTAGGGCACTATTAGCCTACTATACAAAAAGACACCCAGTCCTTCGTGAAGGCATGCGACAAATGCCAACGCTTCAGCAACATTATACGACAATTGTCACAACAGCTTACCCCAATGAACACTCCTTGGCCATTCGCTTAGTGGAGGCCCAACATAATGGGACCCTTCCCTGTGGCAATACGGCAACTCAAATTCCTCGTCATAGGGATCGACTATTTCACAAAATGGGTCGAGGCAGAACCTTTGGCCACTATCACTGAGAAGAATGTCTGAAACTTCGTCTTGAAAAGCATCAATTGCCACTTCGGAATCCCCAAAGTCTTCGTCTCTGATAATGGGAAACAATTCGACAACAACGCATTCAAGGACTTCTGCCAATAGTTGGGAATCAAAAACCACTATTCACTACCCACCCACCCACAAACCAATGGTCAAGTTGAGGTCACAAACCGATCCTTGCTCAAAATAATCAAGAGTCGGCTCAAGCGGGCAATGGGGATATGGCCGAATGAATTACCAAGTATGTTATGTGCATACCAAACAACAGCTCGCACGCCTACAGGCGAGACACCCTTCCACCCTGCATTTGGGAGTGAAGTCGTCATCCTAGCAGAAGTTGGACTAACTAGCTATAGGGTAGCCCATCATGATGAAAGAAGAAACGAAGAGGGAATGCGCCCACAATTGGACCTTCTGGATGAAGTTAGGGCAACAGCTAAACAACGGATCATGCACTATTAGGACCTCATGGCTAAGCACTACAACACCAAAGTCAGGCCTTGACACCTCGAAATTGGAGACCTTGTCCTAAGGAAGGTAACATCAGCTACCAAGGACCCTACATAGGGTAAGTAGGTCCCAACTGGGAAGGGCCTACAAGATTGTGGACTACCGTAGAAAAGGCACCCACCCCTTAGAGATGCTCGATGGACAAAGACTACACCACCCTTAGAAGGTCAAGCACCTGAGGAAGTACTACCAATAGCACTACCAAAAGCTGTAAACTATGTTTCTTTTCTTTAAATTCTGTTTAAGTTTTCAAGTTTTTAGGCCTTAAAGCCTGACAAGCGAAATTATCTACATTTTGTATTCAAGTTATCTTTAATAAATGGATTATTCACAAGAAATTATGTCTACAAACAATAAAGACCTCACAAAAAATCCTAAATCCTAACTACAGGATGGACGAATGAACAAGGATACCGACGGGTACCTAGTCACAAGAAATCCTAAGTCCTACCTACGGGGTGGACAGATGACCAAGGATACCAACAGGTACCTAGTCACGAAATCCTTAGTCCTACCTACGGGGTGGACGGATGACCAAGGGTACTGATAGGTACCTGGTCACAAGAAATCCTCAATCCTACCTACAAGATGGACAAATACCTGGTCCTAAAAAATCATAAGTCCTACGTACGGGATGGACGGGTCACCAAAGACACCTAACAGTGCCTTGATCTTGAAATTTATTAAGTCCTACCCTTAGAGTGTATGGATCATCAAGGACACCAATGGGTGCCTCAGTCTGGAAAATTTTGTCAATTCCTACCTATGGGGTGGACAGATCACCAAGGACACCGACGGGTGCTTAGGTCCAAAAATTACTAAGTCCTACCTACAGGCCCAAATTATTCTAAGTCCTACCTATAGAACGAACGAACGGTCAAAGGTACCGACGAGTGCCTAGTCACAGACGTTCATGAATCTTACCTATGGGGTGGACGGACATCCAAAAATACCCACAGGTATGCAATCACTCAAGAGTGATCCAAGTCCTTACGACGGATAGGGGGCATACCCACAATCGCAATAAGCACACAAATGAGAGAAAAACAACGAACGAGCAATGAATAAAAGCGACGAATGACAAAAACAAGATAAATATAAATGAAAGCCTCGACGAACCCGACGGGAATAAAAGTTAATACATAAGCCCAAAACAAGGCACTCCATTGTTTTGAAATTATTCTTACAAAACACAAAAATAAAAAGCAAGGCTAGGCTAGAGGAGCATCGGGGACAAATTGGCCTTTAGGAGCTGACGAACCCTCTGGAACAGACAAACCTTTAGGAATGGTTTGGCCTTCAGGGACGTTCTGGCCATCAATCTCAGCATGAGCAAGCTCCTTTACCTCTCCCTCCACCAAGTGGACAACACCGTTGGCTTCGTTCATGATAGCATCGGCGCCACCAAGCGTCGGCGGAATGGTGTCATTAATCACCACTTTGGATAGGTCTAGGTTAAGGTAAAAAGCGGCGATCTGCTTAAGGCAATCCTCAAAGCCGTCGCTATACAAGCCACCCAACTTATCATAAAAAGGTTAAGAGGTCCAATACTCCACCACAGCATCAGCCTTAACTGCTACATCTGCTCACAAAGAGTGGTCAGCTCCGTTGTCAGGTTAGAGTTTGATTTGACTAGCTCTTCACACCGACAAGTGGTTGCCTCCAGCTCGACCTTCTTCTCGTTCACCTTGATGTTGAGGATACAAGCGGCTTCCTTATATTGACTCAACTAGTCGGCCTTGTGCTCTAGACAGATACATTGGCGACGGACCACCCCCTCTTTAGCAATGCACCTAGCTTGGAGAGCCTTCATCCTCACCATAGCTTGCAAAAGACGACAATTATAAAAGACTTAATGCACAAAAAAGAAAGAAAGAGGCGAACTCGACGCATACTCACCCTCGCCAGGTTAGAATCCCCCAAGTCTTCAGTACCATTCTCGCCTCACTCATCCATGTCCATGTCCTTAATGATTTAGTGGACCATCTCGATGGCATACTCCTTATGGCTCACAAGCCTTTGGATGGGGCCAAAAGCGACAGGGCCTTGAGCCGTCATTAAACCTTTACCAGCACCATGGCCCGGAGGTGGAGGAGCCTTTGTGACGAATCCACCTGATTTGTCGCAGCGGATTGGCCCATCACCTTTTTAGCGAGACGATCATCCTTACCCATCCCCTTCCTTTTAGGGGCAACTTTGGGAGGAGGCGTCACCTTAGAAGGAGAAGCCGATGCCTTTGTTTGTTGCTTGAGGCGAGCAACAGCGGCTTCCCTCACCAAAGCCCTCTGCCTACCACTGTCCATCTTTGAAAAATAATAACGAAAGGAATAAGAAAAACTGATGGGTTAGAATAAACAGTCAAGGAAGCAAACGGACAGAAGAAAACTTACATCGACGAGCATATGCGTCTAACCGTCGGGCTTCCACTGTTGGCTCAAGACCACCACAAAAAGTGTGGAGGGTGTCAAGCGTGACCAGGTCCTTCCACTTTCTCTGCCCAAGCGGAATCGCCTAAATTTGTCTAAGGAAACTCTCTTATTCTTCATTTATTTCCAGATGAGCTCGAGCTGAAACAAATCAAAAGCAGTAGGTCAATTACATAATCAAAGCTAACGGGATGAAAAAGAAAATTGACACCGATGACTCACTGGACTTATCTAAAACACCCTAGGTATTATCAAACCCATTGAGCATGCTAGCCCACTTTTTGGGTTTACACACCTAGTCCGTCCCTTGTACAAAAAAGTACCTACTCTTCTAGTTTCGGTTGGAATCAGGCATGTCTGACACCAATCTAAAAGATGATCTCCTTGCCAAAAAGTTATAAATACCCTTTGACGAATATATCTGTTGTGGTTTGTAGCAGTAAAAGAACTCCTCAAGTGTGAGACGACGATTACCTCCACTCAACTGGCCCCATATCACTTCGACCCCAATAAAAATCCTCCACACATTTGGGGCGATCTGGCTGATGGACAAGCCTAAATAATTAGCAAGATGACGGTGCAATTCCATCAAGGACAACCTTAACCTAGTGGTAAACATTGCGTCATACATACCGATGTTTGCTGCTTACCCGAGTAACACTTCTCAAACTTCCTTGGCAACCGCATAGGGATGTGGTCGGGAATTTAAAAACGGTTACGGAGGTTGTTGAAAACTTTCAACAACATTGTTGTGTTGAAGTCATTCACCGTCCATATAAGGGGGAGGATAAAAGGTCTGTGGCCGTTATCTTCCACTTTGCCTATCGCCCCGCCTCCTTCTCCATTGTCCTCTCCCTCCTCACCGTCATCTTCCTATTCACACTCATTCTCATCCCCTTATTCCGGGGACCAGGTCAAATCCTCCGCCATAGGCTCATGTCCCGACGGATAGACTTTTTCGTAGTTCGCACCCTCACGAATTAATGACAATTGTTCACTCTTCGCTTCTCTATCATCTGACATCTATTCACCTACAAGCAATGAATGTATACTAAGAGCCTACTCGTGCAACGAGTCTCTGGAAACGACGACCAACTAAGTTCAATAGATAATAATTGGAACAAGGTAAAGAAACTTACCTAAAAAGAAGTTAACGATGGATTGGTTGTCAAGAAGACGGATGCAGAAAAATATAAGAACAATGACGGAAGGGCTTGAAATCACAATTAGCATTAGGAGAAAATAAAACAAAAGAAACTAATAGAAGGGAAAGAACTATTTATAGAGCAATGAGCGCAGTATACGAAGTGACGCTTCTGATTGGAAACGAGGCCAATCAATGTGCACCACGTGTCACCTAGTATTTATTGAAAATGTATCTACCCCCATCAATGACACGCTTCTCAACAAAGCAATTAATATCCATGAAAACCCTTTTTACTCCGAGACCCGTTGAGCATAGCCGACGGGCACACGGAGTAGGGGGCAGCTGATAAGGATATTTTTTGGAATAGGAAAAGAATCCTTAACTTTAGAATCCGTTAGGAGAATGTATGACAATTATAAGCCAACGGCACTAGTAGCCGTCGGTCTCTAGAGGGGTCCATCTAGAACCTCATACCCAGAACCCATAGAAGCAGAAGGCTAGGTTATAACAATAGGATGATGCTCACTCCTGATGACTAAGTAGACAAGCCTATACCAAGCTGACGGATACTTGTCCTGTACTAAGTGGACAGATCACACCAAAGGATAGATAGGCGTACCGACAGATCCTACGTGTCCTCGCATGATCTCCACACATATTCCTATAAAGAAATATCTTGCGCACCACGCATAAAGACCCTACCACACAATTTTCACCTACCTAATATGGGAGATATCCCTAAGCTCTCGTTGATTTAACTCCACATCCTCCCTACAAGGAAAACCCCTGAATTCTTGGGATCTAGGTCTACTCTGCATCACTATATAGACAGCAGGTTTTCTCTTTTCCAAGGTACACAAAAAAATCCCTAGTTCTTTCACTATAGAGCTCTTGGAGATTTCTCATTCACTAACTTAACTTTCGGAGGGTCTTTGGCCGGCACCCCACCGGTGCTCTCTATTTGGTTCTCTGTTTCTTGTTCTTTAGATACCCATTAGAGTGTTCGAGGATGATCAGCTCACTGATGATTTTTGTGCATCATTAGTAGATTTCAACCCAGCCAAAGTTAAACAAAAAAGAGTGAAAACGACCTAAACCTGGTGTTTATGCAACTTACCCCCAAAATAAAAATAAGCTTCAATAGATTCTCTTTTTTTTTTTTTTTTTTTTTTTAACACACAAATGGACTACTTTGTCTAAGAGTGCAACCACGATTATCCATAACATTTTGATCTGTGAAGGTAAACGGAATTGAGAACATTAAACCCCCGAAAATGGTGAAAGACCGCAATTGGATTGGAGGGACAGTGGAAAACAAACAAAATGACCACAATATTGAGGCCATCTATTGTTCTCACCTTGATACATCTCCCCTGAACATATACAGTGTCAAGTGTTACTTATTCTTCCAAGTCAAAATTATTTGGTAAAATTTAGAATCATTATGTTTATAGATATACACACACAGAAGCACGTATATGTGTGAGTTTTTATTTCTGTGTACATATATACAATATAACATGCCCAACGTTTAGAAGTTCTGAAATTGCTTAGTGCTACACATAACCAATATGTTTAGTTAAGATAATTGTTTCAGTTTATACTTCACTAACCAAATATATCTTCTGATCGTTGGTAACCATGTTTATGTCAAGAATTTTGCCTCCATCTTCTGATAAAATAGTATTCCCACTTGGACATTTCAACTGTTCCCTTGCTGCATTGATGAGCTCTTGAATGCTTTTTGGAACCCACAACACCACTCCCTCTCTTCTCTCCTCTTTGGGATCCCATGGGTGAAAGGGAAACACTGTGCATTTCTTCTGTCGCATTTCATCTGTTATTGCCAATAGAAACCTTGTTAATTCACTGATGAAAGTAGTAAATTAAACCATTTAATGCAATAAATTCACTCAGACCATATATATATACACACACACAAATACACAGTAAGTGGATGTTTTGTTTGTAAAGACTGAGCTGCCTCCTAAATGGCATAATTCAAGCAAATAACAGCACAAATATGATGACTGTCAGTGCAGAAAGTTAGAGGAAACAAATTAACGGTTCACATGTATGATTGGTATTGTGTGTAACTTGACTTACATTGTTTAGCCTATGGCCTTTATTAGTACAACTGGTTTTCCCATTAGCTCTCCAAAAAAAAAAACAATCATTTCAAATGTAATTGAGTACCACAGAGCACTACAAACTTACAAAGAGTCAAAGCTGTATCACTTATGGAAATATTCTATAAGGGGAAATACCAAGTTCCAACTTTAAGCTTTATTTTGTTAGCAGTAAAGGTTCCCACAGTAGACACGCCATATAGTTTTTGACCTTTTTTTGTGCATAAACTTTCAGAGGCACATGCAGCCCTCTTGATAACCACTACCTATTGTTGATTCGAGTACACGCATAATGCTTGAAATAAAAACATGCAATTTAAGACATTTGTGCTGATAAACCGAAGAGTGCGACAATGCACATGTACTACAAGATGACCAATGAACATATCATAAAGTTTTCCCATTTGATATTTCAGCCATAATTTGATGGGTACCAACAACATTAATTCTCTTCAAATCAGGATTTCTTCCAACACACACCTACCCACCCATACGAAATTTTATTTTTGAAAAAATAAAGCTGAAACATAACCGTCTCTCTGTAGAGACACAAAGGTTGACATCATGGTCATGGCCAGGAGAAAAAGAAGAATAAAGGAAGATTGAGAAGCCTACAGGTTAAATTTGGGAAATCAGCTCCAGTGGAATATACAACATAGTTGAGAGCAACATAACCGTCTATATGAATTAGTTACTCAGAAATTCATAATTGGGAGTCAAAAATAGTATATTGAATTAATTTTCAATTCAAAGACTGCAACAGTTCCCACTGAGTCTGAACTATTTATGTTTTTGACTCAGCGGGTTATGTCTCGGATTAAATAATACAAGGCTACAACTGACTATTGCAGCTATTTTTGTCAATATTATGAAATCTTCATCTATGTTGATAATTATACTTTGTTGCATTGCTTGGATTGAGGCTGTGCTTGGAGAGACATAAGTAAACATGAAGAGGAAGATCAATATATCAATAATTTTCAGATTCCAACATATAGGCTACTACTTTGACCAAAACAAGGCCCAAACTTGGTAAACCAATCGTGAATCACAATTATGGAATGAATAGTGATTTCTTCCTATTAAGACAGCTTGATGAGGAATGTTTAATGCCCCATTTGCTCCCGCGTAAAACATTTCCCTCATTTTCAAGTATTTAGGATGACTAAAAAACTAGGTCAAATAGAATTCATTTTCTGTTGACTAGGAAAAACACCTTTAGGACTTAATATGTTTTATGAAAACAACCTTAAGAGAACAAAACACCCCTCTCATGCGAACACAAAACCACAAGAATACCTTAAACCTACAAAATGACAAAAATATCTTAGTACCTCAAATATGACAAAATAACCTTGAAATTTTCAAAATAACCAAAATATCCTTGAAAGCACAAAATACCATGTTAACCTCCAAAACAATAAAAATACCATTAAAATCTCTAAAGTGACCAAAATACCATTTAAACCTCCAAATGACACAAATATCCTTAAAATCTATAAAATGACCTAAAT
This sequence comes from Quercus aquifolioides, assembly GCA_019022515.1. Taxonomy (NCBI): domain Eukaryota; kingdom Viridiplantae; phylum Streptophyta; class Magnoliopsida; order Fagales; family Fagaceae; genus Quercus; species Quercus aquifolioides. The sequence continues at coordinate 30,653,358 of CM032331.1, forward strand.
TTCCAAAATGATAGAAATACACAATTTCCAAAATACTCTCAAAACCTTCATAATGAATGGAATATCCTCTAAACTTCTAAAATAACAAAACTAAAAACCACTAAATGACCAAAGTAGCCTAAAAACCTCTAAAATGATAGAAATACCCCTAACCCCACCCCCCCCAAAAAAAAAAAAGCCCCAAAACCTTTAAATGACCGAAATGGCCTAGAGCCTACAATATGACCAAAAAAACCTTAAAACCTATTAAATGATTAAAATATCTCCAAAACCTCTAATATTACTGACATACCCTTAAAATTATTAATTAAAAGGGTAAATGGGTAACATAATACCTAAACCAATCCCAAACCTGCCCATTTGCAATCCCTAACAACTAAGCCAATATTGATCTGCAAGAAGGCCCCCAACACTGTTGCCAAGAACGATGAGAGAGTCCTTGATGCCACTCATCGCGTCACACTAGTATAACTCCCTAGTGCTGATCCTTTATTTCACTTAAACCCTTGCAAATATTTCTTTCTTTATTATTTTAAACTAATAGTAATTTTGAAAGTCTTAAAGAAACTAACAGTAGTGTATATCCAAAAAAGCCTAACTCTTGAATACATAACACAGGCTTTAAACCTCTTTAACTCACACTTATTTTTCAATGTGGGATTTACCCACTATTTTTTCTTTTGAGAATACTAAGTATTTTAACACACACACACAGTTGTTGCGCTCTCTCATTTTGATTGTGCTCATTAGTGCAATTTTTAATAATTTTATTTTGATACTGCTTATTTTTAGGTAAATTTTGGTGTTCGTATTAATATTTTAAAGTGGTGAGATAAAGTTGTTATCTAATATCTATATAAAATGACAGGAAAATTTTGTAATTTTTTGAACAAGCCAAACACGGAAAAAAATATTTTCCAAAGCATTTTCAAAAAGATAATCAAACACAGGAAAACAAATAGTTTTCCCTAAAAATATTTTCAAATATTTTCCAAACAGAAAACATTTATGCCAAAACAACAACAACAACCAAGTCTTAGTCCCAATTTTTTGGTATTGGCTATGGATCCTCAAAAGATTAGTCAAGGTCAGCTATATGTATTCTTTTTTGCCATTCTGTTTTATCTAAAGTCATACTTTCTATTATACCAAAACAAATGGAACCTAAATTTTATTTTGCCCTTGACCAATCCTTGGTAGCTTGAAGTGAGAGAGAGAGAGAGAGAGAGAGAGAACCCCAGGGTGATTCCATTTATGTGTTTGTGTGTGTAAATTACACCTACCATCCATCCCATAGGTGAACTTACTGAAGTGGGAGCAAGATCTATTACCATCTCTTTGTACTGTACTACTGTTACATCCAATAAGGCAAACCAAACATTTTTTTCCTCTTTCTTTGATAATTTGATAATAGGGGATGGGGGGATTTGAACCCTGGATTTCTCCCTTGGAAATACCAAGAGGTGCCAGGTGCCAGTTGAGTTACAAAGCTCTTAACACTCTTTTTTCTTTTTTATTAAAAAATAAAAATAAAAACCTGGGAAGGGGCAGGGTAGAATTCAGAAACTGGAGTAGGAAAGAGAAAAGTCTCGATGCTCTTCATTTGTGCATTTTTTGGTCAGTAATTTTTTCAGTCAACAATTGTTATGCAATAAAATCTAGGATTGTATGCCATATGTGATAACTACATTTTTCTTCATACCTCGAATTTCTTGAGAACAATCAGATAACCCAGACAACTGAGAAGTTCTTGCAACTTTGAGCAGCTTGATCAAATTCTTATTTCCGCCTATAAGGGCATCATCCAGTGCAGTATTTCCCCATCTGCAAGCAGAAGATAGGCTGACAAAGGTCACTCTAGTTGGAAAAGTTACGTAGTCAAAAACACACAAAGTTATGGATAGTTCATTTTGTTTGCACTAGTTCTACATGCTTTCTTTCTTTCATAATAAAGCCAGTGTTGAGTCAAGTGCAGATAGTAAGCATTTCTATTAACTATTATGGACTAAAAGAGTGTTCCCTTTTGTCATTTTCATGTCTTCTAACAACAATTGAAGCTTGACGACTGAAAATTTTTTAGGATAGGGAACATTAAATTTTAGAACCATGCTCTAGCCAAAAAATTACGGAGCCACTGTAGACATCTCATGTAAAAAATATTTTCTCAAAAGCTGTATTTCTGAGTTAACCACACAGAAACATTCTAACCATGAAAACAACAAATGCTAAAATATCAATGTAATTGGTATATGTTAACATTTTGATATGCCATATCCTAAAGCTTCCAAAAGAATATGAATAAGAAAGCCAAAGCAACTGAAAATTTGAAAAGAAGTATGTTCAGTCAGAGGATATGAAACAAACTTTGGAAATGTTGAGTTTTGAATACATTTAAAAGGAGATTCAAAGTTCTCATTTTAATCTGTAATGGAAAATTATTTTTCTTTGCAAAACATGCATTTTGGACACAAAGTCAGCACACTGGAACAGTGCCTTTGAATGAGAGGTTAAAATGAATCAAGTCATAGCACGTTATAGAATTATGTAACTAGAATGCATGTGGTGCAGAGACTATACAGGTGGATTTTTGGCATAAAATCTATCAAGATAAATTGTAAGTGGTTTAGTACACTTAGCAAGGTAGGATCTCTCAATCATAGACAATTTATACAACAAATGTCAAAGTTGTCCAGATAAAATTGAAATGGAAAAAAATAAAAAAAATGAGGAACTCAAGTGTAGGGTGCAAAAGCTGAGATGTTGGGAAATGAAAGCCAAAAGAATCCAAGATCTCTTATTTAAAAATGACTACAAGTCTTTTTTTACAAGACCATCTAAACCAATGAGATAAAACTAACAGTGTTATGTAATCTTAGTTGATATAAATATTAATTACTTATCTAAAAATCAATAGTGTAAACAATCATGAAAACATATCCTATTGATCGCAAATTTGCAATGCTAAACCCAAATGAGACATGCAAAAACATGTCAAGTAGAACATAAAGTATAATCAATTCAAAACAACTTCCTTATTGTACAATCTGATATTTTGTACTTGAAAAACTGCTTTTGGCTTAAAAAGGATCATGCTTCATACTTGTCTTAAAAACCAGATAATTCTTCAGATTATACCTGTCCTTTGACAAAACACTTGCTCCTGCTTCTAGAAGTAATTCTGCCACTGAATATAACCCTTCTGAGGCAGCTATGTGAAGTGGTGTTCGACAATCATAATTTTTGGCATTTGGATTAATGCCATTGGACAAAACCCTTTTTAAAAACTCAAAGTCCCTCCTTGCAACAATCATACAGAGAAAACTACCGGCATCATCAATTGTAGGTGCTGCCCCTGCCTTAACGAGTAGAGAAGCTACTTGATCGTGCCCATTCTTGATGGCTTCAAGCAAGGGAGTGTTTCCAAACTTATCTAATACACATAGTTAATCAAAAATTATCACTAAATTTTGATGAAAGACAATACCAAAAGGAAGATAAAAGGAAAAAAAAATTTAAATGATAAACCTAAAAATTAGCACTTAGGGGTTTGCCTAGAATCAGCACCTAGCAGAAAACTTAGGAATAAGAACCTAGCAAAAAACTTAGGCATCAGCACCTAAGCTGCTAGGAATCAGCACCTAACAATTTGGAAAATCTCTAATATCAAATTTTATAGCACTTCTAGGATTACAAAAGATCATTTCCCCATAAAACTCTCAACTAAAGATAATCTAAAATCTTATTGATGCAGCCACCCTCTATCCTTAGGACTGACAACCAGCCAGCCAACCTTCTGACCTCTTAGGACTGCCAGCAGCCCCTTATTTTGACTCTCATATCTGCCATATACCCCTCCTCTACCATTAGGACTGACAACCAGCCAACCTTTCTGACCTCTTAGGACTGCCAGCAGCCCCTTATTTTGACTTCTAATATCTGCCATGTATCCTCTTTAATTACAGCTTTGACTTATGTAACTATTGGCTACTTTATTTCCTAATAGTTAAAGATTATAAATAAGCTAGCTATGTAAGAGTACAATCAGTTTTTGATGTGAGTTTAACTTAGTTTCAGACCTGGACAGAAACTTTGTTTCTCCAGTTTCTCTGTAATTCCAGATTTAATTCTTAATTTTAATGCAATTCTAGTTCAAGTTCTCAATCAATTGATTTTGATTTCCATCATTTGGTATCAGAGCACAGATCTGGTCCTCTTTTTCCCTACCACTTTGATCATTTGAGCCCTAGATTTCCTTGTATTTCTTTTTTTCTCCCTCCATTCAAGATCCTAGAATTTAGATCTAGGTTCCTTGTGCCAATCAAATCTGTGGCTGTTGCAAATATCATAAATTTGATCACTTGTGCTGTTACTTCTATTTACAATTTTTTTCAAAGATTGTGAAGCTTCTAATAGCTCAAAGAAGGAGAGGAAGGAGAGGTGGAATAAGGGGGAATCAAATGGATGTTGGGGAAGGAGTTGAAGCCAACCCTCCAGTGGGGAGGAATGTTGGATGGAATCAAAACATAGAGAGAGAAGACATGATTGCTGAATTAAGGAGACAAGTTGCGGCACTTACGGAGGTGGTACAGCGTATGCAGCCTCCTCATGAGACTACCGATGAGTTTGATGACTCTGATTCTCATTTTGAGAACCCTTTTGAAGCTCCTCCAAGGGGTAGGCCTTATGTGGAAAGAAATGAGCCAAGGCTTGACTACAACTTCAAGGTTGAAATTCCAGAATTTCAAGGGAGTCTCAAACCGGAAGACTTTGTAGATTGGCTTAACACCATTGAAAGGGTGTTTGATTATTATGAAGTTATAGATGAAAAGAAAGTGAAGCTAGTCGCTATTCGCCTTAAAGGGAGAGCTTGCACTTGGTGGGAACAATTGCAAATTTCTTGCAAAAGAAGTGGTAAAGTCAAGATCGAGAGTTGGGAGAAGATGAAGAAAAAGCTCCGTGAGCAATTTCTTCCTTTCAACTACACCCAATCACTCTACAAAGATGTGCACAACCTTAGCAAGAGGGAAGTGTAGAGGAGTATACAGAGGCGTTTCACCAACTTATAGTAAGGGTAGATTTGAATGAAAGTGAATAACAAATGGTTGCAAGGTACTTGAGTGGATTGAAGCCATCCATCCAAGATGTCCTTAGCCTTTAATCATTATGGAATGTGTCAGAAGCCTACAACTAGGCTTTACTGGTGGAGAAGCAACAAACTAGGCCAGCTTTAAGGTCTGGACAGTGGGGTCTGGGTAGGGGATTTCTAACCAATATAAGGTTGGGAATTCAAGTACAAATGGGAAAGGAGAAACTTCTTGGGTTGGACAGCAACCACCAGGTCCTAAATTTGCTATTACAACCCCAAAATAATCCCAAACAGCCACTGTTGGCGGGGGTAGACAACAACAGATGGGTACTTTCAAATGTTTCAAGTGTGGAGAGTCAGGGCATCGATCTTCGGAGTGTAGGAAGAAGACTCTTATGTTGGAGGAAGTAAAAGAGCTTGAACATGAAGATGGAGAACCCATTTTTGATCAACCTTCAAATGCGGTTGGTGGTGATTTTGAAGAAGAAGAAGGCTTGACACTTGTGATGAGAAAGACTCTTCTTGCTCCTAAATTCAATTTTGAAGAAGATTGGTTGAGAACTAATAATTTTTATACAACTTGCAGCATTGGAGGAAGAGTTTGTAGTATGATCATCGATGGGGGAAGTTGTGAAAATGTGGTCTCTCAGGAGGTGGTTGATAAGTTGAGGCTTGCCACTCAAGATCATCCACATCCCTACAAACTTTCTTGGTTCAAGAAGGGTAATGAGGTGAAAGTAACGAAGCGTTGCTTGGTGCCATTTTCTATCCGAAAGAAATATTTTGATGAAGTTTGGTGTGATGTAGTACCAATGGATGCATGTCATATCCTTCTTGGAAGACCTTGGCAATATGATCGCCAAACGATGCATGATGGGAAGAAGAACACCTATACCTTAAGCAAAGACAATCAGCAATTTACTTTGCTGCCAATGAACGAAAAGGTGACTTCTAAATCCTCTACAACCTCTTTACTCACTTCTAAAAGCTTCATTCAAGAAAGTCAAGATAGTGGCTACATTTTGGCATTAATTCCAGTTAACACAATGGCTGGAACTGATGTTCCTAGTGCTGTCACTGAGTTATTACAGCAATATGGTGATGTTTTTCCTCATGAGTTACCTCCTGACTTGCCTCCTATGCGAGACATTCAACATGCCATTGATTTGGTACCGGGTGCACCCCTTCCAAACAAGGCAACATATCGTATGGCTCCAAAGGAGAAGGAAGAGTTGCAAAAACAAGTTGAAGAGCTTCTTGATAGAGGCTACATTCGGGCTAGTATTAGCCCTTGTGCGGTACCCGCTCTCTTGACTCCTAAGAAGGATGGCTCTTGGAGGATGTGTGTGGATAGTAGAGCTATCAACAAGATCACAATCAAGTATCGTTTTCCAATTCCTAGATTGGATGACATGCTAGATTGCTTGGCGGGTGCAAAGGTGTTTTCCAAGATTGATTTGCGAAGTGGGTATCATCAAATTAGAATTCGCCCAGGAGATGAATGGAAGACGGCCTTCAAGACACATCATGGATTATTTGAATGGCTTGTTATGCCATTTGGTTTGACAAATGCACCTAGTACTTTCATGAGGGTGATGACACAAATGTTGCAACCACTATTGGGGGTTTGTGTTGTGGTGTATTTTGATGATATTTTGGTGTATAGCCGCTGTTTGGAGGATCACTTGGTGCATTTACAGCTTGTGCTTGACATTTTAAGGAGAGAAAAGTTTTATGGTAACATGAAAAAGTGTAGCTTTGGGATGGATCAAGTGGTGTTCTTGGGGTATGTTATGTCTTCCAAAGGAGTGTTCATGGATGAAAACAAGGTTAAGGCAATTGTTGATTGGCCTACACCTTCTAGTGTGCATGAGGTGAGGAGTTTCCATGGTCTTGCTACCTTTTATAGAAGGTTTATTAGCAATTTTAGCACCATTGCAGCACCTCTCACCAATTGTCTCAAACAAAAGTCCTTTGTTTGGACTGATGAAGCCCAAGAAAGCTTCCAACTTTTGAAGAGGAAGTTAACCGAAGCTCCTATCCTTGCCTTGCCCAATTTTGACAAGATATTTGAGCTTAATTGTGATGCATCAGGAGTGGGAATTGGGGGTGTCCTTAGCCAAGAAGGGCAGCCCATAGCATTCTTTAGTGAGAAGTTGAATGAAGCAAAACTTAGGTATTCTACCTATGACAATGAATTCTATGCTTGTTGTTCAAGCCATCAAGCATTGGAGTTACTATTTGGCCTACAAGGAGTTTATTCTACACACCGATCATGAGACTTTGATATATCTCAATAGCCAATCTAATGTGAACAAGAGGCATGCTAAGTGGGTAAGCTTTTTGCAGCAATTCACTTTCTCATTGAAACATCAATCGCGAGTTCTCAACAAAGTGGCTGATGGGTTGAGTAGGAAGACTAATTTCTTGGTGGAAATACAAGCTAAGGTTGTTGGTTTTGAAGTTTTTAAGGAGAATTACCAAGATGACCCACATTTTGGTGATTACCAACAATTGCAGCAAGGGCAGTAACCTACTAAGTTTGACTTTTGGTTAAAGGATGGATTTCTTTTCAAAAGGCTGAAATTATGTGTGCCTAAATGTTCTCTAAGCGAATTGATGATTGTTGAACAACATAATTTGGGGCATTTTGGCAAATCAAAGACCCTAGAATTCCTTAAACAAGACTACTTTTGGCAAGGCTAAAGATGTTGAGCAGCATGCTCAAAGGTGCCAAGTTTGTCAAAAAGGAAAGGGTACAACCACTAATGCAGGTCTGTATTTACCCTTTCCACCTACACAACGAAAGAGTGATTCAATCATGGTGGTAGTGGATCGTTTCTCCAAGATGGCTCACTTCATCCCATGCAAGAAGACTTTGGATGCTTCCAATGTGGCTGCTTTATTTTTCAAAGAAGTCCACAAGCTTCATGGTATCTATTGTTTTCGACAAGGACACTAAATTTCTTGCTCATTTTTGACGAGAACTCTATGGCACAAGATAGGAACTGAATTGAGCTTTAGCACTTCTTTCCACCCTCAAACGGATGGTCAAATTGAAGTTGTCAATAGGAGTCTTGGAAGTCTCTTGAGATGCTGGATTGGGGAAAATCCAAGGAATTGAGAAAGTATCCTTCCCTTGGCTAAATTTGCTTACAACTCTTCTCTTAATCGGACTTTTAGCACATCTCCTTTTGAAGTTGTGTATGGGAATAAACCTTTGAGTGTCTTAGATTTGGCACACTTGCCACTTTTTAAGAAGGAGAATGTAAAAGCAACAGAAATGACAAATTTTATGCAATCTGTCTATGCACAAGTCAATGAGAGAATTGAACATTCCAATGCAAACTACAAGGTTGCTATTGATATTCATCGAAGGAGACTAATTTTCAAGGAAGGGGACCTTGTATGGGTGATTTTGACTAAAGAAAGGTGTCCTACGGTGATGAGAATCAACAAGCATTCAAGGATCCATTACATGTTCTAGTTGGGCCTATTACTAAAGCAAGATCCAAGAAGATCAAAGAAGCACCTAATGGGCTGATTCAAGAGATTTGGACTAATTCTAACACAGAACATTCCAAGCTTGGCCCAAAGGAAGATGAAGGCGTAATAAATTTAATTCAAGCTATTGAGGGCTGATCTGGCTTAATTGGGCTTGATTTATGACGTGGATTAATGGCTGATTGATTTTCCAGCTCCATATCAGTTAATAGATATTTTTCCTAGTCTGGAGCATCTAATTTTGGACTAGATCTACCTTAATTTTAGGCTTTTATTATTTAGAACGTTTTTAGCTATTTTTCCTATTTTGGATCTGCTAATTTAAGACCAAATCAACTTTTATTTAGGGTTTTATTATTTAGTACGTTTTTTATATTTTTCTATTTTCAGTCATGCCTTATAAATAGCATGCACTCATTGTAATAAGAGATTATTGAATAAAAATCAGAAAATGTGAGGCTTTGCTCTTCTTTTGGTTCTTCAAGAACTGTGAACTTATCAGGGATTCTTCCTTGTGGCGTTCAAACTTTATACCTTTGGTTCGTGATTCAATTATAATCATTGGGTCAAGGTGCTACACTTATACCTTTGGTTCGCGTTTCGATTATAAACGTTGGGTCAAGGTTTCTATCAAAAAAACTGAATTTTAGCTTTCTTGGGCAAGTATTCCAATATTTTTGTTGGGTCTCAAAGCGTGTCGATTGAGGTTCGCATCATTTGGTATCAGAGCACAGGTTCTAAAATCAGTTTTACTATCCCTTTATCATTTGTTGGGTTTTTTAAGAAATTAACTACAAAACCCAAACAATTTTATTAGTTAGGCAACGTTTCAAACA